>CP139505.1:141793626-142393626 GCA_021014915.2 Artemisia tridentata subsp. tridentata | reverse complement strand
ATATGAAATGTCTATTAGTAGTGTTCTCCTCATTATACTATTTTGGTCAAGCTAGATATGTGTCTCATGAAAATACTATTTTGGTCAAGCTAGATATGTGTTCTCCTCATATAACATGTAGCATATGATGACATAGTCAAGCTAGATATGTGTCTCATGAAAATATCACAAAAAAGGGGAATACATGTATATGTCACCCATCATTAACCAAAATTTGGATTTATTTATGTAAACCACTTTTAGTAGTGTTCTCCTCATTATACTATTTTGGTGCATTACTAGTTGCTTTTAAATGCTCGAGTCTCATAGTTAATGCACTCGTGCGGATCACCAAAGCTTCCTGCAATCATAATGTAACAACCCGTTTTATATCGGCAGGTAATAAGACATTTGAGTCTTTAGAAGCTTGAAACTGTGTCCTTCCTTACACCATAGTTTTTACTTAAAAACGAAAGGATACCTTAATAGTCAACCGTTTTTCTTTGGGAGCGTTACACGCAACTTATACCATAGTTTTTACTTAAAAGAACTCATCAAACTTGTAGTTAAACTTCTCAAAGGTCCCGGTTGAGTTTGGGATTCGATGTTATTGACTACTTATGTTCTTCAAGCTTTTTAGTTAATGTATTCAAAGATTGGATGTGTCTTGTTATGGTCTGTATACATAAGGGTACACGGGTTGGCAACGGGCTGGGCAACGGGCTGGGCTAACCCGCTGGGGAACACCGCCGCCGACCCAGCGGGCTGGTTTCCACGGGTTGTCCATGTAGCTGCGGGTTGAGGAATTAAACACACATATTACCGTTTGAAGGCACACCATTTGATTTTTATCCTTTTTTTGTTTTATTTGTGTTGTGTTTTTGTGTAAAGTGTGTGTGTGTTTTGTGTTTGCAGTTTGTGTGTGTTTCATGTGTGTGTGTGTGTTTTTATGAAATGAGTGTGTGTGTTTGCAGCGAATTGAGGAAGAAGAAACACAAATGGTCTCGGTCAAAAGTCAAACTAAATAATTGGTTTGTATGTTATATTTTAAATTGTTGTAACATAAATGGGTACTATTTGGTTTGTCTGTTGTAACATAAATGTATTTTACATGCAAAAAAGTATTTTCGTATTCTTTTTTTCTTATTCTTTTTCTTTTTCAATTTCGTATTTTTTTCTTTAATTTCGTATTGTAAGTTGTATTAAATAGTTTTATGTAATTAAATGAAAAAGAAAATAAAAAAATTTGGAAGGGTTGAAAAAATCATGAATGCCTGAGAAATGAGTTTGGAGGGTTGGTTGGGAGGGTTGAAGGAGTAAAATGAGATGGAGGGCTATGATTGGAGGGATTTGGGAGGGTTAAAAATTTGAGCCACATGACTCCTTGGGCCCTAATAACACCCTTTTTGACGGGTTGGAAAAAGACAACTTTTTTTTTTTTTTTTTTTTTTTTTTTTTTTTTTTTTTTTTGTACGGCGGCATTTTATTAAAGCTAGCAAAAGCTAGAAAATTACATATAGTAGCTATAGGGTTTTGCAACTAACCTACCCAAATAATTTAAATTTAGGATTTCTAGATGAAATCCATAAAAATGATTGAGAAACAATACTATCCTAAACCAACGCCTTCTTAGGAGAAGGATTGGAAAAAGACAACCATATTATCTCTACTATGAATTAAAATATAACTTTTGATGCATTATGCAATACTTTAACAATAACAGAAGTTCATGGAGACGTAGGGGGTGTTTGATAGCCTCTTAATGGGCCTTACCTTAATTCGGTCAGCACTAGCCCATTGTTTGATAACCTTTTTTTCCACTCTTAATCATTCCACTAGGAGATGAATCGTTCAACATCAAGAAGATGCAAAATGACTCAACATCAAAGAGTTATAGAAATGTTGTCTATGAGAATCTTCATTTAATATTGATTTTATGCTTTATTTGTTACAGCAAATATAAAATATTAATGTAGCAACTTTAATCACCTATATACATGTACCTTAATTTATAGATTATAAACGATATGAATCAACATATACTCTTTTCTTAATCTATAACAATAATTTTGTAAAGAATAACCAAACAAAATAATATATTCATACAAAATGTTAAAACAATAAGTTATTTCAATTCGTTCAGAGTATCGATTCAGAGCACTTGTCAAACAATATGTTCTCATTCAGAACCAAATTCATTCAGAGCCTTTAAACTATTCAGCGCTTCTAAATCATTCAGCGCTAAATCATTCGGTTTTATCAAACAACCCCGTAATGATCCATAAACCAATATTTTTGTTTCATACTTCCATAGTTATTGCAAAGTTTATGTGAATGTATATTTTATGTTGTATACAAGTCATTTTTTATTTTCTTTGAAAACTCATACCTAATTTTTAAAAGAGTTGTATGTTCTAAATTATAATGACACGACTATTAACAAATACAATTTTTTTCGTATATTTAATAGTTTTTGCAAGGATTTTATAAGATCTCTCAAGATATTTTAACGTGTTTTAAGGTTTCTTGAACTATTCCAAGATATTTTCGATTATATTAGACTTCTTTGAGATATTCCGGTATCTCCAGGTAGCGATATAAGTCTTCCACTAAGCTACAAACCACGAATAAGAATATATACAAAAACGTATGTAAAAACGTGAATAAAAATATATATAAAAACGTATATAAAAGCGTATAAAAACTTATATAAAAACGTATATGTTTTTATAAAAATGTATATAAAAAATCAAAAAACTTTAAATAAACCGAAATTTTTTAATTATAAACGGTCATTTGTTTAAAGGATGAAAGCTGCAATGGTCCTTGACCAAAAGGGCTAACGTGTAACTACTAACGGAATTTACTTAACGCCGGTTAAAACCAGGGATCAAAACAGAACCAACATTTCCCCACAGGAAAGCCGTCTGCAATTTCGAAAGACCATGGACTAAACGTGCAATCTACACAAACCACTGGGACCATTTCTGCAATTTACTCTTTTAATTTTGAAAACATGTAAGAGAGATATTTGCTTTACTTTGTATCCTCTTACTCTTTTTTATTTTATCTTCAAACTCTCCAATGTTAATATAGAGAACTTTGCACTTATGATAGCATTCTTGGATAAAAGAGAAAATTATATATATATTACAAAAGCCGTGGCACTCATGAACAGTGCTACAGTAATTCTACAGTAGCAGGCCCTGATGAACAGTACCAATGAACTACATTTATTGGGCTGATGAACAGTAACCGTCGTTGCTACAGTAATTTTTTTTTTTTTTTTTTTTTTTTTTTTTTAAAGAAACTTGAATTAAAAAATCCCGCCGCAACGCGCGGGTGCACCACCTCGGCACTCATGAACAGTGCTACAGTAATTCTACATTAGCAGGCCCCGATAAACAGTACCAACGAACTACATTTATTGGGCTGATGAACAGTAACCGTCATTGCTACAGTAATTTTTTTTTTTTTTTTTAAAAGAAACTTGAATTAAAAAATCCCGCCGCAACGCGCGGGTGCACCACCTCGTTTTATATATTAATCGTGCTCGCGTGCGAAATACTATTTAAAATTAGCCGAATGCCCGTGCTATAGAGTATAGACAAAAGTGACGAGATTTTTTTTTTTTATTATTTTATTATTATTATTTTTTTTTAATCCCACTAAAAGGAAAACACCGATGAGTTATTCTAGTTGTCGAGTTTTAAAACGATTCACAAAGTATTCTAAAATTGTATGCGTTTAGTTGGTGAAAAATATCCCATTTTTCTATAAAAAAAATCATGTGAAAATGAAAAAATAGAAAATCCGTTTAGTCACACTTTTTTCCAAACAATTTTCAAAAGAAATAAAATTCTAATTTTTTAAATTTTAACTAAGAAATTGAAAGTCCATTCTACCATTCTCACTTTTTTCTCTCATTTCTTTCTCAACTCCAAAAAAAAAAAGAAAAAACACATACACCATTCTACCACTAATTTATCGTGTCATCCTCCACCGTGCACCGTCGCCACCACCGCCCCTCGTCGCCGCCACCGTCGCAATTTAAGGTAATCTTTTTATCATTTTTAAAAAAGGAAAATAAACTTCAACTAAACGGGTTTTCAAAATTTCCAACTCTTCTCTAGAGAAGAAAAATCATTCCCTTCTCAAGGAATTTAAAAACAGAAAAAAATAAAAAAATTTCTACAACTAAACGGCACCTTATATTCTATAAATTTTTATCTTAATTTAGCATTGAATAAACAATACTAGTATTAAATTATTAATATTTATGTTTTTTAGTGAGTGCTCACTGGAAATTATTTAAAGTGTAAATATATAGAAAGTTATTAAATTGAAAATCACATTTAATGCATTTTTGATTGAAAAATATAAGTTTGAGTATATTAATTACATGTATTAAAATAGCTCTAAAGAACATTTAAAATTATTAATATTAACTTTATAGCTCCCAAAAATTATTAACTCAAATTTATTATTCTAAGAAAATGTGTTATAAGTGTTGGTACCATTTTTATTATAATTTGTACTACCTATAACCTTTATTAATATATGCTTTAAAGTATTGTAAATTTTACTTATTGAGTAGTATTTAAGACAAAATTATACATGGTTTAACGGGGTTGACCAATGACCATATTATGCAAGCTCTAGCCCAAGCCCCAAAGTCATCCCAAACAGATAATTGGTCCAAAAGATTGACAGTCAAATCCAAATGGGCCTCAGACCTTCGGCTTATAACATAACTGAGGGCCCGGTTGGTTTATGGGTTTTGGGTAGGGACAGTGGGTTTGGCATCCAAAACTGTTGATTGGTTGGGTGAAATACATTTAAAATTGGGGTTCATCCCAATCAAAATAAAACCCAACTAACATCTTAGTCCTAAACCCAAATTATAATCCAAATCCAAATCCTAAACCCACCTATAAACCAAACGGACCCTGATTATTTCATTTACTTTGATTTAAAACAAGGTTTTCTAACCCGTGCTTCGCACCAGGATGTTACTATTGTTGCTAGTTGGATTGGATATATACTATTCAGTTGAACTTTTCTAGTAAGAAAGTTTTTTTTATGACTAATCATGAGAAATTGTGAGGTTCAATATCTCACAAAATATATCACTAAAATCCATTTTATCACGATAAATGGGCATAAGTGCAACTCGATTGGTGCTAAGGTTAAATTTAAAATTTTGAGCATAATTTTTTTTTTTTTGGAAGGCAATAATTTTTTGTCAGATAATACTAGCAAGATACTAGAAAATACAACGGCAAAATCAGATCTTACACAATCACGACCCTAAACAACAACGATCGTTGATACAAATCCGAACTAAAACAACCACGACCATAGCCAAACTACCATGACCCTAACCAAACTACCAACCCTAAAAGCTTAAATCCCTTACATCAATCATATAAAAGAACCAAACAATCGAAGGAAACTTCTCCGCTATCAAACTCAACACAACAACTAACCACATAAGGTCTATACTCGATTTGAAGCATGGAAATGGGTAGGAAACCGACCACGCTCTTGATACCAAACCCGCCAGAACTTCAAACCAAACAATTATGACCACACAAACAAATTGGAGTAGTAGCATGATGATATGTAGAATTGGTTAACTGAGAAAAAACCTTCCATTGTAAGACAACCACATGTTGGAACTACCTTCACGTTTGTGAAACTGAGATGGCAATAGAATGAGTTCTGAACTACAAGACCACTGATATGAACCACGACCTAACCACCGAAAAGCATGACAATTGAACCAAACCACATGAACCTGCATAAACTACCACAACCAACTACATGATCTACATGAAACTACAATATGTTCTCAACCACGACCTTATCACAACGCACAAACACCCGCAACAACCTAAAATGGCAGATGTAAATAACCACCGCCTGAACCACCAACTTGAACCATCTTGACCCACCACAACAAACATAACACGTCCTTCAAAACCACAGGAAAACAACATCTTGACACACCACCTGAAAACAACAGCTGACACCACATCTTGACCTCCACAACCCATACAACTATGACCTGAAAATACGACCACAAACTCAAATCATAACTTGATCCTCCACCAACCAAACAATCAGATTTGAAATCCTACGACAAGACTCCCCAAGAAATCTAAAAAACAATAAAAAAAAACGTATAAGAGAGGAGTTGGGGGAAATATTTACGGAAGAGTGATGGGAAAGGGAGGCTCTCCGGACCGCCGACAACGCTGACGGCCGGAGAGGCACTGTCGACACTAGGTTGTTTGTGGCATTAGGGTTTTGGGACACAATTTTTTATTGAGTAACCTTTAAAATACATCTCTTTGTTTTGCCAAATTTCAAGGTTTAAACCGTGTCATATAAGTTGGGCCATATACATCTCTCCCTCAGAAAACATTAGACAATTTACATCCGTAGGGACGAACGATGCAAATTTTCCCGCTATCTACTAACGTGGGACATGAGGGGTGTTTTCATTTTTATGCTTGTAACAGGAATGTATAATAATAATAATAATAATAATAATAATAATAATAATAATAAATCCATATTACAAGCAAAATACATCTTTGTTACAAGCAAAAAAATGAAAAAACACCCATCATAAAAATCTATAATTATCTGTAAGTTAAGAAAATGAGCCACTACATCACTAGTAATTAGGGGTGGCAATCGAGTCGTGTACGTGTTAACCTATTCGGGTTCGCGTGTTTTTGGGTTAGTATAACCTCTGCCCAAACACGACTCATTTATTAATCGTGTCAAGAAACTCAACCCTAACCCAGACCTGCATAACACGTGTAACCCGTTTGTGACCCGTTTAACCCGTTTAAGTAAATAGGTCAAGTAGTGAATAAGGTTGATGGTTTGTTGATTTAACTAGTTTAAATGCAAAAAATGATATAAGGATCTAAAATATGATAAAAATAACATACAAATAACTATACGACAATTTTCTGACGTCACTTTCAATGATATGTTAGGTATAATCGTCATTCACTCATATTAAGTATATAACAAAATACATTTAATCCACATCCAACATAAAAACTAGGTTATATATTTTATTTTTAGAGTTTATATACTTAAACGGGTTCACGGATTGACCTGTTTAATACTTACTCAACCCAAACACGCCCGTTTATTAAACGGGTTAGACGGGTTGACCTATTTTTGACCCAAACTTGTTTATCCTCAACCCAAACCTGTTTAACTTCGTGTCGGGTTCGTGTCGTTTATCGTGTCGTGTCGAGGATTGCCACCCCTACTAGTAATAGATAGATCTCATGGTAACTACTAAAAGAAGGGGCAATTGCATATATACCCACTAAAACTTGCATATTTGCATATATACCCAAAACATGCTTAACTTGCATTGTAAATCATGCATTGAAAACTTGTATTTTGGGGAAATATGCAAGTTTTTGAGTTTTAGTGGGTATATTTGCAATTCTCCCCTAAAAGAAACTCGGAATAAAAATTATCTAAGTTATGTTGAATTTTCAGCTTTTGTATCCAACTTTAAAGTTAGGGCAGTATAAAATTACTCATTGGGATTTTTAACTTTCAGTCACATATATTGTCAAGCCAACTTATATATATGCAATTATATAACAAGAATTAAGTCAAAATTAGTGTTTAAATTGATTTTTATTAACCCTCAAATCTGAAAGTTTAACGAAAAAAATTTAAGTATCTTAATTCAAAACATAAAACAAGTTTAGTACCTTTGTTTAGATATAAAATAAAATTGGATTAATTGATTAAACCTCCTAACTTGGCCTATATTAGGCTAAAAGGAGTGGTGGTGACCGGGTCACCGCCACATCAGCGCCACCTCAGATTTCTTACTCCCTCTCGCCTTTCACCTGTTTTGGTCACCTTCCCCTCACCTTTCATTAAAATACCCACTTTATACAAATATGAGAACCCATTTCATGTTTGCAAGTTTGTGTGTTCAAATGTGAATGAAATTATGGTTTATCAAGATCACAAAGTTTAAAGAACAAAAAAAGATGTGATATGGGCAGAAGCGGAGCCAGAAAAGTTTGTTCGAGGAGTCACACTTAATAATTTTTGGAAATTTACACTACAATTTGTTTTCGCTAGGGGGGGGGGGCACGTGACCCTTGTGACCCATCCTTGTCTCCGCCCCCGGATATGGGTCTTTACACAGTATGTAGCAATTGTATAACGATTTTTTTGTTTTGTTTGATGAACTGATGTGTTGAATGAATAAAAAGGTAACTCATTCATTTACAATTACATGCATGGAGGGTTAAAAAAAAAAAAAAATTAAAAAAATTGTTAAAAACAATCCTATCCATTGACATTGCAAGATCATGTAAGGTAACAATCATATCCGTCCCAAAAAAAAACAATACTATCCATTTTCTGATTAAGCCAATTATTCTCTAACACCTCATTTTGTGAGTGAATCATTTCTCTTATTAGATTTATGTTCCCAAAAGGGATCACAACTCAACCAAAATGTACCTTTTATAGTAAACTGCCAACCAACCAAGTATTAGAAATTCAAAAATCCTAGAATTATAGATATTTCACAATTTCAAATCCCATAAATTGAAACGAGAATGGCAGCGAACGGCCGCGTTGCGGCCTTCCCTTTTTTTCAACTCAACAAGAAAAAATAACCTTATCGCCAAGAAAAACCATGGAATAATCATAATACATACCCTTTTTATGTCCCAGTAATCAAAAGCAATTGATATTCATCTTGATTTCTAGATCTTGTTAACCGTTGAAGATGAGGCGATGGTGTGTGTATGTGCCAGAGAAATCTAGAATGTTAATACAAATAAACCGTAAAAACGTTTATTTATATTTTACGATCTTCTTATGTTTTGTCGATAAAAAACGTAAAATCATTTTTAACGAAACAAATAAAATACGTAAAGTTTTGAGCCAATAGTTTACTAACTCATTTCACTAAACAAATAAATCATCAAACATGTTTAGTTAATTAGTTTGCCAAAACCATTTTTATAAAACACTTATAAATAATGTTTGTTACTTGCATTTTTCATAAAATACATACTTTGAAAACAACTAGTTAAAAACAATGTACTAATTAATAGAGTTGGACTATCCAAACCCAAAACCTATGTCCAAGACCCATGACCCATGGAGCACAACCTATAACCCATAACCAATGTGCTTGACATCACAAATGGGTAATATTCATGACCCATGACCCAAAGTCCATAACCCATAACCCAAGGTCCATAACCCATGACCCAAGATGTCTTTGACATCAGGCATGACATCACATAACCCATGGACCTTGATCCATAACCAATAACCCGGAATTGTAATCCAAAATCCAGACTGGTACTACCAGATGGCCGGATCTCTTAGATTACACTGGCCGGATCCCTTTTCCAAGGGATCCGCCGGATCCGGGTGAATAGTGGCCAAACTTGTTTATAAATAGTGAGCCGTTTCTTCTTTCTTTCCACACCTTTTGACACATACTTCTCTCTATGTGTTTCTCTTACTAACCTCAGATCCTAGATCTTTCTTGTAGTCTTTTGTGTAGTGATTCTCTAGGTTTCTTCTAAAGGCGAGATAACTACGTTTAGAGTCGAAGTCGTGCAACCTCCAAGATATGGAATGCTAGACTTCATCATCATCTCAAGATCACAGAAGTGACTCTTGTAGGTGATTTATCTCAAGTATATCCAAGACATGGTATGTGCTTTGGTGTAGTTGAAGCTTGGATCGCTAAGACACGTTGTGAAGAGTGATGCTAGTGGAGAGTGTTTCTCCAAGTCATGTAGATCAAGATTATGAAGATGAGTTGTGGTGGCTCATGAAGATCTTGGTGTAGATGTTAGAAGTTAAGGTTTGATACCTCAAGGTAGTCTCGGTGCAAGACATTGTAGTTGAGGTTTGGTGCCTCAAGTCTTTGTTGTGTAGATTGGTGTAGTCTGGGGTGATCACCCAAAGTTGTGCCATGTAGATTGGTGACATTGGAGATTGGCTCTCCAAGTTGTGTTGTGTTGTGTTGATAGGTTGTGGTTCCTCCTTTGTTATAGAACCCGATATCTAGCCTTGTACCGGATAAAGTGTAGGCGATGAAGGTTTGGCTTTACCTCGTGGAAGAGCTCGGTATTTAGCTTTGTACCGGATAAAGTGTAAGCGACGCTGTGAAGGCTTCTCCGCCTGTGAAAGGAGTTTGTGTTGTGTAGTGTTTACGAACTCTCGAGTTAGGTACTCGGGGAGTGGATTAGGGCAAGTAAGGTGTCCTCGTAGCCAAACCACTATAAACACTCGTGTTATGGTTGTGTCCCTCTATCTCTATCTAATAGATTAGTTTGTTGACATAAATAATGCCTAAAAACATTATCAATATTTATTCATATCTCTATGTTTTGATGATCACAAAATGTAAACTCATTAAAACATAAACTTATAAAATAAACAAGTACTTAGTTGTAAATATTCACTTCTACAACTAAAATCACTTAAGGTATGAATGAACTAATGCTTAATGCATTATATGATCAAAGGAACATTTTCTTAATAACTAGATTTTTTATAAAATGTCAAAAACATTTTATATCTTTTAGAAAAACATTTTTGGTAATAAATAAAAAGGTTTAATTCATTATAAATTTATGAATTCAAATTTTTAACCAAAAACAGTAAAAATGTTCCAGAAAAACCTTCCCCACAAAAAGACAAATCTGGGCAACGGACGGCTTGGGCGGCCCCCTTAATTTTGCTAGGCGGCCCCCTTAAAATTAAGGGGACCGCCCCCCTATTTAAGGGGGCCGGCCACCCTTCTGTAGGTTCCAGCTGTCCAGTTTTTCTGCCTATAAATACCAGCCTTCCCCTGGATTTTTACTCAACCTTTTGCACCAAAAACTTTCTGGTTTAGATCTCATATTTTCAAAAACCCTTTGATCATATAATTATAAGCTTTTGTTTCAAGTGATTCAAAGCTCTAACCTCTCAAGTGCAAGAGAAGAATACTTCTATCCTTCAAGACAAGAAGTATTACAACTTGGTGTAACTCTTCCATCCAAGTTGTTGGTGTATCATAATTGTAAATCATTCATTCATTTGTGTAAAGTGTGTGTATAAGGTGTAAACATAAGTGACTAGATATGTATATTGTGTAAGTAGTGAAGAAGGTGTATAAGTAGTTGTGGTGTAAAGAAGTCATGTAGAAGTTGTAAAGCCGTGGTGTAGAAGTTGTGAAGCCGTGGTGCAGATGTCGTGAAGCCGTTGCTTAGAAGTTGTGAAGTCATCATGTAGAAGTCGTGAAGCCGTTGCTTAGAAGTTATGAAGTCGTCATGTAGATGTCATGAAGCCGTTGCTTTGAAGTTGTGAAGTCGTCATGTAGAAGTTGTGAAGCCATAGCTTAGAAGTTGTGAAGTCCTAGTCGTGAAGTCCTAGTGTTGAAGTCGTGAAGCCGTAGCATAGGAGTTGTGAAGCGGTCGTGTTGAAGTTGTGAAATCTTGGTCATGAAGCCGTAGCTTAGAAGTTGTGAAGTCGTGGTCGTGAAGCCGTAGCTTAGAAGGTGTGAAGTCGTGGTCGTGAAGCCGTAGCTTAGGAGTTGTGAAGTCGTCGTGTGAAAGTCGTGAAGCCATTGTGTTAGAAGTCGTGAAGCCGTTGTGTTGAAGTCGTGAAGTCTTCGTGAATAAGTTGTGTACAAGTTGTGTTGTGAAGTTGTGAGATTGGTTCTAGCTACGATTAGAACCCGACATTTAGCTTTGTGTCGTTAAACCCGTGTAAGCCAAAGTCGTGTAAGGTTTTCTCCGCCATAAGGGAGCTTATTGAAGTTGTGAAGAAAACTCTCAAGCGAGGTGTGCTCGGGGAGTGGAGTAGGGCAAGGAAGGTGTCCTTGTAGCCGAACCACTATAAATCCCTCGTGTCTCAGTTTGATCTTTCCATCTCTTACTTATTTCTTTATATCGTCATCACTTTCATACATATAGGCATATATAATTGTTAGTATTAATTAGAAGTTGATTTCACATAAAGATCAATTTAAAACTCCATTCATAAAAAGAAAACTTTTATAACAAATCTAAAAGGATACCCATATAATTAATAATATTGTTCAAGTATCATTTTTCATATAAACTTAAAACTAAGGTTTTAAAAGGAAACAAAGTTTTCATAACAAAATTAAAAAAGACGTAATACTATTCAACCCTCCATTCTAGTTTTCCACAATTGGTATCAAGAGCCACGTCAATCAAGATCTTTAAAATATACTGTATTTTAAAACTTGAATCGATCTATGGAATTCGAAAAATATCTAGAAGGGGAATATTTGCTAAAACCACCACTATTTGAAAACTATACATTTCTTGAATGGAAAAATAAATTTGAAACTTATGTGAAATCAATTGATCTAGATCTTTGGCATGTCATTTAGATTGGTGATTTTGAAAGTCAAACAAAAACATATTTTGAAAGTCAAACAAAAACGGATTTTGAGAGTCAAACAAAAACGGATTTTGAAAGTAAAACAAAAACGGATTTTGAAAGTCAAATTGATTATTTGAAAACAAAGAATGAAATAAATAATAAAGCTAAAATAATTATTTATAAAACCTTGCCGAAAGTTGAATATGAAAGAATATCCTTCTGTAAAACGGCAAATGATATTTGGAAAAATTTCTTAAACTTTCATCAAGAAAAATGTCAAGCTAAAGATGAGGATTTTGATCTTGTACATGAATTAGTTATCTTAGAAAATTTAATAGATAAACATTTAGATAAAATAGATACATGTGCTACTAGTTCAAATGTTGTTAATGAAGGTGTTAATGACGAAGACTACATGAATCAACTCCAAAGTGAACTCAATCCAAAATCATGGAGTGACACAGACGAAGGAGAAGATCATCATCTGACTCACCTATCATTCACACGTCGATCATCATCTGAGACATTACGAAGAAAAGCTAGGACGTGAGGTAAGTTCTCTTTTTAAATTTCATAAGCAATTACTTCATGCATATAATCTTATTAATGCCTTAGGATACGCTTAGTCTGATAGGTTGCTTTGCCTTTACACTTTAGTTATATTCGTTCTGTGGCTTAATGAACTAGAAACCCTTTAGTTAGCCCCCCTAAGTATTAGTAAACCAAGCAATCTTCATATTTGGTACTCTTCGATAGGTAAATTTAGGAACTTAATTTCTTCTAAAAAGAGAATGACTACTGGAGAATCTATTGACTAGAAACTCAATTTGACCTAACGGTTGAATTGCTTCTATGTGAGAAGTTGGGTGTGTGTAACCCGTAAAAACGGTCGTGTTTAGCCTGAATTGAGCACCACTAGTAATAGTCTCATACTCATTCTCCAACTTGAATACATTATTCTTCCTAAATATACCTAACGATAGTTTACTGTTATGAACTTTGCTTTTCACTAGAGCTTTTCATTCCTAGATTTATGTCATCTTGTATATATAAAATTTCTAGATGTTTACTTGCTCCTATGTGATTTGACTGCATGCCTTCGTAATTATTTGTTTAGTTGTTGAATGCATTGTCATTATAATAGCTTTTGTTTTTCTCTAACTACTCTGACATGATGTATTTTTGTATTTAGTCATAATACATGCTTAAATATCATAGGATATGTAGAAAGAGGTAGCATGTGACAATAGACTTAACCAATACCATTGAGCATGAGATCTTTTATAAACCACTATTTTTAAACCTATAATTAATGAGACTTGTTTTTAAAAATGCAAAAACTTCACATTTTGGAAAAATGATTTTTCAAAAGAATATGACACCTTTCTATTTTACATGTTTCACCATCCTACATTTCTTCCAAACTTGTGTCCATAATTACGTGTTTATCAAAACCAAAGATTGGAAAAATATGTTTTCTTTCATCATAAAAACATTTTGAAATAAAACCAAAACCATTTCATTAAAATATTTTTCACATCCACATAAAAACCCACTTTCAAACATTGTTGAATAATGCCAAAAACATTTCCTTAAATCATGCATGGTGATCTCATATCTGTCATCTATATTTATGTATGTGACATTTATAAGTGAACTAAATTTGAAAATAACCATAATTTATTCACTAAGACCTCACTTGGTACAAGTCTAGAAGTCCATGCTATCACAACTCTACATTCCCATGCACATAGATATTCATTAGGATTATTTAACTAGCTTATTAATCTTCCTAAATATGATACTATGAATTACTTGGTGCTATGTAGTGTTTTCTTGTCTAACATATATATGTTACATGCTAAATGAGTTGTTTGAATGCTAGATAATAATGTCTAATGAATATGCTTAGCATACATAAGTTATTAAATCCTAAATTGCCTCAAAAGAAGTTGGACTTGCTTGAAACTAAACCCAAAAAACACAACCCTTTCAACAATTTTCTGCCAAAAACCAATTTCCAGTAACCTGGAAATCAGCAGATGGGCGGCCCCCTTAATTCATTAGGCACCCCCTTAATATTTAAGGGGACCGGCCATCTGATGGTCGAAGGTGCTGCTCCATTTTTCTATTTTTTAGCCCATTTTATCCTATACTTCTCAAAATTCACAAACACATTTTGTTACAAACCGCCCACCAAAATTTACCTTCCACAATCACATCATCACTACACCATAAATACCCAACTCCATCATAAATGCTCATCCATATCATCCATCCAAACATGTCATCATCTAACCACCCAAGATCCAAGCCTTCAAGAGTTTCTAAAATCTCAGTGAGGCCCATTTGGAGGAGGAAGCTTAACATTTGCCATAACCCAACAAATGATGTTGTTCAAACTCAACCAACACCTAAACCTCATCCTAATGAACCCTTTCACACACATAACCAATCATCCATATGTCTACCTTCATTCACTCATAATTACCCAAGTTCACAAATGTCTCCACCACCAAGAGTGTCACCACCACTTCCACCAAATAACAACCACTCTCCATTATCATCACCTTCCACTCAACACTTGAAGTTCATTGAAGAACTCAAGGAAGCCCATGAGCTTAATGCTCTCCTTGCTTTGCACCTTGCTCAAAGCAACTTAGACTCATCACCATCCATCTCACCATCATTACCATCATCACCACATCACTTGAGTCAAATTGAGAAACATGTCAACAATTGTCCTTGTTGCATCTTTCTCCAAAATCAAACCATCGCCTTAAATGAGCGTCTCACTTGGATTGAGTATCTTCTCACTAGATCTAATCCAACACCACCACTTGAACAACATCAAAACCCTCATTCAACATGGTCAAGTCCAAGCTCTCCACCTCCAATTCCTCCATCAACACTCTCTCCAACATCCATACACCCAAACTTACAACCCCATTAATCCAACATTTTTACCCCCTCTTTACCATCATCCATCCAAAATAATTCAAGTTTTTCATGTCTCAAGCAAGTCAAATGGATCTCTTAGGCAATTTAAAATTTTCTACTTATTGTATGCTATAAGCAAAATATGTGTTGTATCAATAATTATGTTTTTAACATAATTATTTTCAACTAATGAATGCTTTATTTCTTGTCTTTAATATATGATTGTTATGCTTATTGCTTGTATACTCAATATCATGATATATATACATGCTTGATGATTAATAACATGCTTATTCTATAATATGTTTTAAATGTATGCATGCGTATTTAACATGTTTATGCCACTATTTAATCACTCTTGATGTACATGATTCAAATGGAGCTTGCTGCAAAAACACCCTAAAAATGACCCTTTTCTGGAAAATTTTCAAATTTGGTCGCTTGGGAAAACACCAGATGGGCGGCCCCCTTAATTCCCTAGGCGGTCCCCTTAATTTTAAGGGGGCCGGCCTACAATTAAGGGGACCGGCCATCTGGGCAGTAAAATTTACTGTTTTCTTTTGCATCTTGCGACCCCTTTTATCTAGCCCCAGCTATCATTTCTCTTAAAGGACGAACTGGTATTGGAATTTTACCACAAAACCTCCAAACCTTACCTAAATCAACCATCACCTCCATCAAACACCCATTTTCATTCACCATGCTATCACCAAAATCATCTCTAAGACACCAAAACTCTATCACCAATAACACCTCTTGATGCTCATTTCTCATCATCACCAATACCACCACCATGCTTTCCCATCCACCATTTTCATCCATTGAACACATGCTTAACAACCAACCTCCACTACACCACCACCACCTTCATTCTCACCAAATTAAGCATATGCAATGCTTAATCAAAAATAATTTTTCAAACCATTTTGTGTGCAAGCCCCATGGAAGATCATGTACTCCTAGAATGATTATGTAGATTGCATTACTTACTAGCTAATGTATGATTGAATATAATCTTGGATGGTATTTTTAATGAATGTCTTTATATGCATGCTTATTTTTGCTATATATATATGCTTGTGCTTCTAATATTTTTCTTGCAAGCATTCTATATATCGATTCCTTGGTTCCCTTAAACGAGGGGGAGCACACATAAAGGGGGAGTTCTCGTTCCGAAAAATTTTGTCTCTAAAACTTGTCGGCTCAACCTTTTTGATGCTACAAAAAGGGGGAGAAGTGAATATAAACTTACTAAATACTTGTCCAAAAATAACTTTTTGGATTTAATGAGTTTTAGTTTTGTAATCATCAAAAAGAGGGAGATTGTTGACATAAATAATGCCTAAAAACATTATCAATATTTATTCATATCGCTATGTTTTGATGATCACAAAATGTAAACCCATTAAAATATAAACTTATAAAATAAACAAGTACTTAGTTGTAAATATTCACTTCTACAACTAAAATCACTTAAGGTATGAATGAACTAATGCTTAATGCATTGTATGATCAAAGGAACATTTTCTTAATAACTAGATTTTTTATAAAATGTCAAAAACATTTTATATCTTTTAGAAAAACATTTTTGGTAATAAATAAAAAGGTTTAATTCATTATAAATTTATGAATTCAAAATTTTAACCAAAAACAGTAAAAATGTTCCAGAAAAACCTTCCCCACAAAAAGACAAATCTGGGCAACGGACGGCTTGGGTGGCCCCCTTAAAATTAAGGGAACCGCCCCCCTATTTAAGGGGGCCGGCCACGCTCCTGTAGGTTCCAGCTGTCCAGTGTTTCTGCCTATAAATACCAGCTTTCCCCTGGATTTTTACTCACCCTTTTGCACCAAAAACTTTCTGGTTTAGATCTCATTTCATATTTTCAAAAACCCTTTGATCATATAATTATAAGCTTTTGTTTCAAGTGATTCAAAGCTTCAACCTCTCAAGTGCAAGAGAAGAATACTTCTATCCTTCAAGACAAGAAGTATTACAACTTGGTGTAACTCTTCCATCCAAGTTGTTGGTGTATCATAATTGTAAATCATTCATTCATTTGTGTAAAGTGTGTGTATAAGGTGTAAACATAAGTGACTAGATATGTATATTGTGTAAGTAGTGAAGAAGGTGTATAAGTAGTTGTGGTGTAAAGAAGTCATGTAGAAGTTGTAAAGCCGTGGTGTAGAAGTTGTGAAGCCGTGGTGCAGATGTCGTGAAGCCGTTGCTTAGAAGTTGTGAAGTCA
Source organism: Artemisia tridentata subsp. tridentata (assembly GCA_021014915.2). NCBI lineage: Eukaryota > Viridiplantae > Streptophyta > Magnoliopsida > Asterales > Asteraceae > Artemisia > Artemisia tridentata. The sequence goes on along the minus strand of CP139505.1, from coordinate 142,376,025 downwards.
TCATGTAGAAGTCGTGAAGCCGTTGCTTAGAAGTTATGAAGTCGTCATGTAGATGTCATGAAGCCGTTGCTTTGAAGTTGTGAAGTCGTCATGTAGAAGTTGTGAAGCCATAGCTTAGAAGTTGTGAAGTCCTAGTCGTGAAGTCCTAGTGTTGAAGTCGTGAAGCCGTAGCATAGGAGTTGTGACGCGGTCGTGTTGAAGTTGTGAAGTCTTGGTCATGAAGCCGTAGCTTAGAAGTTGTGAAGTCGTGGTCGTGAAGCCGTAGCTTAGAAGGTGTGAAGTCGTGGTCGTGAAGCCGTAGCTTAGGAGTTGTGAAGTCGTCGTGTGAAAGTCGTGAAGCCATTGTGTAGAAGTCGTGAAGCCGTTGTGTTGAAGTCGTGAAGTCTTCGTGAATAAGTTGTGTACAAGTTGTGTTGTGAAGTTGTGAGATTGGTTCTAGCTACGATTAGAACCCGACATTTAGCTTTGTGTCGTTAAACCCGTGTAAGCCAAAGTCGTGTAAGGTTTTCTCCGCCATAAGGGAGCTTATTGAAGTTGTGAAGAAAACTCTCAAGCGAGGTGTGCTCGGGGAGTGGAGTAGGGCAAGGAAGGTGTCCTTGTAGCCGAACCACTATAAATCCCTCGTGTCTTGGTTTGATCTTTCCATCTCTTACTTATTTCTTTATATCGTCATCACTTTCATACATATAGGCATATATAATTGTTAGTATTAATTAGAAGTTGATTTCACATAAAGATCAATTTAAAACTCCATTCATAAAAAGAAAACTTTTATAACAAATCTAAAAGGATACCCATATAATTAATAATATTGTTCAAGTATCATTTTTCATATAAACTCAAAACTAAGGTTTTAAAAAGAAACAAAGTTTTCATAACAAAATTAAAAAGACGTAAAACTATTCAACCCCCCCTTCTAGTTTTCCACATAGTTTTTATATTTCTATATCTAATCATCAATATCCAACTGTTGTAATTTAAGTACCATAACAATTATATAAATAAATATAAACATCATCTGTAATACCTGAAATTCAGATAACATGTAAAAAGACCAAAATGCCCCTATAATCTTAAACTTTTATTTATAAGTAATTAAAGTCCCAAATTAATCCCAAAATATCATAAATAAATCAGATATGACATGCAATATTTTTATTTTGACTTTTTAACTTTGTTTTGACTTAAAAATTTATAAAAAAATTAGAAAGTGATTTATGGGCCGAGTATGATATTACTTATGTAAATTTCAATTTTTAAACTTTATAAAAATACAAATAAATATCAAATAAAAGTATAAACTTACAAAATCCTTTTTGATCTCTATCCTTAATTAGAAAACCGACTTTGGAGGGTTTCCAAGTCTTTTATTCGGTGGTTATCACTTCATTCATACGACATATTCTACAAAACCCTAAAAACACCAACAATTCGTGTATCAATTCCTGGGAATTTCTGGAGGTCCAAGATTAATTTTCCTGTGTCCATTATACTGCTAAGAAACCAAGAAAAATAGCACTTCGATTATTAAAGGACTGGATCATTTGTTGTCAAATTTTGTTCATACGTAAGGTATAATTCCCTATTAATTCATACGACCCTTTATAAATTCATTTTCCATTTTTCCTGAGTTCCTTATATCATATATGATCTGTGAAAAATGATTACAAGGTTCGTTGGTCGCGTTTGTGCTCGTGGGGAAATTTTGTTCGATTTAAGCAAATCGTGTGGTATAATCTTCCATCTTCCATTCGATCATTCTGAGATCACTCTGGTATTTTTCCCATGACCTCTACATCACATAGGGTCTGTATAAAATGATAAACACGAACCATGCATGATCTATAATTTATTTGTGAATTAAACCTTAAAAATGTAATAAAACTCTAACTAATTCTATACGAATTTTCTTGGCATGAAATCTATTTTATTTGGACTCTATACAGTACATATGATCTCATAAAAATACTAATTCGAATTTTTGAGGCTTGGATCATGTTTTGTGAATTTATGTTCTAATCGCTAATTTAGAAGATAAAGAAAAGAAATAAAATAAAAGAGAAAGAAATTAGAGTTAGGATTTTTGGTTATAAAATCTAGTCAATTATGATGTTTTAAGGTTGTTTTAATGATGGTTCAATGATTGGGAATTAATGCTAGGGTTTTTGAGTTGTTTTTGTGATTAACGATTTGAAATAAAATAAGTTAAGGGTTGTTTTGTAAATTTTAAAAACTCATGGGTATTTTTGTAATGTGTTTTAATCAGGGACTAATCATGTAAAAATATATAAAGTGAAGGTCTTATGTGTGAATTTTGTATTTAAAAGGTTTAAAAGGTAATTATATATAATTATTAATCTGAATTTTAATTAATTTAAGTTGAGGGACTAAAAATGTAATTTTTGGAAACTTCAAGTTATTTTGAGTAAATAATAATATTAAGAGTGTTTTGGGAATTTTGAGTATTTATGGGGCTAATGTGTAATTATAATTGAATTATGATTTAATTAATAAGTTTTGTAAACTTAAGGGACTAATTGTGTAAATTCTGAAATCTGAGGGGCTGAATAGTACTATATGAATATTCTGATGTGACTTTCTGAAATTTGGTAAAATAATATGCTTGTTTGATAAATATAGGTATTAGAGGGATTATAGCCTAAATTATGTAATTATAAGGTTTGTTTTGTAAATATTGTAACTAGAAGGGTATAAACTGTAAAGTTATGAAACTAAAGGGAGTATGATGTCATTATAAACAAAATATGTATTTAAATCAGTACTTAAAGTATTTCCACTTAAGACCATGGAAATTGATGAAGTTACAATTAAAACCCTAAACTTTGTGATCATGTCATAATTAACCCTAGACTTCTGTAACTTGATAAAATATATCCTTACTCCATAATAATCTTTGAATAAGGACTCAACCTAATCTGAAATGGTAATATCTGTTAATTCTGGAAACCTGCTAATTATGGGAACTTACTAAATCTGGAAAGTTACTAAAAATAGAAAGTACTTAAAATGGAAAGGTAAACTAAAAGTAATAATCTGAATTAGAATCTTTAGTAATTCTGTCTTCTTCTTCCTTAGGTGTGAAGAAGGAGAAGTCCTGATCTTATTTCTGTGTTTGTTTGCTTATTCTGCTTTGCTAATAAGGTACATATATTCTGCCCTTTTTCAGTAAGGGTTTTTCATCCCCTTTTCCTTCAGTTTTTCATTTTCTTTAGTAGGATTCCCGATACCACTGCTATGTTCCCTTCTGTTGTGAATCTTTATTGTGATTTGTTTGTCTTGAACCTTTTGTTTGAACCTCTGCTATGATTCTTTTATTCTGAACCTTTTTCCTGAACTCTGATTGATCTCTTGTTCTGAACCCTGAATTTGTGAGTCTTGATTGAATCTGATCTGTGAACCTTGTTCTGAACCTTAACCTGATATATCTGTTGTAAACTTTGATTTGATTTTTGGTATAAACCTTAACCTGTTAAATCCTTATATGAACCTAATTGATTTTGAACCGTTATTAAAAGCTATTTTAAAAAGGAAGCTATACCACTTGAAATGGAAGTTACTAAAAGTTTTGGAAGACCATTTTTATGAAAACTATTTTGAAAGATCATTTCAATGAAAACCATTATTAAAGGATTGATTTAAATGAACTCTTGACAGGAACTTCTGAAATGGATTATTGCTATAAACTTGTAATTATTAACCTTTGATATACTCTTTTGGACTATTGGAAATAAATCTTTTAATCTGAACTTAAGATTTGATATTAAACTTAATCTGATAAACTCTGATTTAGACCTTATTATCTTAATCTGAATTGTTGACATGACCCTTCTGCCATGAACCCTTAGATGTGACTCTGTTTATTATATGACATCTGACCTTGACCACAGTCTGATATCCGAGCCAATCACTAGGCATGAGGGTTTCATGTCCATGTCATTGATGCACCGATGGCATGACTCTAGGGCAGGAGAGTGATGACCTGTCCCGTCCCTGATTTTATCTGTTATGTAGGAGAAGATTCTGGCCTACTGGGGCGTATGGATGCATCCTAGATCTGATCTGATTTCTGTTATCTGTTATTATGTTATCTGTTATATATATCTCTGGTGACTGATGGTGTGTGCGATACACGTCTTTCACATATATCTGGGAGCTGATCACTCCGATTTGATACATGAGGTCACCCCTCATATTATCTGGTTACTTGAGAGGTATCCCCTCTGGATTGCTTATATATTTTTACACTGTTATGATATTATCTGTTATCTGGGCTCGTGATAGATTTCTGTTTTCCTTATTCTTAAACCTTATTTATTTCTTATTCTTATTTTGTTTCATTTATTCCATTTCTTATTCCTACCCCTTCATTTGATTTTGTTTCTGTATAATCTGTATTTTCTGATTTCCTTTGTACTGCTATCCGTTATCGTTTCTGTTATCTATATATCTGTTCATTGAGCTTTTGAAGCTCAGCCGCATTTCTTTTCCTGCGGCAGGTTTTTAGTAGGAAGCTGGGAATGAGTGAGAGTGTACCTCTGGACTTAGAAGGCTTGGTAGCTATTCTGGATTAGAATTGGATAGAAGATATTATGTTTTAGAATTAGCTTTGAAAGCTTTCATTGTAACCTTAAAGGTTCAGTATTTCATTTGTAATTGTAACACCCGAAATCTGAAAACGTGTAAAATGACCAAATTACCCCTGCAAGTTTAAAAATTTAATTAAAAGCTTATAAAGTATCGAATCGATCCCAAACTTCGGGTAATGAACAAGTTATAATCCCAAATAATTTTGACAACTCCATTTAATATTTTTGCAAGCTACAAAATTACTAAAATACCCCTAAGAGTGCTGAATGGAATTATATGATTTATATTGTGTTTGTAAATGTAATTAAAATACATTAAATATGCAATTAAGGCCCAATAAATTCCCAACTAAAATTTTCGGTATCCAAGGCCCATTCCCCCTCCCCAAAGACCAGTCAATCACCTTTAATACTAATCCCTAATTTATTTCTACCAAATAAACCCTAAAACTAATATGCCGCCACATCAAAAAAATCTGTCCATCTCATCCGATTTTTAGAAATCAAAAGACCATTTTTCCAGAGTTCTTGGTGATGCAAGAGAGGTGAGAAAAATAGCTACAAGTTCCTGGAGTCGATCGTTTGGCCGTGGTGATTTGTTTGAGTCGAAAAAAATTGTACCGAGCTTCATAAATTCATAGCGAGCAATCCGTTCATCCTAAAATTATTCTGGTAATTTTCTTACACTCCTTTAATCACATATAACATGAGAAAAATGATTGAATCGAACCATGCAATGAAATCTGGTCGAATGGAAAAGAACGAACGAATAAACCCTAAAAACGAAATCGAGTTCTATAAAATTATAGCGAATTTTTTGGACCTTGTAAATAATTTTCGTGGGTCTTATATATATCCTATAATCTCAGAAAAATGATATCTTGAATTGTTTGGATCGAATTCGTGAGTTTTAGAATTAATCTACAAATCGGGTTTTTGGGAAAAATATGAAATCGTGGACTAAAAATGAAAACCGACCAAATTAGGGTTCTAAAATTATGAAACCTGGAAATATATGGTGTACTTTGATGATAAAATGATAACCTAATGAGTGGGAATTTTAGAATCGAGTTTTGATGGATAATATGGTTTACCGATTTAATAATTAATAGTTAAGGGTGTGTTTTGTAATTTCTAAAACTTGTGGGATATTTTTGTAATGTTCTATAGATCAGGGGGAAGATATAAAAAAATATAACATGAGGGTCTTATATGTAAATTTGACAAGAAAGGGATTTAATTTGTAATATATATGTCGAGTTGAAAATAATTATAATTTGAGGGACTAAAAATGTAAAATCTGGAAACTCAAGGGTTCTCGCTGTAATTAACATAATGAAGGGTAAAATGTGTAAATTTGAGTATTTATGGGCTTATTATGTAATTATGGTGAAATTATGAATTCGAATGGAACTTTTGAAAATACAAGGACTAGTTTTGTAATTAACCGAAAGTTAAGGGGCTGTTTGTAACATAATTATATTAAAGGATATTTTCTGTAAATTAATGAAATAAAAAGGGCTTGATGAGGAACGTAAACATGATAAGTGTTGAAGTGTAAATTATATAATTATAAGGTTTAAAATGTAAATTAATTAACTAGAGGGATGTAATGTGTTAATTATGAAACTTGAAGGGCTTGTCGTGCCATAATTAATTTAAAGGGTATTTTTCTGTAAATATGAGTAATGAAGGGCTTGATGTGCAAATGTAATAAGGTTTAAATTGTAATTTATATAAGTATAAGGTGTAATTTGTAAATTAAGTAATTAAAGGGGTGTAACTTGTAAATATTCGAAACGTGAAGACTAAGAGTGAAATTCTGGAAAATAAAGTCTTTGAATGGTAAATTATGAGATTTCTATTTTAAACCTTGAACTTTGGTAAAAGTTACGTTTATAACCCTGAACTATGAAAACTTGTCACAATTAACCCTGAACTTGTATAACTTGTTAGAATGAACCTGACTTCCATAATAAGCCTATATTAATGATTTAACCTGAAGTATACCACTTGAATCTTGCCAAGTATTGAAGCTTACTAAATCCGGAAACCTGTTAAGAATAGAAACTTGCTAAAAATATAAAGTCACTTATAACGAGAAGATAACTGAAACCCCTTTCGTATTTTTGTCTTCTACTCCTTTAGGTTCGAGGAGGGAGTGATCTTGATCCCTGTCAGCTACTCTTGTGTTTGTGCTTGCTATTTGAATAAGGTACAGATATTCTGCCCTTTTTAGTAAGGTGCCTTCGTTCTCTTTTGATTATTGATCTTGATTCGTATTAGGATTTCCCGATGCCATTGCTATGTTTTCCCTGCTTGTGAACCTTGATCTGTTGTACTTGTTCTTGAACCTTTGTTTAAACCCTGTCTTGATCTTTAGTTTACACCTTGTTCTGAACCCTGCCATGAACCTTGATACGAACCCTGCCATAAAACCTTGACTTGAACCTTGATACTTGTGATATTATAACTGGATGAGAAAACCTTTTTAAATGATTTATGGAAATGTTTTAAGAAACTATTCGTAAGGCTATCTTTATAGAAACCATTTTTAAAAGACCTTCTTTATGAGACTGTTTTAAAGATCACTTTTAGGAAAGTCATTATTAAAGGATTTCTTTTCAACACCTATGATATGGACTTGTAATATAAACTGTTAAAATGAACTTTTAAACAAACTGATATCGACCTTCCTGATATTGACTTCCCTGATATTGAACCTTTGGAATACCTGATATGAACCCTGATATGAACCCTGTTATGATACCTGACATTTGATACCTGAATCTTGACACTTGACACCCGAGACTTGATACTTGACCTTGACCCACAGTTTGAGACTACGAGCCAAAATTTGTTCCCTAGCCATGAAGGTAACATGGCCGTGTCTGTGATGCACCACTGGCATGACTAGTGTGTAGCCCTAGTGATTTGGTTACACCGTCCCCATCCTGATTCTGTTATGCGCGCTTATGTTATTTCTGATATGGCCAATATGATTTGTTCTGGGGGGCGAATGGATGCATCCTAGACCTGTCCTGTTTCTGATATCTGATATGTGGTGACTGATGATGGGTGCAATCCACGTCTTTCACAACCATGGGAGCTCATGACTCCAACCCTGGAGGTATCCCCTCAACCCTGTCCTGGTATGCTGAGGTCACCCCTCCATACACCCTGATATGTGATTGATTTGATATGTACTGTTTCTGGGCTCGTAGAGGATTTCTGTTCTCCTGAAACCTTGTAACCTTGTGACCTGATACTTGACCTGACATTTGACCTGACTTGTTTCGACTTGGGATGGTGGTGGGTTCTGGTTTCATTTGCACCTACCATTGTAACCATTCTTAGTTCCTGGTATGTCTGCATAACTCTTGTATTCCTTTTCCTGACTCTTGTTACTCCTGGTATTATTTCTTTTACTTTATATTTCCGTTACTACTGCTTTGTTTCCGTTATATCTGTTCACTGAGCTCTCGTAGCTCAGCCGCATTTTCTTTTCCATGCGGCAGGTATCTAAGCTTGGAGCTGGGTTCGCTTTGGGGATGAGGGTTAGAGTTTGCTTTGGAGACTTACCTTAGTTACCACCCATTATATTATGACTTAGTTTATTTGGGATTTTGTTCTTTTGGCTTTTTATCTTTTGAATTCATGTAATTTGGTTTAAGCCATGTTGGCTGGATTGTCTTATGGATTTTGATTTATGGCTTCCGCTGTGTATGTATGAATGCTCTGATTTGTCACCGTGATGTGACACCTTTACCCTTGGCGGGTTGGGGTGTTACAATTATGGTATTAGAGCTAAGGTTTCGACCTGTCGTACATAAGCTTTGGCCTGTGGATCATGTGAACCTTAGGATTTGACCCTTAAGATGTGAGCTTTGACTGGTGAGGTTTTGGGTAGACATTAGGTTTCCTTTCGCGCACTCTCTTTTCCTGTTATGCTCTGTTATCTTTTCTTCGATTCTGCTATATCATTCTTCATGTTCTGTTCTGTCATATTTTCTTGATCGTCTGCTTAATTCTGGGCGTGGTTATTCGACTTCTCGTGACCGAACTGATCGCGCGTCTAGTATGTTCTTGTTCTGTTTTCCCTTCTGTTTCATTTTTGATTCCTTGCAATTTCGAGGACGAAATTTTTTTTAGAGGGGAAGAAGTTGTAACACCCGAAATCTGAAAACGTGTAAAATGACCAAATTACCCCTGCAAGTTTAAAAATTTAATTAAAAGCTTATAAAGTATCGAATCGATCCCAAACTTCGGGTAATGAACAAGTTATAATCCCAAATAATTTTGACAACTCCATTTAATATTTTTGCAAGCTACAAAATTACTAAAATACCCCTAAGAGTGCTGAATGGAATTATATGATTTATATTGTGTTTGTAAATGTAATTAAAATACATTAAATATGCAATTAAGGCCCAATAAATTCCCAACTAAAATTTTCGGTATCCAAGGCCCATTCCCCCTCCCCAAAGACCGGTCAATCAGCTTTAATACTAATCCCTAATTTATTTCTACCAAATAAACCCTAAAACTAATATGCCGCCACATCAAAAAAATCTGTCCATCTCATCCGATTTTTAGAAATCAAAAGACCATTTTTCCAGAGTTCTTGGTGATGCAAGAGAGGTGAGAAAAATAGCTACAAGTTCCTGGAGTCGATCGTTTGGCCGTGGTGATTTGTTTGAGTCGAAAAAAATTGTACCGAGCTTCATAAATTCATAGCGAGCAATCCGTTCATCCTAAAATTATTCTGGTAATTTTCTTACACTCCTTTAATCACATATAACATGAGAAAAATGATTGAATCGAACCATGCAATGAAATCTGGTCGAATGGAAAAGAACGAACGAATAAACCCTAAAAACGAAATCGAGTTCTATAAAATTATAGCGAATTTTTTGGACCTTGTAAATAATTTTCGTGGGTCTTATATATATATCCTATAATCTCAAAAAAATTATATCTTGAATTGTTTGGATCGAATTCGTGAGTTTTAGAATTAATCTACAAATCGGGTTTTTGGGAAAAATATGAAATCGTGGACTAAAAATGAAAACCGACCAAATTAGGGTTCTAAAATTATGAAACCTGGAAATATATGGTGTACTTTGATGATAAATGATAACCTAATGAGTGGGAATTTTAGAATCGAGTTTTGATGGATAATATGGTTTACCGATTTAATAATTAATAGTTAAGGGTGTGTTTTGTAATTTCTAAAACTTGTGGGATATTTTTGTAATGTTCTATAGATCAAGGGGAAGATATAAAAAAATATAACATGAGGGTCTTATATGTAAATTAGGCAAGAAAGGGATTTAATTTGTAATATATATGTCGAGTTGAAAATAATTATAATTTGAGGGTCTAAAAATGTAAAATCTGGAAACTCAAGGGTTCTCGCTGTAATTAACATAATGAAGGGTAAAATGTGTAAATTTGAGTATTTATGGGCTTATTATGTAATTATGGTGAAATAATGAATTCGAATGGAACTTTTAAAAATACAAGGACTAGTTTTGTAATTAACCGAAAGTTAAGGGGCTGTTTGTAACATAATTATATTAAAGGATATTTTCTGTAAATTAATGAAATAAAAAGGGCTTGATGAGGAACGTAAACATGATAAGTGTTGAAGTGTAAATTATATAATTATAAGGTTTAAAATGTAAATTAATTAACTAGAGGGATGTAATGTGTTAATTATGAAACTTGAAGGGCTTGTCGTGCCATAATTAATTTAAAGGGTATTTTTCTGTAAATATGAGTAATGAAGGGCTTGATGTGCAAATGTAATAAGGTTTAAATTGTAATTTATATAAGTATAAGGTGTAATTTGTAAATTAAGTAATTAAAGGGGTGTAACTTGTAAATATTCGAAACGTGAAGACTAAGAGTGAAATTCTGGAAAATAAAGTCTTTGAATGGTAAATTATGAGATTTCTATTTTAAACCTTGAACTTTGGTAAAAGTTACGTTTATAACCCTGAACTATGAAAACTTGTCACAATTAACCCTGAACTTGTATAACTTGTTAGAATGAACCTGACTTCCATAATAAGCCTATATTAATGATTTAACCTGAAGTATACCACTTGAATCTTGCCAAGTATTGAAGCTTACTAAATCCGGAAACCTGTTAAGAATAGAAACTTGCTAAAAATATAAAGTCACTTATAACGAGAAGATAACTGAAACCCCTTTCGTATTTTTGTCTTCTACTCCTTTAGGTTCGAGGAGGGAGTGATCTTGATCCCTGTCAGCTACTCTTGTGTTTGTGCTTGCTATTTGAATAAGGTACAGATATTCTGCCCTTTTTAGTAAGGTGCCTTCGTTCTCTTTTGATTATTGATCTTGATTCGTATTAGGATTTCCCGATGCCATTGCTATGTTTTCCCTGCTTGTGAACCTTGATCTGTTGTACTTGTTCTTGAACCTTTGTTTAAACCCTGTCTTGATCTTTAGTTTACACCTTGTTCTGAACCCTGCCATGAACCTTGATACGAACCCTGCCATAAAACCTTGACTTGAACCTTGATACTTGTGATATTATAACTGGATGAGAAAACCTTTTTAAATGATTTATGGAAATGTTTTAAGAAACTATTCGTAAGGCTATCTTTATAGAAACCATTTTTAAAAGACCTTCTTTATGAGACTGTTTTAAAGATCACTTTTAGGAAAGTCATTATTAAAGGATTTCTTTTCAACACCTATGATATGGACTTGTAATATAAACTGTTAAAATGAACTTTTAAACAAACTGATATCGACCTTCCTGATATTGACTTCCCTGATATTGAACCTTTGGAATACCTGATATGAACCCTGATATGAACCCTGTTATGATACCTGACATTTGATACCTGAATCTTGACACTTGACACCCGAGACTTGATACTTGACCTTGACCCACAGTTTGAGACTACGAGCCAAAATTTGTTCCCTAGCCATGAAGGTAACATGGCCGTGTCTGTGATGCACCACTGGCATGACTAGTGTGTAGCCCTAGTGATTTGGTTACACCGTCCCCATCCTGATTCTGTTATGCGCGCTTATGTTATTTCTGATATGGCCAATATGATTTGTTCTGGGGGGCGAATGGATGCATCCTAGACCTGTCCTGTTTCTGATATCTGATATGTGGTGACTGATGATGGGTGCAATCCACGTCTTTCACAACCTTGGGAGCTCATGACTCCAACCCTGGAGGTATCCCCTCAACCCTGTCCTGGTATGCTGAGGTCACCCCTCCATACACCCTGATATGTGATTGATTTGATATGTACTGTTTCTGGGCTCGTAGAGGATTTCTGTTCTCCTGAAACCTTGTAACCTTGTGACCTGATACTTGACCTGACATTTGACCTGACTTGTTTCGACTTGGGATGGTGGTGGGTTCTGGTTTCATTTGCACCTACAATTGTAACCATTCTTAGTTCCTGGTATGTCTGCATAACTCTTGTATTCCTTTTCCTGACTCTTGTTACTCCTGGTATTATTTCTTTTACTTTATATTTCCGTTACTACTGCTTTGTTTCCGTTATATCTGTTCACTGAGCTCTCGTAGCTCAGCCGCATTTTCTTTTCCATGCGGCAGGTATCTAAGCTTGGAGCTGGGTTCGCTTTGGGGATGAGGGTTAGAGTTTGCTTTGGAGACTTACCTTAGTTACCACCCATTATATTATGACTTAGTTTATTTGGGATTTTGTTCTTTTGGCTTTTTATCTTTTGAATTCATGTAATTTGGTTTAAGCCATGTTGGCTGGATTGTCTTATGGATTTTGATTTATGGCTTCCGCTGTGTATGTATGAATGCTCTGATTTGTCACCGTGATGTGACACCTTTACCCTTGGCGGGTTGGGGTGTTACAATTATGGTATCAGAGCTAAGGTTTCGACCTGTCGTACATAAGCTTTGGCCTGTGGATCATGTGAACCTTAGGATTTGACCCTTAAGATGTGAGCTTTGACTGGTGAGGTTTTGGGTAGACATTAGGTTTCCTTTCGCGCACTCTCTTTTCCTGTTATGCTCTGTTATCTTTTCTTCGATTCTGCTATATCATTCTTCATGTTCTGTTCTGTCATATTTTCTTGATCGTCTGCTTAATTCTGGGCGTGGTTATTCGACTTCTCGTGACCGAACTGATCGCGCGTCTAGTATGTTCTTGTTCTGTTTTCCCTTCTGTTTCATTTTTGATTCCTTGCAATTTCGAGGACGAAATTTTTTTTAGAGGGGAAGAAGTTGTAACACCCGAAATCTGAAAACGTGTAAAATGACCAAATTACCCCTGCAAGTTTAAAAATTTAATTAAAAGCTTATAAAGTATCGAATCGATCCCAAACTTCGGGTAATGAACAAGTTATAATCCCAAATAATTTTGACAACTCCATTTAATATTTTTGCAAGCTACAAAATTACTAAAATACCCCTAAGAGTGCTGAATGGAATTATATGATTTATATTGTGTTTGTAAATGTAATTAAAATACATTAAATATGCAATTAAGGCCCAATAAATTCCCAACTAAAATTTTTGGTATCCAAGGCCCATTCCCCCTCCCCAAAGACCGGTCAATCAGCTTTAATACTAATCCCTAATTTATTTCTACCAAATAAACCCTAAAACTAATATGCCGCCACATCAAAAAAATCTGTCCATCTCATCCGATTTTTAGAAATCAAAAGACCATTTTTCCAGAGTTCTTGGTGATGCAAGAGAGGTGAGAAAAATAGCTACAAGTTCCTGGAGTCGATCGTTTGGCCGTGGTGATTTGTTTGAGTCGAAAAAAATTGTACCGAGCTTCATAAATTCATAGCGAGCAATCCGTTCATCCTAAAATTATTCTGGTAATTTTCTTACACTCCTTTAATCACATATAACATGAGAAAAATGATTGAATTGAACCATGCAATGAAATCTGGTCGAATGGAAAAGAACAAACGAATAAACCCTAAAAACGAAATCGAGTTCTATAAAATTATAGCGAATTTTTTAGACCTTGTAAATAATTTTCGTGGGTCTTATATATATCCTATAATCTCAGAAAAATGATATCTTGAATTGTTTGGATCGAATTCGTGAGTTTTAGAATTAATCTTCAAATCGGGTTTTTGGGAAAAATATGAAATCGTGGACTAAAAATGAAAACCGACCAAATTAGGGTTCTAAAATTATGAAACCTGGAAATATATGGTGTACTTTGATGATAAATGATAACCTAATGAGTGGGAATTTTAGAATCGAGTTTTGATGGATAATATGGTTTACCGATTTAATAATTAATAGTTAAGGGTGTGTTTTGTAATTTCTAAAACTTGTGGGATATTTTTGTAATGTTCTATAGATCAGGGGGAAGATATAAAAAAATATAACATGAGGGTCTTATATGTAAATTAGGCAAGAAAGGGATTTAATTTGTAATATATATGTCGAGTTGAAAATAATTATAATTTAAGGGACTAAAAATGTAAAATCTGGAAACTCAAGGGTTCTCGCTGTAATTAACATAATGAAGGGTAAAATGTGTAAATTTGAGTATTTATGGGCTTATTATGTAATTATGGTGAAATTATGAATTCGAATGGAACTTTTGAAAATACAAGGACTAGTTTTGTAATTAACCGAAAGTTAAGGGGCTGTTTGTAACATAATTATATTAAAGGATATTTTCTGTAAATTAATGAAATAAAAAGGGCTTGATGAGGAACGTAAACATGATAAGTGTTGAAGTGTAAATTATATAATTATAAGGTTTAAAATGTAAATTAATTAACTAGAGGGATGTAATGTGTTAATTATGAAACTTGAAGGGCTTGTCGTGCCATAATTAATTTAAAGGGTATTTTTCTGTAAATATGAGTAATGAAGGGCTTGATGTGCAAATGTAATAAGGTTTAAATTGTAATTTATATAAGTGATGCGTGGTTTTGCAACCTTACAACAGGTTTTACCTCTCAAGGGATCTTAAGAGGCTTACAACCCCACCAGGCAGTGTACCTGACCGATGTAGTATAGTGTAGTGGTAAGTACGAGGGATTGATCGTTCTCCACAGGGAATAGTGTTCGTCAGGTATGAAAAACTACTCTAATAGGTCTAAGGGTGAGAGAAGATTCTTTTTATGTTTTTATAATTTTATGAAAGCAAGTAAAATCTCGGGTTTGAAAGAGTGGGCGGAATTAGTTGCTAGTCAACTAACCCAAATAACTACAAATGCAAATAAAATAAAATAACGAAAATGAAAAGGTGGTAAAACTTATGTGGAGAGAAATGTGTTTACTTAGATTTCCTTACTCCCTAACTATCTTTTACCGGTTGATTAGTGTGTATTAATCGCGTGGATGACGGGTGTATTCCTTAATACCAATCGTGGGGTGGCGTACGTACTTTCCCAACTCTACAAGCTCCTACTTCACTCCTATGTCGAGCCGGCTAGGAAGCTCCTAACATGGGATCACTAGAATTCGCTTGTGCATTAAATACAACCATAAAAACCTTAGTACGCATTGGTTCATGTTTCTTAAGACGTTCAAGCAAGTTACCGAATAGGAAGTTAGCCAGTTTTCTTAAGCCTAACATAGATGAACAATCATCCAATACAACTAATAACACACTAATAACCAATAATCAATAGCTATGTTTCATTAGATCTAAGCAAACACAATATAAATCTAGCCTAACATGTTAAACAAAAGACAAGAACAAGATAGAATCAAAAAACACATAGACATATTGAATGATTAATTGATAACTTATCTTCAATGTAACATGGAAGATCTCAAGGCAAGAAGCCTTGAAAAAGCTGCTAAAATCGTCTTAGGGTTTTTACACACAAAGTTCCACAATAAGTTCCACACTAATGACAAAAAATTGCAAAATTATATATAGACTTTCATATCTGACGGCGTCACGTTATGGAGTGTGACGCCGTCACCTCGCCGCTTTTAGGGTTCCCGGATGGCCTTCTTGACGCCGTCCCTCTTTAGCTCTCCAAAATCCGTTCTGGCTTATCAAGGCTTGACGCCGTCAGAATTAGGCGTGACGCCGTCCCGCTTTAACTTATACCGTGACGACCTTGATCATATTAAAGGGTGACGCCGTCAGAATTCCCATGCAAATTTCTCTGGCTTATCATGAGTAATTTTCACATCCACCACTTTTGCCAAGCCATGACGTCGTCTGGGGATAATCCTGACGCCGTCAAAGGTACTTTCCAGCGTAAATTTGAGACTTTGTCGTTTTCTTCACTTTTTTGCTCCAAAAACGTCCAAAATGCTTCCTTTTCCAGATTTCTTCTCCAAAGTACCTAAAATGACAAAAGGAACGATTTAGGGCAATATTTGATCAAATAAATACGATTTAGGGCTTAAATGACCCCCTAAAAGCGGTACACTTTTCGCTTCATCAAATACCCTTACACTTGAGATTTGCTTGTCCTCAAGCAAATGCGCTTTTATTCTAATCAAAATACAAGTTAGGGGTCATTTAACACTAATATAAAAGTAATTACAACAAATAGTCGTTCCACTTTAAACATAATAAGCACGGAGATTATAGACTAGCACCTCACAATTAGTGTTTAGATACTCACATCTCTCAAGTGTCATCAAAATAAATCTCATAAATGAAAACGGATAATATCTCTCACTACCTGTCATAGCAAATAGATTACCATAGGCTTGGGAAAGGATCGAAAACCTCCTCCACTAGGCGTAAGCACCTAAGATAAACTATCAAAGAGGGCTTTTAAACGGGTTATAACGTTAGGTATAGGGATATGATAAACACGGTTTTGTTGGATAAGGGATATTTTACTGGTGGCGAGTTAAAGATCTTGATTAATTACATGTACTATACAATGTTGCTAAGCCAAGACTCGACTCAATCTTAAGCTAAAAACAAAATAACAAAAACATAAAATAAACATAAAATGAAACGGGATGGTAGTCCGTATGTTTTTTCTACTTTTCTTTTTCTCATTTTTTTTTGTATTTTTTTTTTTTTTTTTTTTTTATACACTCTTGCTCTACCTTCCAAAATAATACATCATAGGGGCATTGCATTCCCCTTACACTTGAACTTTTACATAACTTTACAAATAACTTATTCTAATGACTCGAATTAAGATAATCGAAACACTTGGAGTACTTTTAAAAATATTTAGCATATATGGGGGTAATAATGTTGTTCTTCCCCATTACTCCATTACACTAGTACTTTACCCAATCGTCCCAATCGTCCCAAAACAATATGTACAAGGATATGACTCGACTTAGCAACCATGTAATCAACTAGATAATTAACTTGGGTTTAAACAAATGTTGTCACAATAATGCACTAAAAATGAGTGCATACAAGGTAGGCTAAGGCGATTTGGGTGTACATTTAAGTGGGGTGTAAACAAATTCTTCCTTTAAGTAAAATGCTTAAAGGTCGAAACGAAAAGATAGGCTCTGAGGGGTGTACTAGGGGTATCGTGTACTAAAAATGAGTACAACGCAAAGGGTGTGGGAGAATTACTTGACCAATGTAGCCAATGTAATTATAACAAAAACACAGGTGTAAAACAATGGGTTAATCCTAATGCCTCTTATCATGTAGTAAATCTAACTACACGAATGTAGTCTCACTTGTGGCCTCGGAATGGTCCTAACGCAAGTTCTAGAATCTAAGTGCTACCGGTACACACATCATAGCATAAATGCTTTTCCTACCAATTCTAGGGGCGAACCTCACATATTTGGGGGTGGAAAATTTTTTAGTGGTACGGTTTTGTGCTAGTCATATAACTCCTATCCATGAGACGCTCATTAAGATCAAAGTTTCACTCCTAAGTGTTGTAAAAAATTTTAAATTTGGCACTAAAATTGCCCTAACAGGTATTTATCTCAGTTTTATTACACATCTACTATTAAACAAACAAAAATCAAGCGTAAGAGCATTCTCTAATCGTACTTTTACCCCCCTTACACTTAAGATGAACATTGTCCCCAATGTTCAAATAACAAGATGTAAAAGTATAAAGGTAAAAGAATGAAATCAAATACTCCCCTGATTCGCTCGGTGGATAATGTAGTAACACGGTTAGATCTTCTTCCAAGAGAATGTAGAAGCTTTATGACTAATGCATCGCCAAAAGCTTGATCCAACAAACATTTCCTTGTCCAAAATAACCTGTTAAACCTGAGAAAACAAACACGAAAACCTGCATAACATCGGCGGGATAAACTCTATATATAAGGATATAATGCTTGTGGAATGATAATTTTGCAGATTCCTGGAGATTATAAGTTAGAGATTTAATAAAAACTTTTTATGAAAACAAAACTTTCAAAAATTTTCAGAAAATTAAACCTGACGCCGTCAGGTTGTAAATCCTGACGCCGTCAGAAATGATCTGACAGAATTCTCATGTTACGTTTCCGGAAAAATTTTGGAAAAATCTATACCTTACTTCCTGGAATTCCTGCAAAACATCATTATGACTCGATACAAGCATTTGACTCAAACAAATACTAATATGTATGTTAATTCATTATTATTACGATTCATGTTCATTTGTTCTAATAAACCGGTTTGGATTTCCCTTACACTTAACTTTTGCAAAATACCTTTATATGTAGTTAAGACGAAGTTAAAAACAAAGATAAAGCATTTTCACAAATTACTTTTGAACATGAATCAATAATAATAAAATTTAAACATACATACGGAAACAAATAAAATCAAACAAACAAATAAATAAACACACAAAGCAAATAAAACTTGGGTTGCCTCCCAAGAAGCGCTTTTCTTTATTAACGAGTCTTGTAGCTAGACTCAAAGTCCTTCTACCCTATGTAAGTGAGTTCGTCATCGAGGACGTCTTTAGGGTTAAGCTTGGATTGAAGTTTCCTATTGGTCCGCTTAGTACAATATATCTTTTCAAACTTCTCTCCATCCGGGTCATACAATGTCATCTTAATATGCCATGACCCATCTCCATCTTTGGGTGGTTTGTCCCAATCCCACTTATGATCATCTTCCTCACGAGTCCACTTATTCATTCCAGGGTTAATTGGAAAAACTCCTAGGAAATCAATCATCCTCCTAAAAACTAGAGGGTCTTCAAACGGATCCAATTCGGTGTCCCTAGCCAAGAGTTGCTCTACCGTATGTGTTCGGTTAACAAAGTCCTCTTCTAGGTAAAATGGGCGTTGGGGTCCTATGAAGTCTCTATCGATCCAAGGTCCATATCTAGATGGTATCCTATTTAATTCTAACCAATGGGGTGTTGGTTCATCACTAGTATCATAGGCATGTTTCTTCACATCATAGACTGACCAAGTATCTCCTTCTCCTACCGCTATCTTGGATTCCTTACAATCAATCATAGCACTAGCGGTCGCTAAAAATCCTCTACCTATCAACAAGGGGCATGTAGGGTTGCGAACCATATCAAGGACGTGGAAATCGGCTAAAATGGTTAGTTTTCCTATGTGTACTAACATGTCCTTGACTACTCCAACCGGGTAAGCAACACTACCATCCGCTAAGCCTATTATCACCTCGGTTTCTTCAAGTTTCCCTGGTTTTAGAGAGGTGTAGAGAGGTAACGGAAGTAGGTTAAGGCTTGATCCAAGATCGGCTAATGTGTCATAAGCCTCCGAATTACTGATCTTGCAAGGTAGGACAAATAAGCCCGGATCATCTAACTTTTTAGGTAGCTTGTTTTAAACGAAGGAGGTCCCTTTTTCGCCTAATTTGAGCTTCTTCTCATCCAACACATCAATAACCGGACTTTCAAGGTGGAGCTACTTGAATTCATTGTCAAGGTTTTGAGTGGGAGGTGTTTCAACTATGTTGTTGACCAATTTGGATGTCATAATTTCTTGGTCATTTGGAACGACTTGGGTTTGTTTGAAACATGAGCTCATGGAATTGACCGAATAATATTGTGGACAAGACGAGATGGCGTTGACGTTTAGTTTTGGGTTCTTGACCGTGTTGCTAGGGAGTGCTCCTATTTCTCAGTCATTGAGGGCTTTCAACAAAGTGTCAATCTTATTGGTCATCTCGCTTTGTTTTTGTTTGAAATCGGCTTCAAACTTGGCCAAACGAGCTTCTTGAGATGCCATAAATTAGGACATCAACCCTTCAAAGTTATTGGTACTACCATTGCCGGAAGGATTGTTGTTGAAAGTGCGGTTCGAGTTGGAACCGCTTGATTGGAAACGATTAGGTGGGTTGGAAGAATTGGTTTGTTGTGCGTTTTGGTTTTGTTTCCACCTAAGGTTCGGGTGATTTTTCCATGAGGGGTTGTATGTATCACCGTAGGGGTTTGGCTCGGGTTTGAAAGTGTACCACTTGTCTCCCGCTCCATCGGTACGCGAGGATGCGTAGTCCGCAAAAGCTTGTTCGGGAGTTCCATGCAATCACGAGTGTCGTGGGGACCACTACATAATTCACACGAAGAAGTGATTTTGTTCACTTGGCTTGAAGGTTTAGGAGCCTCGTAGGATTTCATAAGAAACTTGACTTGGTCTTCAAGTTCTATGATCCTACGGTCGGAAGTGCTTGAATTGTTCGAAGGCAAAGATATTGCCTTGACCGTTTTATTCAAATCACGGGGATCACTCCAACTTTCGTTGTCATAAAGAGCAAGATCCTCTAGGAGAGCCCATGATTGTTCCGCACTTAGATCACGTAGCTTACCACCGGCCGCTCGGTCAATGGTTTGCCTCGTAGAGAGGTTGATATGGTCATAGAAGATTTGGACTTGGAGCCAAAGTTCTATGCCATGGTGAGGGACTTTTTGGAGTAAGTCCTTGAATCGAGTCCATGCCTTGTAGAGGGTTTCGCCTTGACGTTGTTGGAACATCAAGATATCATTCCTTAGCTTGGTAGTTCTTTCCGGTGGGAAAAACTGAGCAAGGAAACGAGTGGTGAGATCATCCCAAGAGGTGATGGATCCTGCGGGTTGACACTCTAGCCATTGACTAGCTTGGTCCCGCAAAGAGAATTGAAAGAGACGCAGTCGGGTCGTCTCTCGAGTGGCAACATCAAGGTCTTTAGAATCAACGATTTTGAGAAAGTCCTTGAGATGTTGGTTAGGATCTTCAGAACGAAGTCCATGGAATGCGCATCCGCTTTGCACCAACCGGATGGTGTCGGATCGCAAGGGAGTGACATTGGCTCCTTGAGTGAGCTCAATGGTGTTTCGATAGCCATGGTGGCTAGGACGGGAGTACTCTCCTAAAGTACGGGCTCTAGGAGGTGGTAGTGGTTGTTGTGGTGGTGGGATGTTGGGATCGAGGATATTACCATCTTCCATGATGTCGAATGGTAATGGTTACGAACAAAGAAACGAAGAAAATAGATAGACTAAAGAAAACCTAGAAAAATAAAATAAAAATCTCACTAGAAAGGAATCTAGTGAGTAGACCTATAAAATAAAAATTCAACTTAAACAATAACTATTCCCCGGCAGCGGCGCCAAAAACTTGATGCGTGGTTTTGCAACCTTACAACAGGTTTTACCTCTCAAGGGATCTCAAGAGGCTTACAACCCCACCAGGCAGTGTACCTGACCGATGTAGTATAGTGTAGTGGTAAGTACGGGGGATTGATCGTTCTCCACAGGGAATAGTGTTCGTTAGGTATGAAAAACTACTCTAATAGGTCTAAGGGTGAGAGAAGATTCTTTTTATGTTTTTATAATTTTATGAAAGCAAGTAAAATCTCGGGTTTGAAAGAGTGGGCGGAATTAGTTGCTAGTCAACTAACCCAAATAACTACAAATGCAAATAAAATAAAATAACGAAAATGAAAAGGTGGTAAAACTTATGTGGAGAGAAATGTGTTTACTTAGATTTCCTTACTCCCTAACTATCTTTTACCGGTTGATTAGTGTGTATTAATCGCGTGGATGACGGGTGTATTCCTTAATACCAATCGTGGGGTGGCGTACGTACTTCCCCAACTCTACAAGCTCCTACTTCACTCCTATGTCGAGCCGGCTAGGAAGCTCCTAACATGGGATCACTAGAATTCGCTTGTGCATTAAATACAACCATAAAAACCTTAGTACGCATTGGTTCATGTTTCTTAAGACGTTCAAGCAAGTTACCGAATAGGAAGTTAGCCAGTTTTCTTAAGCCTAACATAGATGAACAATCATCCAATACAACTAATAACACACTAATAACCAATAATCAATAGCTAGGTTTCATTAGATCTAAGCAAACACAAGATAAATCTAGCCTAACATGTTAAACAAAAGACAAGAACAAGATATAATCAAACAACACATAGACATATTGAATGATTAATTGATAACTTATCTTCAATGTAACATGGAAGATCTCAAGGCAAGAAGCCTTGAAAAAGCTGCTAAAATCGTCTTAGGGTTTTTACACACAAAGTTCCACAATAAGTTCCAAACTAATGACAAAAAATTGCAAAATTATATATAGACTTTCATATCTGACGGCGTCACGTTATGGAGTGTGACGCCGTCACCTCGCCGCTTTTAGGGTTCCCGGATGGCCTTCTTGACGCCGTCCCTCTTTAGCTCTCCAAAATCCGTTCTGGCTTATCAAGGCTTGACGCCGTCAGAATTAGGCGTGACGCCTTCCCGCTTTAACTTATACTGTGACGACCTTGATCATATTAAAGGGTGACGCCGTCAGAATTCCCATGCAAATTTCTCTGGCTTATCATGAGTAATTTTCACATCCACCACTTTTGCCAAGCCATGACGCCGTCTGGGGATAATCCTGACGCCGTCAAAGGTACTTTCCAGCGTAAATTTGAGACTTTGTCGTTTTCTTCACTTTTTTGCTCCAAAAACGTCCAAAATGCTTCCTTTTCCAGATTTCTTCTCCAAAGTACCTAAAATGACAAAAGGAACGATTTAGGGCAATATTTGATCAAATAAATACGATTTAGGGCTTAAATGACCCCCTAAAAGCGGTACACTTTTCGCTTCATCAATAAGTATAAGGTGTAATTTGTAAATTAAGTAATTAAAAGGGTGTAACTTGTAAATATTCGAAACGTGAAGACTAAGAGTGAAATTCTGGAAAATAAAGTCTTTGAATGGTAAATTATGAG
Organism: Artemisia tridentata subsp. tridentata; assembly: GCA_021014915.2. Taxonomy (NCBI): domain Eukaryota; kingdom Viridiplantae; phylum Streptophyta; class Magnoliopsida; order Asterales; family Asteraceae; genus Artemisia; species Artemisia tridentata. The sequence continues at coordinate 142,353,308 of CP139505.1, read as the reverse complement.
ATTTCTATTTTAAACCTTGAACTTTGGTAAAAGTTACGTTTATAACCCTGAACTATGAAAACTTGTCACAATTAACCCTGAACTTGTATAACTTGTTAGAATGAACCTGACTTCCATAATAAGCCTATATTAATGATTTAACCTGAAGTATACCACTTGAATCTTGCCAAGTATTGAAGCTTACTAAATCCGGAAACCTGTTAAGAATAGAAACTTGCTAAAAATGTAAAGTCACTTATAACGAGAAGATAACTGAAACCCCTTTCGTATTTTTGTCTTCTACTCCTTTAGGTTCGAGGAGGGAGTGATCTTGATCCCTGTCAGCTACTCTTGTGTTTGTGCTTGCTATTTGAATAAGGTACAGATATTCTGCCCTTTTTAGTAAGGTGCCTTCGTTCTCTTTTGATTATTGATCTTGATTCGTATTAGGATTTCCCGATGCCATTGCTATGTTTTCCCTGCTTGTGAACCTTGATCTATTGTACTTGTTCTTGAACCTTTGTTTAAACCCTGTCTTGATCTTTAGTTTACACCTTGTTCTGAACCCTGCCATGAACCTTGATATGAACCCTGCCATAAAACCTTGACTTGAACCTTGATACTTGTGATATTATAACTGGATGAGAAAACCTTTTTAAATGATTTATGGAAATGTTTTAAGAAACTATTCGTAAGGCTATCTTTATAGAAACCATTTTTAAAAGACCTTCTTTATGAGACTGTTTTAAAGATCACTTTTAGGAAAGTCATTATTAAAGGATTTCTTTTCAACACCTATGATATGGACTTGTAATATAAACTGTTAAAATGAACTTTTAAACAAACTGATATCGACCTTCCTGATATTGACTTCCCTGATATTGAACCTTTGGAATACCTGATATGAACCCTGATATGAACCCTGTTATGATACCTGACATTTGATACCTGAATCTTGACACTTGACACCCGAGACTTGATACTTGACCTTGACCCACAGTTTGAGACTACGAGCCAAAATTTGTTCCCTAGCCATGAAGGTAACATGGCCGTGTCTGTGATGCACCACTGGCATGACTAGTGTGTAGCCCTAGTGATTTGGTTACACCGTCCCCATCCTGATTCTGTTATGCGCGCTTATGTTATTTCTGATATGGCCAATATGATTTGTTCTGGGGGGCGAATGGATGCATCCTAGACCTGTCCTGTTTCTGATATCTGATATGTGGTGACTGATGATGGGTGCAATCCACGTCTTTCACAACCTTGGGAGCTCATGACTCCAACCCTGGAGGTATCCCCTCAACCCTGTCCTGGTATACTGAGGTCACCCCTCCATACACCCTGATATGTGATTGATTTGATATGTACTGTTTCTGGGCTCGTAGAGGATTTCTGTTCTCCTGAAACCTTGTAACCTTGTGACCTGATACTTGACCTGACATTTGACCTGACTTGTTTCTACTTGGGATGGTGGTGGGTTCTGGTTTCATTTGCACCTACCATTGTAACCATTCTTAGTTCCTGGTATGTCTGCATAACTCTTGTATTCCTTTTCCTGACTCTTTTTACTCCTGGTATTATTTCTTTTACTTTATATTTCCGTTACTACTGCTTTGTTTCCGTTATATCTGTTCACTGAGCTCTCGTAGCTCAGCCGCATTTTCTTTTCCATGCGGCAGGTATCTAAGCTTGGAGCTGGGTTCGCTTTGGGGATGAGGGTTAGAGTTTGCTTTGGAGACTTACCTTAGTTACCACCCATTATATTATGACTTAGTTTATTTGGGATTTTGTTCTTTTGGCTTTTTATCTTTTGAATTCATGTAATTTGGTTTAAGCCATGTTGGCTGGATTGTCTTATGGATTTTGATTTATGGCTTCCGCTGTGTATGTATGAATGCTCTGATTTGTCACCGTGATGTGACACCTTTACCCTTGGCGGGTTGGGGTGTTACAATTACGGATATCATGAAATATGGACAAAATCAAGCAAAAACCAAGAAAACGAGCACGAGATTTGGAAAAGGTCAAAAGCCGAAGCCAGAAGCAAATGATCAAAGTTTATTCTCAAAATGTCACCATAAGTCCTTGAAGAATCAAAGAATTACAAGATAAGCCCTTGGATCACATTATTAAAGTTTGGCAGAATTAGTCCCTGAAATTTCAAAAATTACAACTTTGGTCCTTGTAAATTCATTGCTAAACCAAAATAATCCAAAATCCTAAAACACTACTAAACCGGACATTTAAAAGCCCAAAACCCACCCAAAATAAAAAGTCCACAAGCCCACTTCCTTTTAATTTAAAACCCGAGCCCACCTCTTATACCCATGGTCCGATCCACCCCATAAACCACAACCCGGTCAACTCTAATAACTACCAGTCAAAATACCCAAAATACTCACCCGCCATTTATTTCCCCAAAAGTTACTATACCCGATGAACCCTAGAATTACCCCGCCCAAATTCACCATAATTAAGGGCAATTCCGTACTTCTCCCGCGATTCTAGAAGGACTCTGACATGTCAGGAATGACATGTCAGCAATCCCAAGTTAAATCAAGGCATATGATTGGCTGATGGGACGTTGTGTGATGATCCAAGGGCTGAGGATGATTGAGTGATGACCAAGGGTGATCTGAGGGATGAAATCGTTTCAAAGAAGCACATGGAGGTGCGGATTGATGACATGGCAAGACCTAGAAGCATCCAAGCTCGGCTATAAATAGGCCCCTTTTCTTCTTCATTGATCATGTAATTTTTAGGTTAAGGTTATGCTGTTAATTTGTTTTTTGATTGTATTCTCAAATTCTAAAATAGTGTAATCAAGTTTCCTTTAATGAAATATTAGTTTTGTTTCTTTTGATTAATCACTAAAAGCTTCTTTTAAGTTGTTTGTTTGGCTTATAATCTGTTTCAGTAGCTTATTATAAACGTATTTAGCTTATCTCAACTTTCATATTTCATCATTGTTCAAGTTATTTCAAAAATCCAAAAATATTGAAAAATATTCAAAAATACAAAAATATTGTACATCCAGTTTCATTAAGCTATTTCTGTTAGAACAAGCTCATATAAGCTTTTTAGCTATTTGTGAGTGTTAGTTAAGTATCAAATCTGATTTAGTCTCAACTTTACAAAAAGTCAACTGAAAGTCAATTGAACTATTCCAATAAGCTGCTGTGAAGAATAAGCTGTTTGGAGGAGCTTAATTGGGTTTTTTTTTGCTTATAAGAAAAGCCTGGGTATAAGTTGTTTGGATCAGATCTATGCACCCATAAGCTCCACTTGTAAGCTTCATTTGCATCTCATTGCTAGCTTATAAATGTGCTATTGCTTATTCTGATATAATAGTACTTTTTCTGTGTGTTTGTAGCTTATTTAGTCATGTTTGAGCTTAATTGATTAGTAGTTAAGCTAGTAGTTAGATCTTTACTCTAAAAGTCATAAATAACTTAAAAAATAGTCAAATAGGATTAGCTTAATTAGGGCTTATTTAGATCTTGTAGATTGCTTAATAGGTGATATATAAGTTGGAAAATCAGTAGTGATCAGATTTCATAGTTTTAATTTGAGGTTTATAGTTAAAAATAGCAAAAACAGTTTTTAAAATAGTGTTTGAAATAGGGACTATTTTGGTTAAATCAGCATGTCACTGTTCATTTACCATAAGCTGAAGTTTGATTGAGCTTATTGGAGGATAGATAAGCTGTAGTTATTAGTTCTTAAGTTGCTTTGATAACTTTTGAGGTTTGTGGTTGATTAGTGCAAGTTTGGAATTCATAACTGCCATAATAAGCTTCTAATAAGTTGAAGCTTATTTGATCCATATTTTTGGCAAAGTTAGGAGTATTTCAGTATTCTAAGTGAAGTTTCAAGAGTTGGAATTGTTTCATGTTGTATTGAAAGAATTGAGTTCCAAAATCCACTTCTGCTGCTTTAGTTTAGTATTTGCAGACTTGCACATCAATTCTGCTTGTCCCAGCTTTTTGTGTGCCTTGTAACTGCTTATTCTCTTGTGTTTATTGCCTGGTTTTTGGGTTTATAAGTAGTTAGTAGTAGTGGTTTGATAGTTCTCAGCTTGGATTTCAATTTATAGCTTATTAAATTGCTTAAATTGGGTCTGCAAATAAGCCCATTGGACTGTTCATGCCTGCAATCAACTTTTGTGTCCCATGTGCATCTGATCTTGGTCCAAATTGAGTGAGCAATTGATTGTAGGATTTGGGCATTTTCAGTTCATAAGTAGTCTATAATACTGGCTTTAAGAATCAGCTTTTAGTTTTCCCCAATAAGCTTTTGCCTAGCTTCTAGAGCAGCTGAAAGTTGGCTGTTTAACCACTTGTTTCTGCCCTTAGTTGGTTGCTGCTATACTGCTTATTGGCTTATTCTGAATGCTTCTTTGGGCACTATCAGTTGTCTTAAGCTTAAATTAGTATGTTTATCTGATTTTGAGCTTTTGGAGAATTTTGGGACTGAAGTGCTTATTTTAAGTGCTTATTTCAAACTGCTTTCTACCCAAACAGCTTATTAGGGTTTAGCCAAGTTCTAATTCCATTTTTCAAAGCTTCTATATATCATTTAAGATTTTTTAGCAAAGTTTCATATTATTCCAAAGTCATTTACTATTTTTAAATCATTTAATTAGTTTCTTTTAGTTTTAAATTCATAAAAAATAAAATAAAAACAAAAAAAATATATTTCTTTTTTCTAAAATTATCTTCTAATATTTGGCATTTAGGAAAAATAATTTTACATTTTTAGGACTTATAATTTAGGATTTCACTTTTTAGATACGTTTTTGAAAATCGTAACGTACGTTTTTAAGTTTAATTTGCGTTTTAGAATCATGTGCTTAGATTACTTGTACTCTTAGCTTGTTAACTTGTTTCACATTCGTAGTGTAAAAACCCCAAAATATCACTCTTATTCACCATTCACTTCAGAATTCGACACCGTTACCGACAACTCGACTTCAACCTTCGTTGGGACTACGAACCGGGGAAATACATTCGTTGTATTTTCTTTGGAAAATAAATATATACTGAAAATGACAATACCAACATTCTAGAGATAATTTGGGTTACCACCAAGATGACGAAGCTTGTAGCTCTCAATGAATTACAGATCATTACAATAATTCACTATTCAGTAATTACAACACAATGCTCCCACTGGATTTGACAACATTATAAGTGTTTCATAACCAGTCAAAGCAAATAGTGTGCTATTAACTTTCCTACACCTTTGAGAAGACCCATTCGTACCAATTACTTAGGTACTAAAAAGAGTGTATTCTACTATGTAGATGATGGACTATCCATCAATGCAATTAACTTGAAAATTGGGCATGCAAATTTTTTTTAATATGTCTACCATCCCCACAATGGTATGTAGCATCTTTAAGTGGTCAAAGCACAATAATTAGATAAATTTTGCTAGTTTGCCTTTTACCAATTTTGCTATAATTAGTCTAGCTTCTAATTTAATGACTCATAAAATGTGCAATTTTCTTAACTATTAAAGTTTTCTATGAGTTATTTCTTAGAATTTAGACAATTCTAATTTTTCTATCTTACCTTTCTCATTCATGAAAAAATAGGATTAAGTCTCACTCTTCTCTCAAAGAAAGGAGACTAGGTTTATTCTTTTAGTAAAGTTGACTCTAGCCCAAAACCCCTACGGGTGTAAATCAATTTACCACTAAAAGAATGTCCCGCGTTTACGGTTTAACGTTGCATTAACACATTAAAAGAATTTACAAAATTCAATTTTAGTATTTTCGATAATACAATCTTTTCAAGGAAATAAAATACCCAAGGAAATATTCATATAACCATTGAATTTTTTTGAAACTAGGATCCAAATTTTCATAGTTTCACTACATCAGTTGATCTGCTAGTAGTGAAAGTACAAAATATGGTAATCTGTCGAACAATAATCGGCAAACAATTTCCGACTCCTAGATCATTATGGGATTTACATTTGCTAAATACAATTTGCAAAGTAAGCATGTTTCATCCCAACTCATGCATTAAGTGAGAGGATTATAATACACTTTGGATGTTACTCCTTTTTAACGTGTATGAGATACTTTGAGTGAATGCAGTTAAGTATGCAGAATCTACTTAACCACACTTAGAATGATTATGGTTTGTTTAATGGAAGTAGCCCTTTCCAGTGATGTATGTATGAACAAAGAACACAATGAGATTAACACCAAACTATTCAATATTATTGCTTGAATAATACGAGTGATCTTACTATCACTAGGGTTACAATGACCTTGAATCTTAACAAATCTCTATTTACTGATATATAACCTAGGATCTCCTTTTATAGACTTAAGGATTCCTTTATAATATAACTCTTCTATCGTATAATTCTAACTAATTAAGATATACACAAAATCATTTCCATACTTATCCTTAATACAAACGTATATCCATGCATCAGTACCTTCTGTTATACTAACAATACTAACCTAGCAGTTTGTACTGTTAGTTATATCTCAGCAGTCTTCATTATTACACTAGCAGTTTGTACTGTTAGTGTATTCTTCAGCAGTACTAACTTTAGAACATTTAATTCCCAACAATCCTCCCCTAAACTTGTGATTTATCCCAAATCATCAAGTTTCTTCTGAATTAAATGAGGATGTGAGGATCTTCCAAACACTACATAGTCAATCTTTTAGTTTGGGCTTTTCTTTGTTCATCAAGGTAAAATATCTTTCTGACCAATTCATCTGCCATCTCTGAACCTTCTTCAACCTTAAGTATTGATGATATCATAGCCAATAAAACTGCTGCTCTGAGAGGATAATCTTTTTCTACCAACATATAAATTTCCAATCCATCTTTGGTAGAAATCCTGTGAACACCACAAGTATCAAATAATCTCCATGTAATCTCTGCAATTGGAGCTTGAAACCTCCAAATAGCTTCACCTGCATCAGGTTCATACAACCTTTTCAACTCTACCCATAGTTCCTTATCTTTGTCATCTGTAGGATCTGAAGTTTTAAATCTCTCTTGAACTAAGCTTCATAATTTATCTAAATCATCTCTCTCAAAAGATCTAATCATGTCTTCAAATAATTTGTACACTTCAGACTTTCCTCCTACCCTGATGATCTTCCACCCCTTGATCCTTCCATCAGTATATACTTTCCAGTCAATAATTGGATGCTTTGCTTGAAGTGGATCAATGTTAAGAGATTCAGGAACCACCACTATCATACTGTGTATATGTTCATCAGTCAATGTTTTCTCTTCCTTCTTAGCTGTTTCATCCTGCTTTTCTCCTTCTATCTGGTGTTCCTCTGTCTGCACTTCTGGAACTGATTCTTCTTCAATTCTTAGCTTCTTGACTTCTCCAGATTCCATTAATTCTGCACCTCTTTTCACACCTTTACTGGGCTCAGTCTCAATAATTGCATTATCATCTTTTAAATGCCTCTGAATTCTAGCATAAGCTTCAAAGTAAGCCTTCTCAATTTTTTCATTAGACATTCCTTTGAAGTGACTTTCCTTCCAGTAATCTTGATGTTTTAAGAAGTTCTTCATAAACCTTAACTGTTCACTTCTTGAAGGGACCTTTTTCTTGTAAACTTTCTTTTTACTCTACTTCTTTCTGATCTCCTCCAATAAGTCATTAATAGCTGAATTTTGTTCTTCTGGAGTATACTTTAATCTTTCTTCTGCTTGTAACTCTTCAGCCATCTTCTGATCCGCAAGAATCTGAGCAGCTATCTGATCTGCCTCAGTCTGATATTTTCTTTCAATCATAAATGCAGCCACCCTTTCTTCCTCAGCCAGTCTTTCTTCTTCAGCAACTCTTTCTAATTCCTCTTCATGGAATTTCTATGCTAACTCTTCATCCAGGGCTAACTGAGTTTGTTCCTTCTTGGACAACTTTTTAGAAGGATGTTCTTGCTCTGTCATGATAGCTTTTCCCTTGTCTGCCCTTGATAACCTTGGTTTCCTTGAATAAACTGCACTGGCAGTACCTTGATATCCAACATCAATCAAACTCTGAAGACTAGCAGTACCTTGAACACTAGCAGTACCTTCTTCAAACCCACCAGTACCTTCATCCATCTGAGTAGTATCATAATCCATCTGATCTACTTGCCTCCCCTGAGTGTCATACTCTTCATGCACCAAAGAAACATCTGGATCTTGATCAATTTGGGCAATCTTCCTCCCCTGTTCGGAAGACACCTCACCATCATCTGTACTTGGATCCTTGGATGAACTAGAAGAAGAAGAACTTGTAGAAATTACCATCTTTGTTGATCTTTTTCCTTTCAGTTGCTTGACTGTTGTCTCTAATTTCTTCACTTTTAAGACAAGTTTTGTGTAGACCACTGCAAAGTTCTTCTTGTGACTTTTAAGCTCATCTTCCAATGTGGTCACCCTCTTAGACAATTTGGTACAAGTTTCCATCAATTCCTTAAGTTTCAGACTGCCCTCAACACTTCCTGATGTATTACCTTCAGGGAGAGGTGAATCATGGGGCATAGACTCATAATCCATCATATGATGAGTTTCTGAGCCACCCTGAGGTTCCATTTGGCTAGGGATTCCACCAGGAGTACTAGGTACTGCTGGTGTTGCCATGGATTGGGTCTTATTGATGTTACTTCTGTCCTGCCCAGCTTCTAAGCCAGAGATAGTAGAAGTAGCCCTTTCCATTTTGACGTTGTCAGCCTCATCTGCTACACTTGTGGGAGTAGGAACTCTGTGCTGAGGAACATCAGATTCCTGTCTGGATTCAGTCCTATGTGTTGATGAAGATGGTTGTGAAGATGAGTTTTCTGATGTTGTGGGTGTGTGATGGGAGACAACTGGGCTTGTTTCTCCTTCACCCTGAGCTTGTATCATAGAATCAAAAAGTGGTACTGCTTCCCCACCATACCCTCTTGAAGCTATTTTCATATTGCTAAAGATTTTTTGAGTAAGCTTGGGGGTTGGATAAATTGTTTTGTGTGGAAGTAGTTGATGTTTGTTCAAAATAGATTGGATGAACCTTGGGTACATCAAAAATTTTGATTTACTGTCAACATTCTTAACCATACCTTCAAAAATAAGTTTTGAAAAATTGAAAGTTCTATCAGTAGCCAAGCAAATGAGAGCAGTAGCAATATTACTACTGAACTGTTCCCATGAGGTTTTCTTGGGGCTAAGACAGTGAAGGATAGTGTGAATGAAAAATCTCCATTGAGGGGCAAAACGACTCTTTTGAAAAGTTAAAGCTTGAGATTCAGTGTTGTACCCCATCCTGGATAAGTTTTCAAAAATTTATGTGTTTGGCATAGCACTAATACCATTGTCATCACTCAGATGGAGATGCCTCCTGAGGGATGATTCAGTAATAGTGATGGATTTTCCATCCACTTTAGCATTAATCTCTTTGTCACCATTTTCAAAGGTTTTGACAGTAGCAGTTTGCCAAAACTGTTTGATGTGAGTGACATAGATAGTGGGATTTAAAAGTAAAGAATACCTTATGTAAGAGTTGTTTAAGAAATCCACTATCTGATGAAAAGTTGTATCATCCTCTGCTTTTTCCAAATAAGCTACTTGATTGTGTTTATCAGCAAAAGATAAAGTAGCCATTTATTTTCAGCAAAAATTGATTTGACTGGTGGGAATAGTGTAATTGTAGGGTAGAAAGTAGAAGAAGAAAGTGAATTGAGATATTATTCAAAGCTTGTTAGGGTTTCTATTGGACCGACTTGAAGAAAAAGTTAACTTTTGATTTAAGATAAGGTTAATATATCATAATAAAAGTTAAAATATCCAAATAGGAAAACCCTGGAAACAAGGAATTGGAGCAGTAAAAACCTCAACTGACTTTCAACGGCTAGTTTTAAAAAGTTGTTATTTCGCACCAGTACTAACGTCTATTCAGTAGTACAAATTAAGCCTACCAGTACTAACTCTATGCCTGGCAGTACAAACTTTTTGAGAAAAATTTTGACTCAGCAGTATGAACTCAAGTTTGATTAAAAACCATACTGTTAACAACCTTTTGAAGGAATTAAGTGTAAAGACAGACACTTAATCAAGATTTTGGTTTAAAGCAACCTCTGGTTGTGTGAGAACCAATGTTTTCAGTTATAAATAACTGCCTGTGTACAGATAAGCTCATTCAAAGAGCTTTCTTGACAGGGTTTCCAGCTCGTAGCAGTTGTTGCCTCTAACACAAGTGTCCTTAGACTAACTCATTATAGTAATAAAAGTATAAAATGATAGAAAGTGAGTTAAGCCAGTTACTGTCTGACAAACTAAGCCATCAATTCAATACAAAACATCATAATGAGGTCTCAAGAAAGAAGTTTTAAAGAATCAATTAACTTAGGTATAAACCTTTGTTAATGAATTCCCAAACTCTGTCCATCATTAACCTATTATGTCTGAACCACCATCTGCTTGCTCACATATTGCACTAGTAATTTCCTTTGTGCATAAATTCCAAGAGCAGGACAAAAGTTTTCAACTTCAGGGGAAGTTCATGAATTAAGGGGAAGTCCAGATCTTTCATATAGTTGGTTTTATCATTATCAGCCCTATCACCTGCAATTGTTAGTCCAAACCAAGGAAACAAAGTGCAAAACACTTGTTACATACCAGTATAAACACATGACTAACAGTTCTAACAAAAACAGACCAAATTTGTACTAACAGTACAAACTATACAATACCAGTACTAATTGACAAAGCTAGCAGTACAAATCCAAGTTATGTACAAAAACACACAGTTTGAAAACTTTAAGGATTAAGCATCCCGAAACTTGCTACCATGTATTGAAACATTCCTACATCAAAGGCTTTTGTGAGAAGATCTGCAAAGTTTTGAGCAGAATCAATTTTAACCACTTGAATCAACCTTTTCTCATTGCAGTCTCTAATAAAATGATGCCTAATTTCTATGTGTTTTGTTTTAGAATGCTGCACTGGATTTTTAATTATACAAATTGTACTACTATTGTCAATATATATCACAGTGTTCATGAAATTATACCCATAGTCAAGAAGCTGATTTTGAATCCAAAGCACTTGACCACAGCAACTTGCAGCAGCTACATACTCAGCTTCAGTTGTTGAAGTTGCCACAATTGTCTGCTTCTTACACTGCCATGATATAAGTCTGCATCCAAGGAATTGACATCCACCAGTTGTTGATTTTCTGTCCAGGCTTGCACCAGTATAGTCACTATCTGAATATGCCACCAGGTCAAAAGGTGATTCCGTAGGATACCCTGCACAAGCACAAACAGCAAACATGATATATGGTCTTGATGATGTAAGATACATCAAGGACCCTATCATTGATCTGTATGTGTGTACATCAACATTCTCTCCATCTGCATCTTTAAGTAGAGGTTTCTCAGGATCAATTGGTGTGCTTGCCACTTTATAATCAGCAAACTGAATCTTCCTTAGAATCTCTGCTACATATTTATCCTGGCTGATAAATATGCCTTCATTTGATTGCTTGACTTGCAGACCCAAAAAGAAAGTAAGTTCCCCCATGGAACTCATCTGAAACTTATCATGCATAAGTTTCTCAAAGTCAACACACATCTCCTTCCTTGTGGATCCAAAGATGATATCATCCACATACACCTGAATTAGTAAGATATCCTTCTTGTGCTTCTTGATGAATAATGTCTGATCAATTTTGCCTCTTTGGAATCCATTGTCTAGCAAATAGGAAGCCAAAGTCTCATACCATGCCCATGGTGCTTGATGTAGTCCATAAAGAGCCTTTACAACCTTGTAAACCTTATCAGGATGTTCTGGATCAACAAAACCTGGAGGTTGTGAGACTTACACCTCCTCTTCAATAGTACCATACAAGAAGGCACTCTTGACATCCATCTAATATATAGTGAAGCCCATGAAAGAAGCATAGGCCAAGAATAGTCTAATGGCTTCAATCCTTGCTAATGGTGCAAAAACTTCTTCATAGTCTATACCTTTTTCCTGTGTATAACCCTGGGCTACAAGTCTAGCCTTGTTTCTAACCACAATACCCCTTTCATCCCTTTTATTCCTGAAAACCCATTTGGTGCCAATTACCATCATACCCTTGGGTAAATCTACTAGTACCCAAACCTTCTGAATCTTGGATTGGAGAAGCTCTTCTTGCATTGCTTCTACTGGGTTCAGATTGTGAAAGGAAACACACAAATAAACAAGTGTTGGCATCTTCATGCTGCTTTACTGCATAAACAGTACTAAGAAACCCTTGTTGGTCGGAAGTCATAAGTTGCTTCCTTGTCTTCACTCCAGATTGCATATCACCAATCACATTGTCCAGGGAGTGAGCTTTGTGAATCCTTGTGTGTGGTGTAGTGAGAACTGCATATGTAGGTGGGAGATTATTGAAATCCACCTCATCTTCTGAGAAATCAACAGTATTGGTATCTGATGGGCCAGCAGTATGAAGATTTAGCCCAGCAGTACCATCTTGTGGCTCAACAATACAATCACCATTAGTACTATTATTTGGATTCTCTTGTTCCTCAGCTCCATCTACATGGTTTTCACCTTCAATCCTTTCTTTAGCTTTATCAGTAGAAGGTTCACCAATTATTGAAGTTGAATCCACACTTGTCCATATTGGCATCAGTACATGATCTTGATCTTTCTCCTTACCCAAGCCTGCTTCATTTGTTGCATCATCAACTTCTGAAAGTGCAAAATCATTAGAAAAGGTTTCTGCAACAACTGGCACATAGTTCATTGATTGTGTTAGAGTTTCAAGGTCAAACAACTATTTTGGACCTTCACCTACAACATTAGATTTATTTTCTAGAAATTCAACATGCAGGTTTTCCTCAACTTTTCTAGTTCTTGTGTTGTATACTCTAAATGCTTTGCTATTGAGAGAATATCCAACCAAGAATCCTTCATCTGCTTTACCATCAAATTTGCCTAGATGGTCTAAGGTATTCAGAATAGTGACATGACACCCAAAAGGTCTTAGAAATTCTAATGCAGGAGTTCTACCTCTAAAAAGCTCATATGGTGTCTTGTTGTGAAATTTAACTACCAAAACTCTGTTCTGCACATAGCAAGCAGTATTAACTGCTTTAGCCCAAAAAGTGATAGGCAACTTAGAGTCAGCTAACATGGTTCTAGCAGCTTCTATCAGTGTCCTATTTCTCCTCTCAGCAACTCTATTTTGCTGAGGAGTTCTAGCAACACTAAATTCACTTCTAATATGTTGATATAAATAATGCCTAAACACGTTATTAATATTTTTCGATATCTCTACGTTTTGATAATCACAAAATGTAAAATCATTAAATAGAAAATTATGACGTAAACAAGTATTTAGTTGTTAATATCTATTTTAACAACTCAATCACTTAAGGTATGAACAAACAAATGCTTAATGCATTATATGATCAAAGGAACATTTTCTTAATCACTAGATTTTTTATAAAATGTCACAAACATTTTATATCTTTTAGAAAAATATTTTTGGTATTAAATAAATATGTTTAATCTAGTATAAATTTATGAATTCAAATTTTCAACCAAAAATGGCAAAAATGTTCCAGAAAAACCTTCCCCACAAAAAGACAAATCTGAGCAACGTTCAGGAAGGGCGGCCCCCTTAATTATACTAGGCAGTCCCCTTAATTTTAAGGGGGCCGGCCACCTATTTAAGGGGACCGCCCCGCTCCTCTAGGTCCTCAGATTTGCCTATAAATACTGGTTTATCTCTGGACTTTTTCCTCACCTTTTGCACCCCAAGCCTTCTGTTCTAAATCTTCTCTAATCCTTGTAAATCCTTTCTAAAATCCTTTGATCATATTCTCTTAAGCATTGGTTTCTAAGTGATCCAAGCTTCCATCATCAAAGTGCAAAAGAAGAATACTCCTTCAACCAGAGAAGAAGTATTGTAGTTCAATTTATATCATTATGTTGTTGTGTAAAGCTTCCATAGATCTAAGTGTAAGTAAGTAGTTGTGTTGTAAAGAAGTAGTGTAGAAGTTGTGAAGTCGTCGTGAAGAAGTCGTGAAGTAGTCTTTAAGAAGTCGTGAAGTAGCCGTGAAGAAGTCGTGAAGCCGGTGTGAAGAAGTTGTGAATAAGTTGTGTAGAAGTTGTGAGATTGGTTCTAGCTACGATTAGAACCCGACATCTAGCTTTGTGTCGTTAAGCCGGTGTAAGCTAAAGTTGTGTAAGGTTTTCTCCGCCATAAGGGAGTTTGTTGACATAGTGAAGAGAACTCTCGAGTAGGTGACTCGGGGAGTGGAGTAGGGCAAGGAAGGTGTCCTTGTAGTCGAACCACTATAAATCCTTGTGTTGTGGTTTGATCTTTCCATCCCTATCTTTCATTTCATTTCATTTACTTTACTTGCATTACTTATTTACATTTGTCTATATTTGTTCATATTGTTTAAGAGTGGAAGTCACATAAGATCGAATCGAAGTTTTTAGAAGTAAACAAAAGTTTTCACAATAAAATTTAAAAGACGTAAAACTATTCAACCCCCCATTCTAGTTTTCCACATAATACATTTTTCTTTGCAAAAATCATCCATAACTCTATTTTTGAACTCTATTCCATTATCACATCTAGTGACTTTTACTTTCTTATCCACTAGGTTTTCTATCTCAGTAATAAATGTTTTAAGAATGCCAGGTGTCTCATCCTTAGAACCTAAAAAGAAAACCCATGTAAACCTACTATAGTCATCAGTAATCACAAGACATTACCTTTTATGCATAATACTACTAACAGAAGTAGGGCCAAATAAGTCCATATGTAGCATTGATGAACTCAAATAAGTACATTTTATTACTATCATTTATCCTATTAATTTGACTTGTTTTATTATATTATGTATGAGGATTGATACTTAATCGTTTACTTTTGTAATTCTCAGTTGAAAACAAGCATTTGGTGAAACTTGGCAATTTTGGACTAATTATGGAGCAAAACATGCAAGAAGTTAAGAGCCTACTGAAATGTACAAGATCAAGACTAATCTGCTCCAGATGCGCCGCATCTTTCTTATCACATATGGCGCATCGCTATCAAGATCTCACCAGATACGATCCAAGATACAAGAGGACATGCGCCGCATCCAAAGATAAAGATACGCCGCATCTTCTGGCGGTGTACGAATATTCCTGAATATTATAATCTTGGACCCCACGCGAAGTTAAGTAAATGCGCCGCATCTACTTACTAGATGCGCCGCATCTTACCCTCAGACAGAAACTATAAATACCCCAAGACCAGACGAATTTCGGGGGACATATATTATATACGAAGACCGAAGTACAGAAACCAAGGACGAATTCAGTCGAATAGCGAGCACAAGACACACTCAAATCAAAGATACAAGAGCTGTAAGAAGGTGCTGCATGTGTTTAATTCATTAAGTAGTTTTGTTTTATTGTGTTAGTAAACTTTAATTCATCAAGATTGGTGGCTTGTGTAATGTGACAACGGAAAGATTGCACTCCCTTAAAACTGCTTTCTCATTAATTAAAGTTTATATGTTGATGTCTTTGGTGACTTTTATTAGTGCATTGATAACCTCTGTGTCTAGCTGAGCGTTGATCGGGTCGCCATGCCTCTGCCCTCGCCTATTTATTAGATCGCCTATGCATTCTATGGTCTGTAGAAAAGTAGGAGAAAGATAAATAGGATAGTCATAAGTAATCATTAAGGGTTTACTCGCCGATAAGATTAGAACCAACGAGAAAGGACTTAATCTCGGTGCGTTGCATCGAACTATACACTTCATATAACACTAGCAATAAAACAAGTGACAAACTACTTATCATAAGGACAACCCTCTTATTGTCTCAAGTATTTATCTGTGTACGTGTGTGCTATTCGCTGATTCGTGCCTATTGGTTTAATTTATTATTTAATTGCAACCAAATCGTGCCAGTCTCTCAGGCTGAACCCCCTTGCGTTAGATTAGATTGTATAGCTAACTTAATATATTAAAATACTGATTAGAATAACTAGATAATACGTTCCACTCTTAGTGATCGACACTCTACTTACCATTATATTCATACTGACCGGGTACACTGCTCGTTAAGTGTGTGTGTTATTGATAAGTCGGCTAAATATAAATTTAAAACTTGAGTAGGCATTAATACTGCTAAACCGCAACGACACATCGCACGCATCAAGTTTTTGGCGCCGTTGCCGGGGAGTGAATTGTTATTATCTGTTAATTTGATTAGTATTTTAATTAGGTTTTAATTTTTAATCTAACCGCTAATTTTGTTGTGTATTAGATTAATTTGCATTCATTGTATTATTTTGCATATTTTCTGTTTTTGTGTGTTATTTGTTTGCTTTTATTTGTGTTTATTTTCGTGTGTTTTATTTGTTTTTAATTTTTCGTATTTTTTTTGTTCTGCTATCGTTGTACTGAGCTAAATCTAACGATACGGCGCATCTGATTTTTCAGATACGGCGTATTGCGTTTAATTTTTATAAAATACAACGCGTTTAATTAATTCGATACGACGCATCTTTTCCCCAAGATACGGCGTATCTGTTTTTGATTAAATTTTTTTTCTAAACGTTAACGATATACGACGCATCTGCTTCAGCAGATACGGCGTATCTATTATTTTAATTAAAAACAGTTTTCGAATTATTAAACAGATACGGCGCATCGATCTCTGTCGATACGGCGTATCTTCTGAATCAAAAATCTTATATTTTGAAACGTAACGAAAATACGGCGCATTAACTTTTGTTAATACGACGCATTTAATTTTAATAAGAATATCGATTTTTGATAATTAAAATTGATACGGCGCATTCTAATTTATAAGCGGCGTATCTATTTTCTGAATAAAAGTCTGATTTAATTTTAACGATTATAAGATACGGCGTATCCAACTTTTTGGATACGGCGCATCGTCTGCAGATATCAGTAACTTTAATTTTTCGTATTCCGTTTTCGTTGTTAATTTTCTGATATATTACTTTCTCGAGCATACCCTACTGATATTTTTGTGTTGATTTCAGGAAGTGCATGACCAGGAGTTCTACAAAGAACTTGATTCAACCTTTCGAAGATCCTGAACGAGTCTTTCATTCGCTTAAAAGGCTTTTCAACACAAAAAGCTTTGATACTTCAAGTTCATTCGAGCTTGATTATTTTTCTGAAGAGAAAGAGGAAGAAGAAACAGAAACAATGGGCGAAAACACAACTATGGAGGAATACATGAACAAAACCCGTGCTGATTACACTTCAGGAGTTGCTAGACCAAAGTTTGATGATAAGTCAAAGTTTGAATTGAAGGGTCAGTTTCTCAAGGAGCTAAAAGAGAATGCTTTCAGTGGATCGGAACATGAGGATGCTAATGAGCATGTTGAAAAGGTCCTCGAGATTGCGGATTTGTTTACTTCAGAAGGAGTCACTGACGATCAACTCATGCTAAGAATCTTTCCACTCTCGCTAAAAGGAGCTGCTAACAAGTGGCTAAGGAATGAACCTGCTAGTTCAATCACTACATGGGAAGATTTGAAGAGCAAATTCCTGAAGAGATATTGTCCACCTGCTAGGACTGCTAAAAAGATGGAGGCTATCAACAGTTTCAAGCAAGAGCCTGATGAAACTCTTTATCAAGCTTGGGAAAGATTTAAAGATTTACTGGTAAAATGTCCTCAACACTATCTAACTGATTGCGTGGTTTTGTAACCTTACAACAGGTTTTACCTCTCGAGGGATCTCAAGAGGCTTACAACCCCACCAGGCAGTGTACCTGACCGATGTAGTATAGTGTAGTGGTAAGTACGGGGGATTGATCGTTCTCCACAGGGAATAGTGTTCGTTAGGTATGAAAGGCTACTCTAATTAGGTCTAAGGGTTGAGGAAGATTCTTTTTTATGTTTTTATAATTTTATGAAAGCAAATAAAATCTCGGTTTTGAAGGAGTGGGCGGAATTAGTTGCTAGTCAACTAACCCAAATTACTACGAATGCAAATAAAATAAAATAACAAAAATGAAATGTGGTGAGAAACTTATGTGTAGAGAAATGTGTTTACTTAGATTTCCTTACTCCCTAGCTATCTTTTACCGGTTAATTAGTGTGTATTAGTCGCGTGGATGACGGGTGTATTCCTTAATACCATTCGTGGGGTGGCGTACTTACTTCCCCAACTCTACAAGCTCCTACTTCACTCCTATGTCGAGCCGGCTAGGAAGCTCCTAACATGGGATCACTAGAATTCGCTTGTGCATTAAATACAACCATAAAAACCTTTAGTACGCGTTTGGTTCATGTTTCTTAAGACGTTCAAGCAAGTTACCGAATAGGAAGTTAGCCAGTTTTCTTAAGCCTAACATAGATAAACAATCATCCAATACAACTAACAACACACTAACAACCAATAATCAATAGCTAAGTTTCATTAGATCTAAGCAAACACAAGATAAATTTAGCCTAACATGTTAAACAAAAGACAAGAATAAGATAGAATCAAACAACACATAGACATATTGAATGATTAATTGATAACTTATCTTTCAATGAAACATGGAAGATCTCAAGGCAAAAAGCCCTGAAAAAGTAGCTAAAATCGTCTTAGGGTTTTATCCCAAAATTCCACACACTAAGCTCTCTTTAATGACAAAAGATTAGAAAACTATATATAGATTTTTGGATCTGACGGCGTCACCTTATGGAGTGTGACGCCGTCACCTCGCCGCTTTTAGGGTTCCCGGATGACCTTCTTGACGCCGTCCCTCTTTAGCTCTTCAAAAATCCATTCTGGCTTATCAAGGCTTGACGCCGTCAGCTCGTGAACGTGACGCCGTCCCCTTATGATTTAAGCCGTGACGCCCTTGATCAGGTTAAAGCGTGACGCCGTCAGAATTCACATGCTATTTTCACTGGCTTTCATGAGTAAATTTCACGTCCAACTTTTCTTGCCAAAGCATGACGCCGTCTAGAGTAAATTGTGACGCCGTCAAGAGTAACTTTTAGCCGATTTTTGAGACTTTGCCGTTTTCTTCACTTTTATGCTCCAAAAACGTCCAAAATGCCTCCTTTTCCAGATTTCTCCTCAAAAGTACCTAAAATGACAAAAGGAACGATTTAGGGCAATATTTGATCAAATAAATACGATTTAAGGCTTAAATGACCCCTTAAAAGCGGTACACTTTTCGCTTCATCAAATACCCTTACACTTGAGATTTGCTTGTCCTCAAGCAAATGCGCCTTTATTCTAATCAAAATAAAGTTAGGGGTCATTTAATGCAAACATAAAAGTAATTACAACAAATAATCGTTCCACTTCAATCATAATAAGCACGGAGATTATAAACTAGCACCTCACAAGTAGTGTTTAGATACTCACATCTCTCAAGTGTCATCAAAATAAATCTCATAAATGAAAACGGAAAATATCTCTCACTACCTGTCATAGCAAATAGATTACCATAGGCTTGGGAAAGGATCGAAAACCTCCTCCACTAGGCGTAAGCACCTAAGATAAACTATCAAAGGGGGCTTTTAAATGGGTTATAACGTTAGGTGTAGGGAAAAGGAAAACACGGTTTTGTTGGATACGGGATATTTTACTGGTGGCGAGTTAAAAATCTTGATCAATTACATGTACTATACAATGTTGCTAAGCCAAGACTAGACTCGATCTTAAGCTAGAAACGAAATAACAAAATAACAAAAATATAAAACAAACATAAAATAAAACGGGATGGTAGTCCGTATGTTTTTTCTACTTTTCTTTTTCTCATTTTTTTTGTATTTTTCTTGATTTTTTCGATTTTTTTTTTTTTTTTTTTTTTTTTTTTTTTTTTTTTGCATACACTTTTGCCCTACCATCCAAAATAATACATCATAGGGGCATTGCATCCCCCTTACACTTGAACTTTTACATAACTTTACAAATACTAATCTAATGACTCGAATTAAGATAATTGAAAAACTTGGAGTACTTTTAAAACATTTAGCACATATGGGGGTAATAAATGATGTTCTTCCCCATTACTCCATTACACTAGTACTTTACCCATGAGTCCCAATCGTCCCAAAACAATATGTACAAGGATATGACTCGACTTAGCAACCATGTAATCAATTAGATAATTAACTTGGGTTTAAACAAATGTTGTAACAATAATGCACTAAAGATGAGTGCATACAAGGTAGGCTAAGGCGATTTGGGTGTACATTTTAGTGGGGTGTAACAAATTCTTCCTTTAAGTAAAATGCTTAAAGGTCGAAACGAAAAGATAGGCTCTGAGGGGTGTACTAGGGGTATCGTGTACTAAAAATGAGTACAACGCAAAGGGTGTGGGAGAATTACTTGACCAATGTAGCCAACGTAATTATAACAAAAACACAGGTGTAAAACAATGGGTTAATCCTAATGCCTCTTATCATGTAGTAAATCTAACTACACGAATGTAGTCTCACTTGTGGCCTTGGAATGGTCCTAACGCAAGTTCTAGAATCTAAGTGCTACCGGTACACACATCATAGCATAAATGCTTTTCCTACCAATTCTAGGGGTGAACCTCACATATTTGGGGTGGAAAATTTTTTAGTGGTACGGTTTTTGTGCTAGTCATATAACTCCTATCCGTGAGACGCTCATTAAGATCAAAGTTTCACTCCTAAATGTTGTAAAAAATTTTAAATTTGGCACTAAAATTACCTTAACAAGTATTTCTCTCAGTTTTATTACACATCTACCATCAAACAAACAAAAATCAAGCGCAATTGTATTCTCTAAAATCGTACTTTTACCCCCCCTTACACTTAAGATGAACATTGTCCCCAATGTTCAAATAATAAGATGTAAAAGCAAAAAGTAAAAGAATGAAATCAAATACTCCCCTGATTCGCTCGGTGGATAATGAAATTACACGGTTAAATCTTCCTCCAAAGAGAATGTTGAAGCTCCATGACTAATGCATCGCCACAAGCTTGATCCAAAAACATTTCCTTGTCCAAAATAACCTGTTAAACCTGAGAAAACAAACACGAAAACCTGCATAACATCGGCGGGATAAAATCTATATATAAGGATATAATGCTTGTGGAATGAAAGTTTTGCAGATTCCTGGAGATTATAAGTTGGAGATTTTAATAAAAACTTTTTATGAAAACAAAACTTTCAAAAATTTATGGAAATTAAATCTGACGCCGTCAGGTTATAACCCCTGACGCCGTCAGAAATGACCTGACAAAAATTTTCGTTTTAAGTTTCCGGAAAATTTATGGAAAAACCTTTTACCTTACTTCCTGGAAATCCTGCAAAACATCATTATGACTCGATACAAGCATTTGACTCAAACACACACTAATATGTATGTTAATTTATTACTATTATGATTCATGTTCATTTGTGTTCTAATAAACCGATTTAGATTTCCCTTACACTTAACTTTTGCAAAATACCTTTATATGTAGTTAAGACGAAGTTAAAAACAAGATAAAGCATTTTCACAACTTAGTTTTGAACATGAATCAATAATGATAAAAATTAAACACACATACGGGAAATAAATAAAAACAAACAAACAAATAAATAAACACACAAAGCAAATAAAACAAATAAAGCTTGGGTTGCCTCCCAAGAAGCGCTTGTTTTTGTTCGAGTCATGAGCCTGACTCTACCCTTATTTAATGGATAAAGGAGAGGTTTTCCCTACACTTAGGATTAAGTGCGGGTGATAGTAGCGATACACACCAGCTCGGTAGGAGTATGCCACGTGAGGAAAGAGTGGTGGATGAATTATATTCTCAAAGGGGTGTGCTCCTTTCATCATAACCTTGCCTAGTTCACTTTGGTCAATGGGTGATTTTGAGTTTCCTCCTAAAAAGGGATCATCTTCTATCAACTTCGAGAGATTCCTAGTTGGGAATCCATCTTGACCTAATAAACCCGGTTTAAACCCATAGTGTTTCTTGTGATCTATCATGAATGGGTGATGTAAGTATGTAAGGTCATGGTTCACTCCTATATTAGCTTCCTCACTACAAGGCTTAATGTCTACTACCTTAAACTTAAGATTACCCGGACTACATGGTTTGATGGGTGGATCGGGACCTAATTCAATTCCTAAGTTCACATTTAAGGATGGAAGATTAGGTAACGGTTTTGGTTTAGGCTCCGGTTCATCAAAACTAGGAACTTCCATAGAACTAAGAGTAAGGTTGTGATCACTAAAAGCATTCAAACCTATATCCTCTAGTTGTGTTTGGTTCAAAGGTTCTACCACTATTGGGGTTCCTATAGTCTCTTCTACTTCTTTCGGGTAAGTCACGGGCGGTGTATGTGCCTCAAATGATGGTTGGACTTGTGGGGTACTTGGTGGTCTTAGATTACTTACCTCATCATTCCTTATGTCAAGATCACCTATATCCTCATCATGTATTTTAGTAGGATCTAACCCTAACATTTTCCCAAGTATCTCAAGTACTTCTCTAGGCATCTCAACTTCTATGTCCGAATCATAAGGATCATCCTCAATATTCTGACTGCTATATTCAAATTGCCCAAAAGATTCATCATGTGTTTCTTGAGATTCATCGTCATCGATCATAAAACCTAGGTCTTTTTGATCAATGTGATCATGTTCGGCTAAATCCTCCA
The DNA here is from genome assembly GCA_021014915.2 of Artemisia tridentata subsp. tridentata. NCBI lineage: Eukaryota > Viridiplantae > Streptophyta > Magnoliopsida > Asterales > Asteraceae > Artemisia > Artemisia tridentata. The sequence goes on along the minus strand of CP139505.1, from coordinate 142,330,690 downwards.
TCACATCAAGGTCACCTATGTGTTTGTTTTGTACTATGGCATTACATGACATCCACTTAGGTATCTCAACACTAACATATTCATCCCCAAACAAACTTGTTTCATGATCCTCGAAATTTGTGGTCAATTGACTTGTACTAACGTTTGTTGGGTTGTCTACTATATAATAATATTGGGCACACTCTTCAATAGCTTCCCATGCTTTCTCGGCACTTAATTCCCTAATATCCCTGCCGGCAATATGGTAAATGTCCCTTTGGGCATGTCGGTCGACATGATTGTAAAAGATTTGAGTTAGGGACCAAAAATCGAAGTTATGATGAGGGACTTTTTGGAGTAAATATTTAAAACGAGTCCATGCATCATAGAGAGGTTCATCTTTATGTTGTTTAAACATCAAGATGTCATATGGAGTGGGTGAATTACGTGGTTGGTAGTATGGTGGATTCGCGTTCTCCATAATGGTGAACGGAAGAGTCAATGGGAATTACGAACAAACACACAAAGAAATAAGATAGACTAAAGAAAACCTAGAAAAATAAAATAAAAATCTCACTAGAAGGGAATCTAGTGAGTAGACCTAATAGAAATAAAAATTCAACCTAAACAATAACTATTCCCAGGCAGCGGCGCCAAAAACTTGATTGCGTGGTTTTGTAACCTTACAACAGGTTTTACCTCTCGAGGGATCTCAAGAGGCTTACAACCCCACCAGGCAGTGTACCTGACCGATGTAGTATAGTGTAGTGGTAAGTACGGGGGATTGATCGTTCTCCACAGGGAATAGTGTTCGTTAGGTATGAAAGGCTACTCTAATTAGGTCTAAGGGTCGAGGAAGATTCTTTTTTATGTTTTTATAATTTTATGAAAGCAAATAAAATCTCGGTTTTGAAGGAGTGGGCGGAATTAGTTGCTAGTCAACTAACCCAAATTACTACGAATGCAAATAAAATAAAATAACAAAAATGAAATGTGGTGAGAAACTTATGTGTAGAGAAATGTGTTTACTTAGATTTCCTTACTCCCTAGCTATCTTTTACCGGTTAATTAGTGTGTATTAGTCGCGTGGATGACGGGTGTATTCCTTAATACCATTCGTGGGGTGGCGTACTTACTTCCCCAACTCTACAAGCTCCTACTTCACTCCTATGTCGAGCCGGCTAGGAAGCTCCTAACATGGGATCACTAGAATTCGCTTGTGCATTAAATACAACCATAAAAACCTTTAGTACGCGTTTGGTTCATGTTTCTTAAGACGTTCAAGCAAGTTACCGAATAGGAAGTTAGCCAGTTTTCTTAAGCCTAACATAGATAAACAATCATCCAATACAACTAACAACACACTAACAACCAATAATCAATAGCTAAGTTTCATTAGATCTAAGCAAACACAAGATAAATTTAGCCTAACATGTTAAACAAAAGACAAGAATAAGATAGAATCAAACAACACATAGACATATTGAATGATTAATTGATAACTTATCTTTTAATGAAACATGGAAGATCTCAAGGCAAAAAGCCCTGAAAAAGTAGCTAAAATCGTCTTAGGGTTTTATCCCAAAATTCCACACACTAAGCTCTCTTTAATGACAAAAGATTAGAAAACTATATATAGATTTTTGGATCTGACGGCGTCACCTTATGGAGTGTGACGCCGTCACCTCGCCGCTTTTAGGGTTCCCGGATGACCTTCTTGACGCCGTCCCTCTTTAGCTCTTCAAAAATCCATTCTGGCTTATCAAGGCTTGACGCCGTCAGCTCGTGAACGTGACGCCGTCCCCTTATGATTTAAGCCGTGACGCCCTTGATCAGGTTAAAGCGTGACGCCGTCAGAATTCACATGCTATTTTCACTGGCTTATCATGAGTAAATTTCACGTCCAACTTTTCTTGCCAAAGCATGACGCCGTCTAGAGTAAATTGTGACGCCGTCAAGAGTAACTTTTAGCCGATTTTTGAGACTTTGCCGTTTTCTTCACTTTTATGCTCCAAAAACGTCCAAAATGCCTCCTTTTCCAGATTTCTCCTCAAAAGTACCTAAAATGACAAAAGGAACGATTTAGGGCAATATTTGATCAAATAAATACGATTTAAGGCTTAAATGACCCCTTAAAAGCGGTACACTTTTCGCTTCATCAAATACCCTTACACTTGAGATTTGCTTGTCCTCAAGCAAATGCGCCTTTATTCTAATCAAAATATAAGTTAGGGGTCATTTAATGCAAACATAAAAGTAATTACAACAAATAATCGTTCCACTTCAATCATAATAAGCACGGAGATTATAAACTAGCACCTCACAAGTAGTGTTTAGATACTCACATCTCTCAAGTGTCATCAAAATAAATCTCATAAATGAAAACGGAAAATATCTCTCACTACCTGTCATAGCAAATAGATTACCATAGGCTTGGGAAAGGATCGAAAACCTCCTCCACTAGGCGTAAGCACCTAAGATAAACTATCAAAGGGGGCTTTTAAATGGGTTATAACGTTAGGTGTAGGGAAAAGGAAAACACGGTTTTGTTGGATACGGGATATTTTACTGGTGGCGAGTTAAAAATCTTGATCAATTACATGTACTATACAATGTTGCTAAGCCAAGACTAGACTCGATCTTAAGCTAGAAACGAAATAACAAAATAACAAAAATATAAAACAAACATAAAATAAAACGGGATGGTAGTCCGTATGTTTTTTCTACTTTTCTTTTTCTCATTTTTTTTTGTATTTTTCTTGATTTTTTCGATTTTTTTTTTTTTTTTTTTTTTTTTTTTTTTTTTTTTTTTGCATACACTTTTGCCCTACCATCCAAAATAATACATCATAGGGGCATTGCATCCCCCTTACACTTGAACTTTTACATAACTTTACAAATACTAATCTAATGACTCGAATTAAGATAATTGAAAAACTTGGAGTACTTTTAAAACATTTAGCACATATGGGGGTAATAAATGATGTTCTTCCCCATTACTCCATTACACTAGTACTTTACCCATGAGTCCCAATCGTCCCAAAACAATATGTACAAGGATATGACTCGACTTAGCAACCATGTAATCAATTAGATAATTAACTTGGGTTTAAACAAATGTTGTAACAATAATGCACTAAAGATGAGTGCATACAAGGTAGGCTAAGGCGATTTGGGTGTACATTTTAGTGGGGTGTAACAAATTCTTCCTTTAAGTAAAATGCTTAAAGGTCGAAACGAAAAGATAGGCTCTGAGGGGTGTACTAGGGGTATCGTGTACTAAAAATGAGTACAACGCAAAGGGTGTGGGAGAATTACTTGACCAATGTAGCCAACGTAATTATAACAAAAACACAGGTGTAAAACAATGGGTTAATCCTAATGCCTCTTATCATGTAGTAAATCTAACTACACGAATGTAGTCTCACTTGTGGCCTTGGAATGGTCCTAACGCAAGTTCTAGAATCTAAGTGCTACCGGTACACACATCATAGCATAAATGCTTTTCCTACCAATTCTAGGGGTGAACCTCACATATTTGGGGTGGAAAATTTTTTAGTGGTACGGTTTTTGTGCTAGTCATATAACTCCTATCCGTGAGACGCTCATTAAGATCAAAGTTTCACTCCTAAATGTTGTAAAAAATTTTAAATTTGGCACTAAAATTACCTTAACAAGTATTTCTCTCAGTTTTATTACACATCTACCATCAAACAAACAAAAATCAAGCGCAATTGTATTCTCTAAAATCGTACTTTTACCCCCCCTTACACTTAAGATGAACATTGTCCCCAATGTTCAAATAATAAGATGTAAAAGCAAAAAGTAAAAGAATGAAATCAAATACTCCCCTGATTCGCTCGGTGGATAATGAAATTACACGGTTAAATCTTCCTCCAAAGAGAATGTTGAAGCTCCATGACTAATGCATCGCCACAAGCTTGATCCAAAAACATTTCCTTGTCCAAAATAACCTGTTAAACCTGAGAAAACAAACACGAAAACCTGCATAACATCGGCGGGATAAAATCTATATATAAGGATATAATGCTTGTGGAATGAAAGTTTTGCAGATTCCTGGAGATTATAAGTTGGAGATTTTAATAAAAACTTTTTATGAAAACAAAACTTTCAAAAATTTCTGGAAATTAAATCTGACGCCGTCAGGTTATAACCCCTGACGCCGTCAGAAATGACCTGACAAAAATTTTCGTTTTAAGTTTCCGGAAAATTTATGGAAAAACCTTTTACCTTACTTCCTGGAAATCCTGCAAAACATCATTATGACTCGATACAAGCATTTGACTCAAACACACACTAATATGTATGTTAATTTATTACTATTATGATTCATGTTCATTTGTGTTCTAATAAACCGATTTAGATTTCCCTTACACTTAACTTTTGCAAAATACCTTTATATGTAGTTAAGACGAAGTTAAAAACAAGATAAAGCATTTTCACAACTTAGTTTTGAACATGAATCAATAATGATAAAAATTAAACACACATACGGGAAATAAATAAAAACAAACAAACAAATAAATAAACACACAAAGCAAATAAAACAAATAAAGCTTGGGTTGCCTCCCAAGAAGCGCTTGTTTTTGTTCGAGTCATGAGCCTGACTCTACCCTTATTTAATGGATAAAGGAGAGGTTTTCCCTACACTTAGGATTAAGTGCGGGTGATAGTAGCGATACACACCAGCTCGGTAGGAGTATGCCACGTGAGGAAAGAGTGGTGGATGAATTATATTCTCAAAGGGGTGTGCTCCTTTCATCATAACCTTGCCTAGTTCACTTTGGTCAATGGGTGATTTTGAGTTTCCTCCTAAAAAGGGATCATCTTCTATCAACTTCGAGAGATTCCTAGTTGGGAATCCATCTTGACCTAATAAACCCGGTTTAAACCCATAGTGTTTCTTGTGATCTATCATGAATGGGTGATGTAAGTATGTAAGGTCATGGTTCACTCCTATATTAGCTTCCTCACTACAAGGCTTAATGTCTACTACCTTAAACTTAAGATTACCCGGACTACATGGTTTGATGGGTGGATCGGGACCTAATTCAATTCCTAAGTTCACATTTAAGGATGGAAGATTAGGTAACGGTTTTGGTTTAGGCTCCGGTTCATCAAAACTAGGAACTTCCATAGAACTAAGAGTAAGGTTGTGATCACTAAAAGCATTCAAACCTATATCCTCTAGTTGTGTTTGGTTCAAAGGTTCTACCACTATTGGGGTTCCTATAGTCTCTTCTACTTCTTTCGGGTAAGTCACGGGCGGTGTATGTGCCTCAAATGATGGTTGGACTTGTGGGGTACTTGGTGGTCTTAGATTACTTACCTCATCATTCCTTATGTCAAGATCACCTATATCCTCATCATGTATTTTAGTAGGATCTAACCCTAACATTTTCCCAAGTATCTCAAGTACTTCTCTAGGCATCTCAACTTCTATGTCCGAATCATAAGGATCATCCTCAATATTCTGACTGCTATATTCAAATTGCCCAAAAGATTCATCATGTGTTTCTTGAGATTCATCGTCATCGATCATAAAACCTAGGTCTTTTTGATCAATGTGATCATGTTCGGCTAAATCCTCCATCACATCAAGGTCACCTATGTGTTTGTTTTGTACTATGGCATTACATGACATCCACTTAGGTATCTCAACACTAACATATTCATCCCCAAACAAACTTGTTTCATGATCCTCGAAATTTGTGGTCAATTGACTTGTACTAACGTTTGTTGGGTTGTCTACTATATAATAATATTGGGCACACTCTTCAATAGCTTCCCATGCTTTCTCGGCACTTAATTCCCTAATATCCCTGCCGGCAATATGGTAAATGTCCCTTTGGGCATGTCGGTCGACATGATTGTAAAAGATTTGAGTTAGGGACCAAAAATCGAAGTTATGATGAGGGACTTTTTGGAGTAAATATTTAAAATGAGTCCATGCATCATAGAGAGGTTCATCTTTATGTTGTTTAAACATCAAGATGTCATATGGAGTGGGTGAATTACGTGGTTGGTAGTATGGTGGATTCGCGTTCTCCATAATGGTGAACGGAAGAGTCAATGGGAATTACGAACAAACACACAAAGAAATAAGATAGACTAAAGAAAACCTAGAAAAATAAAATAAAAATCTCACTAGAAGGGAATCTAGTGAGTAGACCTAATAGAAATAAAAATTCAACCTAAACAATAACTATTCCCAGGCAGCGGCGCCAAAAACTTGATTGCGTGGTTTTGTAACCTTACAACAGGTTTTACCTCTCGAGGGATCTCAAGAGGCTTACAACCCCACCAGGCAGTGTACCTGACCGATGTAGTATAGTGTAGTGGTAAGTACGGGGGATTGATCGTTCTCCACAGGGAATAGTGTTCGTTAGGTATGAAAGGCTACTCTAATTAGGTCTAAGGGTCGAGGAAGATTCTTTTTTATGTTTTTATAATTTTATGAAAGCAAATAAAATCTCGGTTTTGAAGGAGTGGGCGGAATTAGTTGCTAGTCAACTAACCCAAATTACTACGAATGCAAATAAAATAAAATAACAAAAATGAAATGTGGTGAGAAACTTATGTGTAGAGAAATGTGTTTACTTAGATTTCCTTACTCCCTAGCTATCTTTTACCGGTTAATTAGTGTGTATTAGTCGCGTGGATGACGGGTGTATTCCTTAATACCATTCGTGGGTGGCGTACTTACTTCCCCAACTCTACAAGCTCCTACTTCACTCCTATGTCGAGCCGGCTAGGAAGCTCCTAACATGGGATCACTAGAATTCGCTTGTGCATTAAATACAACCATAAAAACCTTTAGTACGCGTTTGGTTCATGTTTCTTAAGACGTTCAAGCAAGTTACCGAATAGGAAGTTAGCCAGTTTTCTTAAGCCTAACATAGATAAACAATCATCCAATACAACTAACAACACACTAACAACCAATAATCAATAGCTAAGTTTCATTAGATCTAAGCAAACACAAGATAAATTTAGCCTAACATGTTAAACAAAAGACAAGAATAAGATAGAATCAAACAACACATAGACATATTGAATGATTAATTGATAACTTATCTTTCAATGAAACATGGAAGATCTCAAGGCAAAAAGCCCTGAAAAAGTAGCTAAAATCGTCTTAGGGTTTTATCCCAAAATTCCACACACTAAGCTCTCTTTAATGACAAAAGATTAGAAAACTATATATAGATTTTTGGATCTGACGGCGTCACCTTATGGAGTGTGACGCCGTCACCTCGCCGCTTTTAGGGTTCCCGGATGACCTTCTTGACGCCGTCCCTCTTTAGCTCTTCAAAAATCCATTCTGGCTTATCAAGGCTTGACGCCGTCAGCTCGTGAACGTGACGCCGTCCCCTTATGATTTAAGCCGTGACGCCCTTGATCAGGTTAAAGCGTGACGCCGTCAGAATTCACATGCTATTTTCACTGGCTTATCATGAGTAAATTTCACGTCCAACTTTTCTTGCCAAAGCATGACGCCGTCTAGAGTAAATTGTGACGCCGTCAAGAGTAACTTTTAGCCGATTTTTGAGACTTTGCCGTTTTCTTCACTTTTATGCTCCAAAAACGTCCAAAATGCCTCCTTTTCCAGATTTCTCCTCAAAAGTACCTAAAATGACAAAAGGAACGATTTAGGGCAATATTTGATCAAATAAATACGATTTAAGGCTTAAATGACCCCTTAAAAGCGGTACACTTTTCGCTTCATCACTAACCCCTATGCAGGAGATAATATTGTTTTATCAAGGATTGGACGTGCCTACTAGACAAATCTTGGACGCTAAGGGAGCTGTGCCTCAAATGAGTGCAACCAATGCAAGGAAAGCTATCCAAGAAGCTGCTGATCATTCTCAAAAATGGCACGATGGGACCTCTACTAGATCTAAGAGCAGCACTAATTTTGACGGGATTGCTGCTATTCAAGCTCAATTGGATAAAATTAGTAGAGAGATGAAGAAGCGTGATGAAAGAGTGTATGCTGCCCAAGTTGGATGTGAAAAGTGCGAAGGACCTCACTACACTAAAGATTGCCCGAATAAGAATGAAAGTGAGACGTTTGAAGAAGCATATTACACCCAATTTGGACAACCATTCCGACCTTTAGGAAGATTTAGGGAAGCTACCCCGGGATTCTATCAAAAGAACAACTTCAATCCCGCTTATCAAGAGAGGAGGCAGACTTTAGATGACACTCTAAAGCAAATTATGGCCGATGCTGCTAAAAGACATGAAGAGAATACTGCTATGATCAAAGAAATACGAGCTTCAACGGACACTACTACAAGAAATCAAGGAGCTTCGATCAAGGCATTGGAACAACAAATTGGTCAAATGAGCAAAGTTCTTCAAGAAAGGGGATACGGAAGTTTACCGAGCTCAACTGAAACCAACCCAAGGGATCATGTCAAGGCCATAAGCACCACTGAAGAAATCACTCCTTACTTACCTAGAAGATCGATGAATGGTAATGATGGTGCAAGACCCGGATTTTTCTTTAATTCTTCAATCAGTTTAAGGAGACTGCTAAAAGAAAAGACAAAGATTGAAGAGGAGATCAAGGCTACAATGAAAGAAGAGAGCTCTGTAACCGACTTACATGCCTTGCCTCATAAAGAAAAGGACCCAGGAAGTTTTACTTTGCCTTGTTCAATTAATGATATATCTTTCAATAATGTGTTAGCTGACTTAGGAGCTAGTGTTAGTGTTATGCCTCTTAAGACATTCACTACCCTAGGACTAGGTAAATTAGCACCAACTAAGTTACTTATTGAATTGGCTGATAAAACGGTAAAATGACCTGAAGGGATTGCTAATAATGTGCTAGTTAAGATTGAGAAGTTTATTTTCCCTGTAGACTTTGTTATTTTAGATATGCCCGAGGATGTTAAGATTCCTTTAATCCTTGGTCGACCTTTCTTGTCTACTGCCCATGCTAAGATTGATGTGTTTAAAAGAAAAATCTCATTAAGGGTAGGGAATAATAAACTAGTCTATAAGTGCCAAGATCCTGTTAAAAGCATAATTAGAGGAGTCTATGTGCTAGGATTAAGAGAGCGTATGGACCTCGATCTTGAAGCTAGGCTCATGGGAGAAACATTGATTCAAAACAACTCAACTAATCTTAATCATGAGAACTTTGAGGAATTTATTGACCTAAATGTACCTACCGAACTTAGACGCGATGTTGTCAATGATTCTGATGATGAGTGGTATGATTGTGTAGTAATTAACAAACGTAGGAGAATAGTTGAGAAAACAAATTTGAATAATGATGTGTTTATTGAACTACCACCCCACCTTGCTTATTTACGCTTATATGATAATAAGAATTTCCCGTCTATCATTTTGTCATCTCTGCCCGAAAGGGACAGAACTTTGTTTATACAGATATTAAAGAAGAACGGCGTGGAAATTAAGGACGAGCAAGGAATGTTCAATATTACTGAATTGGGAATGAGGGAGCGCGATGTTTTCGACTCCTTCAATGATCGATATTAAAGAGCTGAACGTGAGTCTAACTTGAAGACTCTGGAATAAAGACAAGTGCTGACTGGGAGACAACCCGGATTTATCTTTTTATTATTCTGTTTTTGTGTCGAGTCAGTCAGGCCGCAGAGGATACGCCGCATCTCAATCCTTAGATGCGACGCATCTCCTGCAATGGTCATATCTTTATTTTTCCGCATACTTTTATTTTTGAATTTAAAACTTTTTATCAGTTTATTTTAATGCGGCGCATCCCTGGTTAAGGATGCGGCGCATCTTCTATTCTGATCCGTATTTATTCCAGGCTCGATACGGCGTATCTTTTTCCATAAGATACGGCGCATCGACTGACCTGATGATTTTCATTTTTAACTTTTATGTTTTATTTTTATCTAACTACTAATGTGTTATGCAAGTTTAAACCTTTCTTACCTTAGGTGTGTTTTGAAGCCTTGGTGGTATTATAGATTCCTGCATTTCCTGTGGATACATCGAATATAAAGCTTAAACGTTCTAATCCACAAGAAAGATGATTTTTGCTCTAATACTAATGGAGGATCATACCGAGCAAATCTCAGGGGAGTTTTTCTGTTCTAATTCTTTTATTTTCCAGTTTTTAACCTTTAATACAAACAACGAGGACGTTGTTTAACTTAAGTGGGGGGATTGGAGAATTAGAACACTTAACACTTACTTGTCCTAAACTTTTCAAAATATGCTTAAAATGTGCTTAATATATCAAAATTTAAAATTTTTAGCATGTTTTTGTTTAAAGTCTAAGTTGCATAGCTGCACACATGACGTTATTTTCAAAAATTGTGATTTTTCAAAATTCACAAATCTATGAGTGTGCCGGTGACTTGTAAACTTTAGAACTTGGCTTGTATACTATTCGAGACCACCATAATAAGTATTATTTATATAATTGGAATGACTTGTCTAAATTGGTAAATTTCTAGGATTACACCCAAATAGCCTTTATATGTTATGTGTTATTAGCTAACTACACTGGTTAGTTAACCCCCGTATAAACCCTTTTGTTACTCTCATTTTTAGAGTAAGATACCCCTAGAAAAACCCTCAGAGCCATTCCTTTCGTTTCATACACCTATGTTTAAAATGTTTCGTTACACCCATTACACCTTAGCCTACCCTGTAGATTAGAATCCGTGGTTGGTTAATTGCTATAGGCAAAGTGTGTTTCCTTACATTACCTGTGTTCGCGTGCGTAATTCATTATCTATGGTTAGGTCGGGAAATTGCACAATGCGATTGGAGTGAAAGTAAATATTGTATATTTTTGAGTTTATTTTTCGTGTGTTTACTACTTTCACTATTACCGTTATTTCTGAAGTTATGAAAAGTATGGAATAATTATCCAGAATTATTATTATAGTGATGTGGTGAAATTTTACACATCTATGTTTATGTTATAAAAAAAAAAAAAAAAAAAAAAAGAAAAGAAAAAAAAAGAAAAAAAAAATAGAAAAGAAAAAAAAAAGAAAAAGAAAAAGTTGGATGTTTAATTTAAACCAACTTATGTAAAGTTATGTAAGTGGTCGATATCACCACTAATTGTTGTACTATATATTTATGGATTGAAATGGGAGTTGGCAGTTATGGGAACGTCAACTAAGGTTTATTCTTTGATTAAGATCTTGTTGAGTATAATTCGTGTCTACCTAAAGCGTGTGTTTCAAGTGTTAAAGCGTGAGTTATTCAATGATATGAGTCTTATTCATGGGATGGTTGGGATAATGATTAACCACACTTAGGATTTTAATTTATTTGTTTTGTTTATTTTTTATTTTTACACCAATTTATATCCCAAATATTATCCATGCCCTGTATTATTCTTTATCCAACCAAACCTTTGATTTATTGAGATTAGGGATTTGAGCAATCTTAAGTATCGTAGTCGTGGATTCGGCTATGTATTTATGATTTTGTCGCCCTTTTTGATATATTATTATTGGTGAAGTTTGGACCTATCTTTAGCCTATTCGAGTTAAGGATTTGAGCAATTGCAAGTATCGTGTTCGTGGATTCGATCATGTATTTGTGATTTTGTCGCCTTTTCTGGAATTTGAGATCGATAGAGATTAAGAATAATTAACCCTTAAGCCTAAAAACCCTTTTTACCGCTTTAGACTTGTTATTCCTTGGCTTTAGTGGGGAGATGTGTATACTTGCCAAGCTTATGATAGAATATTCGTCGCGACTGGACAGTTAAACGATTAGATTTGCTTTTATCAAAATATTTTATTTTACTTCTAATTCGTTAAGTGTTTAGTTGTGTGATTATGACAAAAATGAATACATGCTTAAATATAAAAATAAATCCTAATATCTTTTAGGATACATTTTCATAAGATTAATTCTAAGGTTTACTTGGGGACAAGTAAAGTTCAAGTGGGGGGATATTTGATGAACTCAAATAAGTACATTTTATTACTATCATTTATCCTATTAATTTGACTTGTTTTATTATATTATGTATGAGGATTGATACTTAATCGTTTACTTTTGTAATTCTCAGTTGAAAACAAGCATTTGGTGAAACTTGGCGATTTTGGACTAATTATGGAGCAAAACATGCAAGAAGTTAAGAGTCTACTGAAATGTACAAGATCAAGACTAATCTGCTCCAGATGCGCCGCATCTTTCTTATCACATACGGCGCATCGCTATCAAGATCTCACCAGATACAATCCAAGATACAAGAGGACATGCGCCGCATCCAAAGATAAAGATACGCCGCATCTTCTGGCGGTGTACGAATATTCCTGAATATTATAATCTTGGACCCCACGCGAAGTTAATTAAATGCGCCGCATCTACTTACTAGATACGCCGCATCTTACCCTCAGACAGAAACTATAAATACCCCAAGACCAGACGAATTTCGGGGGACATATATTATATACGAAGACCGAAGTACAGAAACCAAGGACGAATTCAGTTGAATAGCGAGCACAAGACACACTCAAATCAAAGATACAAGAGCTATAAGAAGGTGCTGCATGTGTTTAATTCATTAAGTAGTTTTGTTTTATTGTGTTAGTAAACTTTAATTCATCAAGATTGGTGGCTTGTGTAATGTGACAACGGAAAGATTGCACTCCCTTAAAACTGCTTTCTCATTAATTAAAGTTTATATGTTGATGTCTTTGGTGACTTTTATTAGTGCATTGATAACCTCTGTGTCTAGCTGAGCGTTGATCGGGTCGCCATGCCTCTGCCCTCGCCTATTTATTAGATCGCCTATGCATTCTATGGTCTGTAGAAAAGTAGGAGAAAGATAAATAGGATAGTCATAAGTAATCATTAAGGGTTTACTCGCCGATAAGATTAGAACCAACGAGAAAGGACTTAATCTCGGTGCGTTGCATCGAACTATACACTTCATATAACACTAGCAATAAAACAAGTGACAAACTACTTATCATAAGGACAACCCTCTTATTGTCTCAAGTATTTATTTGTGTACGTGTGTGCTATTCGCTGATTCGTGCCTATTGGTTTAGTTTATTATTTAATTGCAACCAAATCGTGCCAGTCTCTCAGGCTGAACCCCCTTGCGTTAGATTAGATTGTATAGCTAACTTAATATATTAAAATACTGATTAGAATAACTAGATAATACGTTCCACTCTTAGTGATCGACACTCTACTTACCATTATATTCATACTGACCGGGTACACTGCTCGTTAAGTGTGTGTGTTATTGATAAGTCGGCTAAATATAAATTTAAAACTTGAGTAGGCATTAATACTGCTAAACCGCAACGACACATCGCACACATCAAGCATAAACAAAGGTTGATCAATAGAGTTAAAAACCTTGGGCTTACAAGAAGCCTTGTGCTGTTTGCCCTTGAGACAAGCAACACAAGTTTGGTCATTTTCAAATCTTTTCTGAGGCAAGCCTCTTACCAAACCATCCTTAACAATTTTATTAATGGTTTTAAAATTAATGTGACCAAGTCTTCTATGCCATAACATAGATTCATCCAATGTGGCCTTTGCAACAAGACAAGTAAAATCCTCTTTAGGAGCAATCTTCTTCATATCAACACTGTACATGTTGCCCTTTCTTGGAACTTTGAGTAATACCTGACTTTCATCAGGTAACTCAAAGTCTGGAGAAAGCACAAGACATTCAGTGTCAGTAAAAAGAACCTTGTTCTTTTTGTCACACATTTGTGAGACACTAAACAGGTTATACTTAAGCTCTTGAACAAAGTACACATCTTCAAAATCCAATTTACCGGTTTTAAGTGTACCTTTACCAGTAATTCTTCCTCCTATTCATCCCCCAAAGGTAACATATCCTCCATCCAATGGTTGAAAGTCTGAAAGATAGGACATGTTGTCTGTCATGTGCCTGGAACACCCACTGTCTGCATAACCTTGATCTTCATCATCTGCTTGTGAATGTCCGTGCACATGAAATAAGGAAATTAGTTTCCTTGGGGTACCCAAGCCATTACTGACTTGGGTTTACCTCGTGCATCAATATAGTTAAATCTTTTCAAAACAGTTGATGCACCATTGGATTGGATTGGTCTCCAAATCCAACATGCTGAGGCCTTAACAACATTATCCTTCTTTTCCCTAGTAGTGTTTTTAAAATTGCCAGTACTAACTGCTTGGCTAGCAGTATGAACTGCTGGCTTTGTAGTTGTAGCCTTTGGTTTCCAAATTTGTTTTTGTACCACTGCTGTCTTTTGAAAAGGCCTTTTAGCAGTTGTTGGTGCATATTTGAAAGTTTTTTTTGCACCTTTAACTGCTGGTTTTGGGTAAACAGTCTTAAATGGTCTAGCAGTACTAACTGCTGGTCTAGCAGTATGAATGGGTTTTGGGTCAGACTTCAATAAACTTTCTCTGGGTGTCATTCTAGAAATATTAGAGTGAGTTTGAGGCCTGATTAAGTTTACCCTATGGTTTTGTTTGGTTTTAAAGGTTACTGCTGCTGACATTGTTAATACTGCTCAGGGATTGTTAATACGGCTCAAGGATTACAAAGGATATATACCAAGTTATTAATGCTGCTGGTTATGGAGTTAATGCTGCATATAGAAAGTTAGTATTGCTTCAAGATTAATACTGCTAGAACACATAGTTAGTATTGCTATTACATTGTTAGTGTTGCTAGTGTATTAAATTCAGTTATTATGTATAGTATGTTTAGATAAGTATAGAAAAGATTCTATAAAGACTTATCTTGTGTAGAAAGTTTTGTAAGCTAACTAGGACTCCTTAGTCTATAAAAGGAGGACCTAGGGCATAGATGAGATATAGTTTTTACGATTTACTTCAAGGTTTTGTAACCATAATACTCAGAGAGTATTCGTATTATTAATAATATTGAAGTGTTTAGTGTGATATTCATTGTTCTTCTTAAGATTAAATACAATATTCCGCGTTGTGTTTAATAAGTTACAAGTCAGTTTCTATACCTAGTTGTGTTAGATTTATCTAGCATAGCTAAATCTTTACAAGCTAAAGAATTCGATCAAGTGCTCAAATGGGATCAACAGGTTTGAGTACCCAGATACCCTGTTGTTCTTAGTAACCATCTTTCTACCCTGATGGATATCACAATAAGCCTCAAGGTGGTCAAAACTACCACAAGTGAAACAAGCCTTCTTGTACAGGACAAAGTCATCACCTAGTTTGTGAGACTTGAGGTTATTCCAGTTCCTCTGGTTACCTCTTGGCTTGTCTGTGGATCTATACATCTCACAGTACCTAACTGTTTTCCTGATTGGTTTAACATTTGATTTAGGTCTAACAGTTTCATTATTGACCTCCTTAGGAACACTTGTTCCTTCAACCTTAACTATATCAGGTTTAACCACAACCTGATCTTTCTCATCATCATCAGATGTCCAGTCCTCAATGGTTGGAGCATCTGAATTCCTATCAGAGGACTCCTTGTCCTCAGTGAGTGAAGTGTCACTTGCACTCTCAAAGGGTTCACTGACTTCTACAGGCTTATCAACAACTACATTCTCTTTTGGCTTAAGACCATATTCTAACTTTGGTTGTTGAAATTCAGGCAAACCTGTATGTTCTAGGTCTATTCCTGGGGGTGCAGGAATTCCTCTGTGAGGAGGTGGAACAGTCTTATACCCCAACCCTGACTTAGCTTTGTTGATTAACTGACATTCAATTATTTTGTTTACACCCTTAGAGGCATATTATAATGTTTCTACACTTAATTGAATGTTTTCATTAGCCTTTTTAATTCTATCCATCTCAGCTTTCAACAGACTAACCTCAACATTTTTAAATGACAAGTCCCTTTTAAGAACTGCTATATCATTAGCAAAACTAGTCTCATTGTTCTTATAATGCACTATCTGTTCCTCTAGGACTGCTAAACCTCTCTTATGATTTGACAAATTATAATTAGTTTTGTTTAGTTCAATCCTTTGTTCATCATAGTGTTTCCTTAAAGTTTCTAATTCTTTAAGATAAGTACATGATTTAGAACAACATTTAGCAGATTGTACCTCAAAGTCAGAGAAGGCCATAAGTGCCATCTCAGTAGGTGCTTCTTCATCTTCTGCCATAAAGCTCCAATCAAATCCTAAGCCACCAATAGCTACCATAGCTTTTGAAGTTGGCTCAGTAATCTCCATAGCCTTGGTCTTGCTTCCATAACCCTTGTTCCTGCCATCCTGCTGCCTAGGTTTCCTGCATTCCCTTGAAAAATGCCCCAACTTGTGGCAATTGTAGCATTTTATCCTTGATTTGTCAAAACCAGCAGTATCATTGCTGCTGATGGTGATCTTCTTTCCAGTTCTTTGGTTGAATTTCTTAGCCCTCATGCTAAGAAGAGAGATCTGCCATTTGAGGTCCATTTCCTCCAAATCATCATCATTGATTTCCTGGAGGTCTTCATGAGTTAGCATTGACCCATCATTCTGGCTTGTCAGGAAGGCACAACAGGTTTTCTCATTCAAAATACCAACAGTACTGCTTGATGAACTAGCAGCACTAATATTGGGGTTAGCAATACTAACTCCCACAACAACCTTTACTTCTTCAACTGGACTTGAGTTACTAGGAGATGACACAAAGGCCATGTTCCTAGTACTTGAACTAGTTCCTCCAGCCTTCTTCACATCCTGCTCGATAATCTTGAAGTTGCTGTATAAGTCCATCAAGCTCATAGTATCAATGTCTGGCTTGTTCTTCCAGACAACCACATGCATAGCCCAATCTGCAGGTAAACTCCTCAAGAACTTGGAGTTCAGATCTTCCTGAGGTATATCCACACCAAGAACAGCAAGTTGGCTAACAATCTTTTGAAGCATGTTGAACATGTGATCCAAGGACTCATTACTGGTTATAGTGAAATTTTCAAAATTCTGCTTAAGGAGAGTCTTTTGTGTCTTCTTGGTGGCTTCATTCCCACCATATCTAGCAATGATTGCCTCAAACAAGGACTTAGCATCCTTGAACTTGCTGAAATTCAAGAGTTGATCATTTGGAATGGTCATCATTAGCAAACTTCTGGCCTTGAGGTCATTCTTCTTTTGAAGCCTCTCTTCTGCAGTCACTGGAGAGGTCTGCACAACTGTCTCTACCTTACCATCAACTGCTGTTGTAGAAGTTGAAGGCTTGAAAGAGTTTCCTTTCTCAATAATTTCTCAGAGTGTATAGTCTTGCACCTGGAAGTACTGTTCTATCCTTAACCTCCACATATCAAATTCGTTCTGCTTGAGCATTGGCAATTTAGCAGCCATGTTTGTTTGGGTAGTCTCCATGTCCATTACTTTCTCTTCTAAATCAATAGTATCAACCTGTCTCTGATACCACTTGAGAGGATTATAATACGCTTAGGATGTTACTCCTTTATAACGTGTATGAGATACTTTGAGTGAATGCAGTTAAGTTTGCAGAATCTACTTAACCACACTTAGAAGGATTATGGTTTGTTTAATGGAACAGTGATGTATGTATGAACAAAGAACACAATGAGATTAACTCCAAACGATTCAATATTATTGCTTGAATAATACGAGTGATCTTACTATCACTAAGGTTACAATGACCTTGAATCTTAACAAAACTCTATTTACTGATATATAACCTAGGATCTCCTTTTATAGACTTAAGGAGTCCTTTACAAGATAACTATTCTACCATATAATTCTAATTAATTAAGATATACACAAAATCCTTTCCATACTTATCCTTAATACAAACGTATATCCATGCAGCAGTACCTTCTGTTATACTAACAGTACTAACCTAACAGTTTGTACTGTTAGTTATATCTCAGCAGTCTTCATTATTACACTAGCAGTTTGTACTGTTAGTGTATTCTTCAGCAGTACTAACTTCAGAACATTTAATTCCCAACATTAAGTTTCTAGGTCTCACTAACAACTTAATTAAGTCGTCTATTTTAGAAACTGCAAATTCTCCATATATGGTCTCACGCATTAACGGAAATTTACCTTGTCATTAAAATCTAGGTAAGGTCTCACTTACGCTAAATAATAACTTCAAGTGTTTCTTATAATTGGATGGCATGGACTTAAATTTTAGGGTACTGATTTTGATGTGTCAATCAAAATATGTACGAAGAAGCATGCACGCATCTTCGTATCATAAGTTTTCAAAACAATTTTACTAACCAATTTAAGCTAAGATTTAAATCAATAAAGTTTTAATTGAGGTATTGGGTTCACCAATTAAAGAATTACCTACAATTATCGCCCACTATATCCTACTACTGCATGAGTCAAAAGACCTAAGTTATTCGGATAATTACCACAAAGTGGCGCGTGGAATTGAGGTCAATTCACCCATAAGATGATTTTGTACATAAAATAGCTTACATGGTAGCTCCAATTTGACGCACAAAGGAGCGGAGAGACACACGTCAGCACTAAATGCCAATTAAAAACGCGTCTCTTTCGGTTTGACAATTTAATGTCAATCCTCCTTATACCTCTCTTATAGTTTGTCAAAACTGGGTGAGCCGTTCACACTATTGGTACAAAACTCATCACTCAATCAAAAGTTTATGACTTTAAGTCTTAAAAGCAAATCCAATTTCACCCTTATTTAATCCGGTTTATTTTCTATTCGAAAAATTACCCTTGCTTACAATCATGTCACCACAATATTTATAAACAAACAAGTAATTAATAAAAATAAATGACAAAAAATAATGAACATGCTAAATAAAACAACTATCATGTATATGTTTATCTAAAACTCCCATTGGTTTTCGAGCTAATGGTACCAATGGACCACATACACCAAACAATTTGGTTGCGTAAGTTCTACGATAAATATATACACGAACACACATAGTTCAAAATAAAACAATGCATAATCTAATAATTATATGCATAATTAAGCATGTTAACACAAAACACGTAACAATTACTACATAATAATCATATGATCCATGATCAAACATGCACGTTCATCATGGATCCACATAAACATATTAACAATTAATCATGTTTCCCAAGATACGCATACAATTCCATGTCACATAACAATTATTCATGAATTAACACATAAAACATTGCATGCAACCTAGGGTTTCTACAATTTTTACAAAACCTAATTTTTTTTCGGATGAACAGTGTCGGGTGAACAGTGTCCGATGAACAGTGTCGGGTGAACAGTAAATTTTTTTTAGGGTTTCAAAAAATTAAAACCTAGAAACCTTAAAGCATGCAATAATCAATCAATGATTCAATTTTTATGTGTTTCCATAATTAATTACACAGTATTAACCGCTCTTGATGTCACAGTTGTAATTTAAGTACCATAACAATTATATAAATAAATATAAACATCATCAAAGCACATAGCGGAAGCGAAAGAATCAAATACATGTAATTAATTAACTGAATATAAAAGAAACGCGTACTTTTTGATTCTAGCAAGAACAAGAATCAAACTTTAATCTTCTTCAAATCTTTAACAAACGGATTAACGAGATACCCCTTACCTTTTTGTATCTCAATCCAAGATATATAAACTATAGTGAGTTTATACCACAATCTTGTACACACGTACAATAACCAAATTAAAGATTATGCTAGTAATGTAAGCACAATTAAACCAAAACAATTTTGTTTAGAAAACAAGTGTGGATCGACCCCTTGAGGGTATATGTCGATCGACCAAAAGCAAGAGAAGAAGGGAAAAGGTTTTAGGGTTATAGCTAGTGCACAAGAAGTGAAGATTGAATAACCCTAGCCTTGTATATATAGATGAGAAATCTTGGAGATCAAGTTTTGGCAATGGGTTGGGTTACAAGCCCATGGCCGATCGGTTCTAGACATCCCAAGGGATTCCAGAACCTTCTTGATCCTCTAATTTCATCTACAGTCCTTCCTTTATTCCCTAACGGTCGTTAGTCAATTCCCGTTAATTACTTAACGTCCGTTAGTCGTTATTTTGTGTTTAAATAATTAAATACATAACGGTTTATATATATATTAATTATTATACATTAATTTCTCATATGTAATGTGTGCAATCCCGTGGTCCCGAGTTCGATTCTAGTCATACTCATTAATATTTGTCCATTAAAACTAACACCAAAAAACCTAAATAGATAGACATAAGTCGATCTAAAGTTTTAAAATGAAGTTTTAATCGGTAAAACTAATCAACCCCCCCTTCTAGTTTTCTACAATTGGCATTAGATCTTCGTTACCAAGTTTCTTAAAGTATATTGTACTTTAAAAACTTGAAACAATCCATGTATGTTTGAAAACTACAAAGAATGATAAATCTTTTGCAAAAATTGACATATAATTCATATTTACAAAAGTGATAAAACTTCATATGTTTGGATATTGATAAGTTTGTCATAAAAAGCCGTTTATACATTTCGTGCGATATATTTAAACTACGATACATTTATATATATATAACGAGAATTCTAATGAATAACATAACGTATCAATCACCAACTTTCGAGGAAACAATATTTACGGATTCAATAACATAAAAACAAGATAATATTATATATAATATTATTTTTGAACTTTAAGCATTTTAATTATATCATCCATTCTCATCAAGAAGCAAGTCGTTATCCGATACTTTTTCCACAGTCATTATTCGTATTAAGCCAAAACTATCAAAATCTTAGACTTCCCTATTATTCAGGTCGTGTGTTGGAGCCGTTCCCTTATTTCATTTGATTTCACAATATCTTTGCCACTACATTCGAAGTGAGCTCATAGTCCCACTTTTATCTTTTATATAATTTCAACTCGTGGGGAGATACATGCTACAAAACAGAACACAAGTATTTTTCTGTATGCTATACCTGACTGATATTGCCTAAGTTACACTATTGCCAAAAGCCCCTCACATCATGAACCATTAATCACTTACGAGTGAACACGAATATAGTGAATAGATCTATTGGCAGTTGACGCCCCATTTGAGTTAGCCGGTTAGGTGACCAAATGCACTTTATTTGAAGGAAATAGGAAGATGGCAATCTCCTACACGAGGGCCATAAACTCACACCATTAAATTGGTGTGTTCATGCCATTTGTGCGGTACATGTTAACGTTTACGTGTCATGAGACTTAGGGCAATATATCGAACTGCATTATTACTATTTCAAAATAATTGTATTTCAGTGCAATTATAGACTTGTGTTCAAACTGATTACAATTACAAACACTATGAATTCACTCAACAATTTTGTTGACTTTTAGCATGTTTATCTCAGGTAATTAACGGAGCATTAAAGGCACGGAGTGGGCAAATAAACTGATGGTTTTTGGTGTCAAATAATTTCTATCATTCATTTCAAACTATCATATCTTTTGTGAGATATTAACAATTGAATTTCCTTTTTGTATCTGAATTATCAAATAAATGATAATAACTTTCAAAACGCCTCTTTTTGAGTCGTTTTCTATGATTATGACTATGATCCTTCCAGTAATACCCCGATTAGTCTTCCGTTGTTAACTTGAAATTTAGGGGGTGTTACAGATTGGCATCAGAGACATGGTTATAGAGAACCAAGTGTATTTTAAACACTGGACTATAACTATGCTTTCAAAATGGACCACTTTTCACCATACCACTTTACGCCCTCCGTGCCTGCATATTTCACAACACCGTGTTTAGAGTGTTGCTTAACAAGATTATTTCATATCAACTTTCATATACTTGATTTTATTGATGACTTACATTTACTACTTTCGGGATTATTACAGTACCATGTCTTTAGTGTCTCACCTTAGCACTTTACCATCTGACATGGAGTCCGAGGATACTCTATCGTTTATCACCTCACCCGTAGTTCCTAGCACCTCGACTGCTACAGTGTCAAATATCACATCAGACGAAATGGATCCCTTCGAAGAGGGTGAAGTCGTCCCTACACCACCTATGACACCTGTTGCAGAGGACCTGTACGTACAAGCTAGACGGACATATATTTCACCACCTCACCCGGAGAACCGTCCAGTTTCCCCTACTTACACTCCACTATTAGATGATCAGTATATACAGACGCAGCAGTGGCTACCTGCAGCTGATTTAGAGACTCCATTACCTACAACACCACCCCCACCTGCACCGGTATTTTGGCGCAGATGAGTCATGATCCTACAACCCTATGAGCCCGAACCTTTTATGCAACCATTCCGGAGCCATCCAAATGGTCCTATCCGGATGCACACTCCTCGCAAGAGGGTGCGATTACTAGTAGTTCCGATTATACCACCATCACCACCTTTATCCCTTACATCACCATTGGATATGATCAGGATGACACCACCATTATCTCCTGAGCATACCTTACCACCACTACTATCATCACCCCCTCCACCGTCGGTCAGACCCGACTACTTGTTTAACCTACTTACCCAATCAGACCCGACTACTTGTTTACACCTCACCAACGGGAGTTGACTCCTGAGGAGGATTTACCCCCTCAGAGCCGGACCCGTATAACAGATCCCATCGGTTCGTCATCCTCAACATTACTGTTCCCACCAGGTTTTAACCCTCCAGCCCGAGTCTTCGAGACTGGAGAGAGCTCCAGGGCAGCAGTTACCCGCACACCTACTCCCTCCACCATCATGACGCGACTAGAGCGTCATGAGGAGCAGATTAACACACTTCTAAGCATCGTTGACAGAGTATCACTCGATCGCCCCGAGACGGTCGACGGCACTATACATGACCTTGTATATGAGAGGATGGACCTACAGGATGGTCTGACGAGGATTCAGTCAGAGATGTTTGAGACGCGTTCTCATATGACAGTTTTACAGTGGGAGAGATAGAGGCAGATCGAAGAAGTTCTGCAAGCGCGCCGCAGGGCCACTACATTAGAGAGCCTCATCGAGGACATGCAGGTCCAGCAGCAGACCGATATACAAAGACTTCTGGATCAGATTACAGAGCTCATGGGACACATGGATGAGACTTCCAGTAGTTAGACATATTGTACATCAATTATAGTTTTGAGGCATCTTAGCCTGCCGCATGTGGCATTAATAAAGGACCTTGTATCATTTTGTTATGTAACACAACTGATCAAGTTATTAATATACGTTGTTGGTTATGGATTTACTATCTACTGATGTTGATTTATGTTGCCGTGGTTGTTCATGTGTATAGTGATTGTATTCAAACATGTCGTGATGTTACTTATGTTTGTTATGGTTCTTTGAATGTTATAACTGGACTATAATCACAGATTTTAATAAAGAAAATTTCAGAAGAAACTTGATGAATGAAGAGAAAGTTGTTGAACTTTAGCTTTTGTAGATGATGAATCAGTTCATTCCTTAGCAATCCTATACCAAGAGTTGATCATTTATTTACGATAGTACCCAAACATGACGTGATTTTATGATTCCCAGTTGGTTGTGATTTTACATTGTGACAGTATTGTTAGGACTTGTATGCAATTACCCTATTACTCAAATTATTCTAACATGGTCATTATGTGGATTCTAAATATGTGTTTTCTTGTGGCATTAATAGAATTTTGGCCCGCACAAGAAAGGAAACTACGACACCAGCACCAATAATGACTCCAGCAGCTATCCAAAAACTGGTAGCCGATAGCGTTGCTGCAGCTCTCGAAACTCAAGCGGCTACAATAGCTCGCTCGAGTAGCAACAACAGGGCAACAACTGAAAGCGAGGCATCTGCAACTCGCAAGTGTACCTATAAAGATTTCATGAGTTGCAAGCCAACTTACTTCAAAGGTTCAGAAGGAGTAACCGAACTTGCTCAGTGGTTTAAGTGTACAGAGACGGTATTCATGAGAAGCAATTGTCCAGACAACTGCAAGGTCACCTATGCTACAAGGACCCTTCTGGAAGACGCACTATCATGGTGGAACGCTACCACCCTGACCATGGGTATTGAGGAAGCGTATCAGATTACCTGGGCCGAATTGAAACTGAAAATGCTAAAGAAGTACTGCCCGCGTACAGAAATTAGGAAACTGGAGGAGGAATTCCACCAGTTGGTTGTGAAGGGGAACAATATAAGAACCTACAATAGAAGGTTCCAAGAACTGGCCGCACTGTGCCCAACCATGGTGTCGGATCTTGAAAGGACATTGGAGAATTACGTCGAGGGACTGCCTCGAAGCATCGAGGGAAATGTCACCTCATGAAAACCATCAACTCTGGAAGAAGCCATCACAATTGCTCAATGATTACTAGAACGGGAAATCAAACGGAGTTCTATATCCGGAAATAATGATCATAAGCGAAAGTTAGATGATCGTGGAACCACTCTCATAACAACAACAGGAACAACAACAATAACAACCGTAACCGTAATTACCAAAAAAATCGCAACAACTACCACCACCAACAGAATCGCAGATAGGAAGCTGCCAGAGCTTATGTTGCTGGACCAACAGACAAAAGAGGTTATATCGGGACACTGCCCCCGTGTAACCGATGCAGAATGCATCACACTGGGCCTTGTCCTGCCCAATGCAGAAAGTGCCAAAAAATAGGCTACAAAAACTAGTGACTGCAGAGCCACTGGTGCAAATTTACAACCAATAGCAATGGTGTGCCACGGGTGTGGAGAGAAGGGGCACTATAAGAACCGATGCCCAAATCAGAATGCTAATAAGAACAACGCTGCTCGTGGGAGAGCGTATGTGCTCGATGACGGAAATGCACCACAGGACCCCGGCGTAGTCACGGATACATTCTTACTAAACTAAAAAAGTGATAAAATATTATTTGATTCCGGAGCTGATAAGAGCTTTGTGTCGACTTCATTTGCTTCTCTGCTTAACATTGCCCCAGTAGAACTAGACACTACGTACGAAATTGAAATAGTTAACGAAAACCTTATAGGCATCAATACGATAATCCAAGGTTGCACCCTAACATTACTAGATAAACCTTTTCCCATCGATCTCATGCCTATTCAACTTGGTAGCTTTGACGTCGTTATTGGCATGCATTGGTTATCCAAGCACCATGCTAGAATCATCTGTGACGAGAAGGTCATCCAAATTCCACTCAATGGTGAAACTCTTATTGTTCGTGGCGATCAAAGTAGAACCCGACTCAACATCATCTCGTATATCAAGATAGTGAAGTATATGAACAAGGGATGTCACGTGTTTTTGGTTCAGGTGACGGAGAATGAATCAAAAGAGAAACAACTTGAAGAAGTGCCAGTTGTCAAGGATTTTTCTGAAGTATTTCCGGAAGATTTGCCAGGTATTCCACCCGTCCGTCAAGTAGAATTTCAGATTGATTTAGTGCCTGGGGCGGCACCAGTTGTAAAAGCACCCTATCGGTTGGCACCTCCTAAAATGAAAGAATTATCATAGCAGTTAAAAGAGCTATCAGATAAGGGATTCATCCGACCAAGTTCATCACCTTGGGGAGCTCCGGTCTTATTCGTCAAAAAGAAAGAAAAAATATTCCGAATGTGTATTGATTATTGTAATACCCTAAAATCTGAATTCACATTTTAATAACTAATTTGAATTTTACCATAAGTTATCCATTGAATAAGTAATATTGGAATCATATAATATGAAATAAATAAATAAATACATTTATCCTATACGTTTGCTTCTATACGTTCATTTCTAAACTAAAAATACGTACAGAAGTTTTATTCTAAACAAATACAAGATTTGGCTCCATAACTTATACACGTTTCCTTTAATTTTGGAAGATCCGATCACATTTGTGTCTCACATGTTTTATTGAAGATAGGACTATATTGCATGTATATCATCTTCTTTATTAAGAGGATACTTTCCTATCCTTTTTCTCTATTCCTACACACAAAGATAAAATATAAAACACGACACCCCTTCCTATACATGGTCCACACGCATCTTTATTTTGGGTAAAGATGTGCTTGTATTTCATACTTTCATAACTGCCTACACGTCAACCTTCACCCCTTTACTTAGCATGCTTATACTACAATTCATTTAACAAATATATACACCTCGAAAACCTGTCAAACAAATCTTAACCCCTTTCACAATCGTATGAATAAATTTAACATGTGGTTGCATGACTTTTGGGGTTGCCAACTGATGAAGCGAAAAGTGTACCACTTTTAGGGGGTCATTTAAGCCCTAAATCGTATTTATTTGATCAAATATTGCCCTAAATCTTTCCTTTTGTCATTTTAGGTACTTTGGAGAAGAAATCTGGAAAAAGAAGCATTTTGGACGTTTTTGGAGCATAAAAGTGAAGAAAACGACAAAGTCTCCAAAGGTGCTGGAAAAGTACACGTGACGGCGTCAAGGATTGCTCCTGACGGCGTCACGGCTTGGCAAAAGAGGTGGATATGACAAATACACATGACGCGCCAGAAAGTTTTGCAATGGAAAGTCTGACGGCGTCACCCTTTAAGGTGATCAAGGTCGTCACGGTTTAAGTTAAAGAGAGACGGCGTCAAGCACTATTCTGACGGCGTCAGCCCTTGATGGGCCAGAGTGGATTTTTGAGGATTAAAGAGGGACGGCGTCAGGAAGACCATCCGGGAACCCTAGCCGCGGCGAGGTGACGGCGTCACCTCCTACAACGTGACGCCGTCAGACCCTAAACTCTATATATAGTTTTGCAATTTTTAGTCATTGGTGTGCAACTTTGTGAGGAGAAACCCTAAGACGAATTTTCTGCCATTTTTAAGGGTTTTATACCCTTGGATCTCCCATGTTTAATTGAAGATAAGTAATCACTTAATCAATCAATATGTCCATGTGTTGTTTGATTATATCTTGTTCTTGTCTTTTAATTAACATGCTAGGCTAGATTTATCTTGTGTTTGCTTAGATCTAATGAAACCTAACTATTGATTATTGGTTGTTGGTGTGTTATTAATTGTATTGGATTATTGTTTATCGATGTTAGGCTTAAGAAAACTGGCTAACCTCCTATACGGTAACTTGCTTGAACGTCTTAAGAAACATGAACCAATGCGTACTAGGTTTATTTGGTTGTATTTAATGCATGAGCGAATTCTAGTGATCCCATGTTAGGAGCTTCTTAGCCGGCTCGA
This sequence comes from Artemisia tridentata subsp. tridentata, assembly GCA_021014915.2. Classification (NCBI taxonomy): domain Eukaryota; kingdom Viridiplantae; phylum Streptophyta; class Magnoliopsida; order Asterales; family Asteraceae; genus Artemisia; species Artemisia tridentata. The sequence goes on along the minus strand of CP139505.1, from coordinate 142,303,633 downwards.
CATAGGAGTGAAGTAGGAGCTTGTAGAGTTGGGGAAGTACGTACGCCACCCCACGATTGGTATTAAGGAATACACCCGTCATCCACGCAATTAATACACACTAATCAACCGGTAAAAGATAGTTAGGGAGTAAGGAAATCTAAGTAAACACATTTCTCTCCATATAAGTTTCACAACCTTTTCATTTTCAGTATTTTATTTGCATTTGTAGTTATTTGGGTTAGTTGACTAGCAACTAATTCCGCCCACTCCTTCAAACCCGATATTTTACTTGCTTTCATAAAATTATAAAAATACAAAAAGAATCTTCCCTCACCATTAGACCTATTAAAGTAGTTTTTCAATCCTAACAACACTATTCCCCTAGAGAACGATCAATCCCCCGGTACTTGCCACTACACTATACTACATCGGTCAGGTACACTGCCTGGTAGGGATTGCAAGCCTCTTGAGATCCCTCGAGAGGTAAAACCTGTTGTAAGGTCGCAAAACCACGCATCACCAACGTCCATCATCCAAGCCACCAATACAAGTTAAATTCTGGTTATGGTCTTGTGTGGTTCGATCTGTTTGAAGGCTGCTACTACGGTTTTGATTCATTAGAGATATATGCTGGTTCGTGATTCGGGTACGAGTAGTGATCGTGTACAATGGAGTTTTGGATTCGACATTACTCCTTGATTCTTGTGTGTCTCGCACTTGTATTCTCGTTTCTGTCTCGATCTGGCACTCGACTAAAGGTATTCCTAAAATCTTATATCACATGCACGCATGAAAACATTATACGAAAAACATGTTGTATCAAGATATTTATAAGATTATATAAAACAGGTTAGTAAGACTTAAAGAAAAGGTTGCATGAAAACTATAACAATATGTAATCGACTGGTTTGGGATCGATCATGTCCTATTTATTCCTGGTTTCGTGGTTGTGTTTTAGAGTCAATCTATCTAGTGTGCGAGTATATAAAAACCTGGATATAAAACATGTACTATAGTTATACGACTAAACATGATACGAAACCCTTGTTATGAATCAACATTAAATGAGAGGTTGAGTTATAAACTTGTGTACATGGGGTAGTCGAGGTTAAAGGAGGTTGGGTTATGATACTGTTCGTGTTCGTAGTTGTGTTCGTCTTCGTCTTTCTGTCTTGATCGGTCGGTTTGAAGGTAAACCTTAATATGGTCATTTTCAATTACATGGTCATAGGCTATTCGTCTTGATATAAATCATGTTGGCACACGATCATATACATAAAAGAAGATATAATACGTAAAACATCATAAGAAATCTTGTCAAGTTTGTTCCTTTTGATCGATCCATGACTTAGCCTAAGTATGTTTGAAACTATCTTGGTCTTACACTAGCAGGTCATATGACACAATATGTTTATATATATATATATATATAATATATATATATATATATATATATATATATATATATATACTAGACTTCAAAGCCCGCCCAATGGGCGGGCATGACTTATAATTATCGTTTATATTTTTTTTGTTTAGCTAAATTTTGGTGTTAAAAATTTGTTTATTATACAAATATTTTTAAAAGAATAGTACCACTTTTTGTCAAATTGTTTGTGTTTGTTACAATGTTCTTTGCAATATGTGATTTAAACTCAAATGCGGAATAACGCTTCTTTATAAACAACATTTGTAGTAGCATAGCCCGTCCGATGGGTGGGCGAGCCTTATGAATATCGTTGGAAATATTAAGTTAATGAAAATAAGTTATAAACATACCAAAGTATTTATTGAATGCATTAAGAATGAAAACAAAACAATGTTTATCGAATATAATTATTAAAAAAAAAAAAAAAAAAAAAAAAAAAAGTTACAAAGTGATACACAAGAATTAGTACCCAAAATAACATATAATAAAACGGCCAAGATCCCGACCAAAGCCACCAATGAAGGAACACCAAGGTAATTGTATAGAATAACCAACGCCACCGTAATATGGACTGGCATAAGCCAAATAGCATGCAGCTGAAGCATCATATCACCAAGCTGTTGAGAATCTACAGCCATGTAACATGAGAGGCGCACCCCCTTTTTGTATAAAGAAGTTATCAATGTGGACCTGGAAGGTGTCAGAATGATTGGAGAAATCGCAGTTGTGATTAAAAATTCAAATTGCGTACCTGGATCAAAAAATGTACACCGGTTTCCGAGCAGCCTATTCAGCGGAGCGCATGATATTTATGTGAACTCGGCATGCCTAATCAATATCAACGCAACTTCCTCTGATTTTTTTTAATAAAAAAACACATGCTACAAAAGTTACATAAAGAAGGTTAAAACGCAAACGCACAGAATGTATATACAAACATTAGCAACTGATTAGTGCGACCTCAAGTCTTACTGATGTAATAATGTGTTCGAAGAATCAAAATGCCAAATGCCTCGTTAACTAAAGGAGATACCATACTTGTTTTCTAGGTGAGTCCACTTTGGTGTTTAATGGAGTCGACACTTGATCTGAAACTATAGTTGTGGTCTGAAAAGAAGATGCTTGAATAACCACTGCACCCCTCTTTCTACAACGATCATTTCGTGACAGTCCAAGATCAATCTTGAAACCGTTTGAGATCAACCGCAAAGAACTATTTCCGACTTCTTGATGAAGTGCAGAATTGTTGATGTACCCGTTAGACTTGATAGTACCAATACATCCATTAAATGCTGCTGCAGCCATTCTGAAAATTAAATAATTTCAAAGCCCGCCCGTTGGGCGGGCATGACTTTTAATTATAACTTGGATGGTTTTAGTTAACTTAAAATTATGTTTTAATTTTGTTATATTTAATACAATAAAATATTCAAAGCCCGCCTTTGTAATTATAATTTTGACGATGTTAGTTAACGTAAAATTATTATTAAGGACGCCAATTATATATGATTAAAAAACTGTTATCCGGATTAAAAAAAAAAGATAAATATACAATATTGAACTTGTAATTTTTGTTACGATATTTTGACCTACATTGTTTCTTAATACATTATTGCTTATATTTATCATTGAAATTCTTTTGTATACTAAAAGAAGGATAGTAAAATTACGTTTTGAAACATAGGTATTAAGAACGTAAAGAAATAAGTGGTTACCTGAATAGGAGAGAAAAAAAAAGTTTCAAAGTGGTACGCAAGAACAAAATCAAAGCGTATCCCGTCCGATAGGCGAGCAAGCCTTATGAATATAGTTAAAAAACTTAAGTTAACGAAAAATAAGCTATCAATATACCAAATTTTTCATTGAATGTTTTAAAAACGAAAAGCAATAAACAGTTATGTTAATAGGTATTAAGAACGTAAAGAAATAAGTAATTATCTGAATAGGAGAGAAAAAAAAATTCAAAGTGGTACGCAAGAACAAAATCAAAGCGTATCCCGTCCGATAGGCGAGCAAGCCTTATGAATATCGTTAAAAAACTCAAGTTAACGAAAAATAAGCTATCAACATACCAAATTTTTCATTGAATGTTTTAAAAACGAAAAGCAATAAACAGTTATCGAATATGAGAGGAAAAAAGTTTCAAAGTAAGTACGCAAATTATTAACTGTACTTAATCCATTAGCACACATCACAGGGTTTGTTGCTGCGTGTTTCGAAATTAGCTATTTTTTAGTACAAATCTATGCTGCATAATCAAGTAAGAAATAAAACTTCTTTGCTAACAACGTTTTTTTTTAGTTTGTGTAGTTCTCGTCTTTGACGCAACAAATAACCTTCAAGCCCTTTCTTGCTCTTCAACGGACACATGCATTGGGAGCGGCTACTAAGCTCATTGGCATTGGTTAATCCAACAGATCGAGAACGACTCCCGCTCTTAAGTAATTCCCAAACTTCATCTGTCTTGTGCACAGGCACCTTAGAGTCCTGGAACTTCTTGGGTTCCTTTAGCTGATTTTTTGACCTCTAACCTGCAATCAAATATGAACCATTTACATACTGATTGTCCTCTGTTCACACTAAACACTTGATTTATCATCCTTCTAAACTACACTAAACACTTGTCATCTGAAGACTGACCTTGATGTGTTTGCAAAGACATAAAAACATGGCGCAAAACAGAAAAAGTAAGGTAACATGATCATGACACACCGAGTTAATAAAACTGCGACGTTTGAGGTGGTGGGAAAGAAAGACATACCCTGTTATGTTGTGCCTTCAAAATGAAAGTCTTTTTTTTTGGGAAAGGATTGGGTAGTAGCATCCATGGGACACCAATTAGAGATAGCAATAGAAGCACAAGCTGGTAATGAAACAATTTGTATTAGTTGAGTAATATGGAAGACCTTATGTTCCACTATCGTTGTGCTAAGATTTAAGCATGAAAAAGCCAACAAAAGATAAAGGTGCTAGAAGAATCAAACCTGAATAGTCTTCTGGTGTGGAAAAAGCTGGTTGTCAGCTTGTGAGCCCGTGACCCACTTCACAATGATAAGGAGGGAAAGGTATCCAAACAGACCATTCAAAAAGATCATCTGTTGAATAAATTGGAACCTGGAAAATGTAGTAAAATGCCACAGAAGCAGAAAAAAGTAAGGAAATTTAAAAAAAAAATCGTTTTTACCTGCTAAAAGGCTAAAAGGGTAACAGGTCAAAAAATTAGTGATATTTAGACGCATTTAAAAGTAGGTTACGCATATCGATAATGGAATTAGTCCGCTATGCATTTTGGTACACCAAAGCCACCATGATATGCATTTTTAGACTTTTCCCTTTTTTATATTGACATCGAATTCACATGCTTGCAACAGATATCAGGGTTTGATCCATGCAGCGAAACATATATCCGAGATTACTTGAACACTCCTGCTGTGCAGCAGTCACTACTACATGCAAAACCTGTTAATTCATGGGAACATCGCAAGTAAAGACTAACCCTTCATAGTTTCGAAACATTTAACATGTACATCATATTGCTCAGTATTCTACCTTTGTTCTATTAAACACAGTTGGAACCTGGTTGACAACTGGACGTCTGGACGGACATGCCGTTTACCATCTTACCTTGGATTAAGGATTTAATGGCAAGTGGAATCCGTGTCTGGTTCTACAGGTACATACAGTCATTGTTCTATCCAATGTCTGTGCTTTTGGATGCTAAACCATCTAACAGTACTTAAAACTACAACTCATAATAATATGCAGTGGAGATACAGATGCGAAATGTCCATTCACGTCAACAAAGCTTTCAATAAAGAACCTTACAACATCGGTAATTAAAGACGCCATGGTATCCATGGATGTACGAAGGCGAGGTATAAACCCTTTTATTTAATCTTATTACTAAAAATTTGTAACAATACACAACTAAATGATTCATGGAAATCCATTTTTTGTTATTCAGGTTGGTGTATATGCGCTGGAATACCAAAACCTAACATTTGTGACTATTAGAGGAGCAGGACACACCGTCCCAAGTTACCAACCAGGTCGTGCACTTGAAGTTTACGCTTCGTTCTTGGAGGGAACGCTGCCATGAAAAATTCCAATATATGTGTTCCTATACCAATGGTTGACTAAACCTTAACAATAGCGAGTTAAGATTGATCTTTAGTTAATTAATTAGGTTCAAGTTATAAATATTATGGCCAGCTAGTCTTTGGGACAACATCATTTGAACGTTGAATACTTTTAGTCGCAATTAGTTTTGTGTATGATCATAAATGGGCTTAATCTACACTTGCATTGATCCCTTCTACTTAACTGATTTAACATTACTGGTTCAAAAACGACAGTTAACTATCAAAATGGGTCTGACAGTTAAAGAGATATACTGTTTTGATAAGCACTTAAGCATCAATAGTACGCCACTGAAGGAATTTGTTTTTTTTTGCTGTAAATTTGTAAATAAGCTCAAGCCAAATTGCCTAATAATTTCGTATACTCTTGTGCTTTTGTGATTTGTATTTGTGTTATATTAATGTTCCGTGACGCAGCATCCTAAATGGGCACTATTCCTGATTCAAGCAAGTGTATCTGATTCTCTATTTGTCCACACCTATGTGAAAATGTTTGTGATTTATCTGAGTATAAGCTCTGTATGTTACTCAACAATGGTAAATTAATGTAACGTCATATTGTACCTTGTATAATTCAAGCATAATGTTGTTGAGAGACTCTCGGGATTCATGTGCGCATAGATGGCGAAAAGAATTAATAGCTTCAAATGCTTCTTCTGATCTATCCAGTTGTTTTATTGCTGCTGTAATGTCTCTTAATCAAGTTGATCACCTAAATTCATCGCAGCCCAAAACATTAACATAGTGTTGCCTGGGTTTTTGTCCACCAACTGTCAAGCGAAAAAACATGAAAAGATCACAAAATAAGCCTCAAAAAACCAAAAATCTCAGCTCTCATACATATAACAATTACCACAGCAAGAATGAACAGCAGTAACATAGGGAATACTCTAACTCAAAGCCTACTCACCTGTCACCAAAAGAACATGTAGTTCTTGTTTTGTTCTTCGTGGAGTATCTGCAAAAACAGAAAATAGACATGCATCACTCAGTAGAAATCAGCTTTAGACCTATTTAGCTAATATTGAATCTGGATAAATACGGGTTATTAAATTTGAACTTATGTAAACCAATAAGCCCAGGTTGATAAGCACTTAAGCCTGATGGGAGCTTATGAACTTTTCTAAGTTAAAATAAGTTCGAAAGCCTACAAATTGAGCTAATTCAAAGAGCCTCTCTATTGCAACACATTGCAATTGGCCAATGAGATTCAGTATACAGTGTGGAGTTGTTATTAAAAGAAAGGTACAGAGCTATATGATACCTTTGTATGTGTATGCAGGGTGAGCCGAGAGATACCTCCCATCGCTTTTGTCGGGTCAGTGAGGATCATATCAGCTCCAAATGACAGCATTGTTACCCTCCTTTATAAACTCATGTATGAAGGCATTGTCAACACCATCTTGTACCCTTTCAAAGCGGTCATGGATGCCATACTGATTCCCATGTTCCCTGATGTGGGCTCAATCAACACCATCTGGTACAATCATCAATTTATAATTTAAGTACACATGTTTATCAAACGTTGATGGTATGTATTCCACAAATCTCAATGGACAAAGTATCTTTAACATGTTTCCCTTATAGCTTAAACCTTAAGAAGTAAAATGAACCCTTTTGGCAAAAAAAAGGGCTTAAAAGAATCCATTTATAAATAATCGCGTAAAAGAAGAAACTAACCTGGTCAGCAACATCATACATACAGATGTATTTACTACTTCTACCCGCCAATATATAATTCCCATCAGCATAATTGCCATTTACATTTGTTACAGCACGTCCTCCAACATAGCCTCTTATTCCCGCACCATTATAATAATACAAAATAAGTTGTGGTTTCGGATTGTAAGTACAAACCTGCCTTCTATGCGTCTGCAATTTATAGAAAAATGAGCAAAATAACCAAATAATTTATAAACATCAAATTTCTGTAGACTAAACTTTTTTGTCCCTAAGAAAAAAGCCAAACGTGAAACAAAAAAAGAAAAAAATACAACGGTTGTTGATACATAAAATACAATGGTTTTGATGCATCAATAGGATATATATGTATTTTTGAATTCAAGGAAGGTTATATGTAAAAGCCCCAAAAAATATCTAAAACGCTTATTCTGCAAAAATAAAGTAGTTTGTGAAGTTTTAATGCGGAATTGATGGCTATTTCAGTATAAGCAATATTAAAAAAAGCTATGTTGTCAAAACCCAAAAATATTTTGGTTATTCTGATCATTCCCCCAATTTTATAACAATTGTATATCAATATATATATGGAAAATAACCCATTTTTGCTTATAAACGGGTAAAAGTGGCTTATGTTTTGCCTTAAATGGGTCAGACTATTACATTAGCTAATAAGAATCAAAAGTCACCAAAGTTTATTTAAATAAAGTTACAATAAATTGTTTGTGGCCAACCCAACCCACATAAAAATCACTCGTGTTGACCTGAGCCCGTGTTGAACTCTCATCAAGCCTGCTTTTTTGGCTACATATATATTCTAACATAAACATAAAGGAAAACATACCTTCCACAAAGCAAAGTCAGCTGGATGTTTCTTTCTTGGATCAATAGCAACCCGCTCCCCAGATCTATTGTCTTCAAGCTTCCTTCCTGACAGACAGCCGTAATTGGGGGATTTTTCAACAGAAAAAAAGACATCGTTGCCAACAACGTATGCACAACCATTATCAATTATCTGCAGAGCACACAAAAATCAGTGTAAAAATGTATGCAAGTATGAGTAACACTAAAATCCAAGAAAAATCATGCAAAATATGGCACCTTTGCGATCATATCCCTTATTTGATCCATATGGCCTGAAACAGTTGGTTGTTCAGTTGGAGGCAAGCACTGAAGATCCGTCATATCAATCATAAACTCCTTGCAAAACCGAGCACTCAAAGCTAAAGGGTCCTCCTGATTCTCATTGGCTCTGTTGATTATCTGCATGTGAATAAGTCAATATTAGTATGTTACACTTGCGAGTTGCGAAAGATAGAAACCAACAAAATTACAGTGGGTTCAATATACGTATCATATCATCAGAATGAAGCAAGTCTACCTGCAACATATCGTATATTAATATCACTTGGTGCAGCATTAGTGTTTTGTTTGGATGATTGATTACAATATAATGAGTACCGAGAAACAGAATATGTACTTTTTTTTTGGTAAAGAGAAGCAAAATATATACTTTCCTAACTTGATTATGAGCTATGTTGAGATAGTGAAAATTTGTTCCGCAAAACCACTATGCCAATTAGATGTTTGAAAGTCCAATTCAATAAAATTTATCAAGTCAAAATGCATATTATCACATCCCATAAATTTCCTACTAATTAGTTAGACACAATATCAAATTTTAGAAAATATGATCTTCATAAGATTATTTAAGAAAATGAAGAACATAGCAGGACATCTTTAATAGAACTTGGAGCTTTTTTTTGGCTTTCTAAATGGCGTCAAAATCACCTCTGGTTACAAATTAAAATCTAAATATTTAGCACCAATGATTTTGCAAGTTGCAACAGCAGATCCCTTGAGAGGAGCTTAGTTTAAACAAAACAATCACTAATTAAACTACCACACAGATATGAAAAAGAGGGTGAGTCCCTAATAGACTTAAATCCTGTATCACACATACCAATTGAAACATAAATATGATGAAAAATAAGTCATAAAAAAAGAGTGATAACGAAACCATATGCTTTAAGCATCATACCTTGTCATCTACGTCCGTGAAGTTCCTAACGTATTTCACTTCGTAGCCCAAATGTTTTAGGTACCTTGAAAGAGATAAAGTTTGAGTTGGTGGCAGTACAAAAATTAAAACTTATGAAAGCTTACCGGAAACCCAATCTTCTCAAAACCGTCCAACCTTACATGTCTGCTCAAATAGCTCTCCTCTAGGTGCATATTCCATAACAATCGCCTTAAAACATACACTGAGAACATTTAAGAAATTTAATTTTAGCGCTCAAATAATGAGTTTCATAGCATCTGAAATTGTTCACCAAATTATTTTAAAACGCGTCATCGGATTTATATGTCGTCCTGTATCACACATACCAATTGAAACATAAATATGATGAAAAATAAGTCATAAAAAAAGAGTGATAACGAAACCACATGCTTTAAGCATCATACCTTGTCATCTACGTCCGTGAAGTTCCTGACGTATTTCACTTCGTAGCCGAAATGTTTTAGGTACCTTGAAAGAGATAAAGTTTGAGTTGGTGGCAGTACAAAAATTAAAACTTATGAAAGCTTACCGGAAACCCAATCTTCTCAAAACCGTCCAACCTTACATGTCTGCTCAAATAGCTCTCCTCTAGGTGCATATTCCATAACAATCGCCTTAAAACATACACTGAGAACATTTAAGAAATTTAATTTTAGCGCTCAAATAATGAGTTTCATAGCATCTGAAATTGTTCACCAAATTATTTTAAAATGCGTCATCGGATTTATATGTCGTGTCAAGTCTAGTGAGTTAAGGTTTGAGCTTGGGTTATCGAAATTAGGACACGAGATTTGTGAGATTGGGTTGCTTACCAATCACCACCGAGAGGCCGAAAGCTATCGTCTTTGGCATCCTCGGTTGCAATCTGTTGGTCACGCCATTGCTACAATATAAAAAAAGAAATATAATTAAACCTCAGTCTCTTGCTACCCTTTTAGCCAAAGAGTTTCCAGAAGTGACGCACACACACATTGCAGATGACAACGCTTGATCTGTTTATACTTATATTTGCATAAATATTCTGATAAAGAACACATAATAAAATGAACATATCGTACCTCTGATTGAGTATAGCTGCATAATTATAAAAATAAACAACAATCAAACAATAATATTATGCATATAAACTGAATGTGTGTACCTGATGGGATTATTGGCCACGTCGGGCCTGCCTGGTTAGTGTATACCAGTCAACCACTTCGTTACATTATATAACAAATTGGGTAATTATAAGTTATGATTACTTTAGGGTTTTGTGGAGACTATTTTATATATTACATATTATAAGCAACATTCATGTTCTTTGAATTCAATTAAACACACAAAACCAAAAACAATTTGAAACAAAAATCATAACCGACTTTAATCAACAATTTGAGAAAAATTCAAAATCATAAATGATTCCATAAACAACCAAAAGGTAATAAAAACTGAATGAACACACAAAATTATTCATACCTTTAGCAGCGAAAAAAAAAAAGATTATTCATACCTAACTGAAAAACCGTATATAGAGTTTCTTGTATCATATATAAATCTTGGATCGAATAACTGAGAGACTGATCAAGTTTCCTGGATCATATAACTGGAAAAAATAATGCATGTCGGTTTTTAGAAGGGTTCAATGGTGGTGATTCGTTAATAATGGCTGGGTTAGGAAGGGTGGGTGCGAAATTGGTGCAGTAAAAAGAAAAAAGAAAAAACAAACACACTTGATCCAAGGATACGTTCTCAGCCATAGCTGAAAAAAAAATAAAAAAAAAAATAAAAAAAACAATTGAATAATAGTTGTTGTGTATACATGAAAACATTATAAACAATATACCTGTATACATGTTACCAACAAAGAAGACTAACAATCTGCACACCAAATCAGAAAAGAAAAAAAGATCGTGTGTTTGATAATGAGATGAATGAGTGATTGTAGGGTTTTGGTGAAAAAAATACTTCGTATAATGAATGGACAAATATTATAAACAACATACCGAATGAGCCATTTAAAAATTGAGGGAAAAAACCTTGAACATCAATGTTTTCTTGCAAACCTGTGATGAAGAAAACACAAAAATCCATAAACCGATCATTAGAGGAGATTGTGAGGAAAAAGGACATTAGGTTTTTTGAGAAAAAGTATATTATGAGTGAGGTGTGATTTTTTTTACGTATATGTGTTGATTAGGGTTACCTAACTTGTAGGGATTCTCCTAATTATCTCATATAATTTTTTGCATAGGTTTATAGATTTGGGCTTGCAAGATATAATCAAAAAAATGTGTTGGTCTAGTGGTAATCAACTTTGTTGATGTTAACAACACCCCAAGTTCGAATCCATCAATGTACATTATGCAAGTGTCATTTTTTAAAATTTCGAATTTAAAAAAAAAAAAAAAAAAAAAAAAAAAAAAAACGTTATAATGTAGTATTTTGCCATGTGGCACTTAATGTCTGCTTACTGGGCATTAATGACTGCTTACTGGGCATTAATGCCTGATTACTGGGCATTTAAGGGCGCTTACTGGGCATTATGGCATTTGATGACATCATACGCATATTGTTATATATTATATGTAGATATACACTAGACTTCATGGCCCGCCCGATGGGCGGGCATGACTTATAAGCCCTTCGGGCATATAAGCCCGCCCGCTGGGCGGGCATGACTTGTGGTTATCGTTGAAAAAAGTAAGTTGACACAAAATAAAGATATAGACATTCTAAATTATATATCGAATGGATTAAGAACGAAAAGAAATATACGTTTATCTACCCACCTAACCATAAAGTGGTCATTACAATCCACAAAAAACCAAATTTTAGCTTAATTACATGTACTAAAAGCATAAGAAAGCTAAATATAGATAACTAATAACAATAGATTAGCAATTACTATAATCACCAGATACAATCGATCATGACCCGTCTCTCCAAGTTTCTTATTGTGTGAAAATTTGAATCGTGGAGATAAACCGTGTTGAGATGTAAGACTGGTATGCAATTCATGTACAGTATGTGCAGTCCAGTTCTTGTATATTTGCGCCATAATATACACTCAACCGTAGCAAACCAATCCATCTTAACCAAAGAATCAAGTGCTAAAGGGGGATCCAACCCTGTTAGTCATAAAAGTATGCAGTTATTCACCTTGTACCGAACTACCGATATATGTAATTAAAATGGATTGAATGTAGGAGTTTTAAGTTAAGCGGAATAGTGTGTGCATAAAACCTCCTAAATAGTGTAATTAAAAAAATATATTTGTCGTAACGGGTCAAAGCACATAACCATCCCACAAACACGCAAACTCACCTCTAATTTTACATTAAACTTTCTGAATCATTTTTATTTGAAAAAAAAAAACAGATCACTAACTTATTTTATTTAGTAGTACTAAATACAAAATAACTTATAACATTTCAGAAAGTGGAGACGGCATTTGAGAGCCGGCTTTGCGTTTTGACCCATTCACCTTGTCACCTCTAGTTATAATAAATGACATCATGCCCTACACAATGTTAGTTATGATTCGATTTATATAGATATATATACCTCTTTGTCCTGCCAATGATGTCATAGTCACAGATGATCGTGAAGTCTGGAGCCGAGATGGAACAGTTGGGGCGCCGCTACTGAGCGGGGTAGATGGTCGAACATTGACATAGTGATACACTTCTTGGTTGCTTTGTACATATGTGGGACCTACAATTCCTTGATGAATTTGGGGAGACAACTGAGAAGGCTGTCGCAATGAATTCAGTGGCATCTGATACTTGAAACGATCAGTGACCTGTGACCTGCATCTGCTGTTACATTTTCGGTTTTGTAATCATGAATCTTGATGAAGATATGATGTTGAGTCTCTTTGTCCAATCAAGGAGTGTGCTTTGCCTTTTATCTGCACATCATGTAGGTTTAGTTGTTCAAAGTATCTTACCGTAGTAAGTTACTATCGTCGATTTAAAAGAAATTATATGATACTAACCAAATATAAACTCGTCTAAGCTTATTATGTTTCTGCAAATATGATGGAAACTTATTATGCTTTGGCTTCAACACATAAGCAGAATCAAATAATCAAATGTAATTAAAGACAACGCATAAAATAGTTTTAGGCCATATAATATAGTGTTTTTTGTTTACAAAATAAGCTGACATGAAATGGTACCTCTTGTAGAAGTTCATGGTGCGTCATTGCCTCGTGGAGCTCTTGATTATGCTTATGTTTGAGTTCCCAAAACAAACCTAAAAAGCATAAACTCGGGGTATAATATAGTGTTTGAGTTCCCAGAACGCATGTTCATTGGATTTTGTTTTCAAATGTAGTCAATCTACAAAATAGTATGCAACTCACATTTAAGATTCAAATCCAATATTTGAAAAACCTTCAGGCGTCGAGGGAGGTGCAAACCTGTACTTTCTTTGGGTCAAGTGATCCTTGCTTGCAAAGCGTCCTGAATATATCATTGCACGGTAGTTACTTGAGCAGGAAACAATTGTAAGTTAAGGACAAATGATGAAGAATAAAACGTACGCATTCATGACTGATGTATTTTCAGTTTTAGCATGTATCGAATTAATTATAGGATACAATCTAGCATCTGCCATGGGTATGAACAGAGTTAGTCCCTGTTATTAAAAGGCAGAACATCAATAAATGTGCTGTAACAAATGAGAATTTAAGTAGTCTCATCAGAACAGGGTCAAAAAGATATGAAGGCCGCCATGGCAAACGAATTCAAATGCTACAGGTTTTGTCAAACATCACTTACCAAAACACCGAAGGCTGACGAATGTCATCATCGCCTACGCTATACTACACATATTATCAAACTGTGTACTACCAACCACCTCATAAGCAGTGATCAGTATTTGTTCGCTATCAGTTACTGGAAGATATAAAAATCAATCCAAAACAACCACATAAACCCGCAACTAACGGTCAGCATTCACAATATTGAAAACGAATCAACATTATACCTGGAAAAAAAAACTATAATGGTAAGTAGAGGTGGTATTTTACTTTACGTAAAAAAAACTATATAATTTACATGTTCCTTTTTAACGAATCAAATATATATATATATATATATATATATATATATATATATATATATATATATATATATATATATATATACTAGCTTCATGACCCGCCCGATGGGCGGGTACGCTTCATTAAATTGTTTTTCATAATTATTTTAATAAAAATGAAATATTGATAATCGGAAGATTATGTTTAACAAACATAACTGGAATAACTTTATTAATTGATCATGTATTATATGTAGAAATAACATTAAAAGTATTATCAAAACACGTTGTTAAAGTAAATGTTTGTTCATGGTACTGACTTTGTTAAAGTAAATGTTGTAAACATAAAATGAAAGCATGGTACTGACTTTGATTATGGATTCAAAATTTGAAAATTATTTAATTGTAAAATTACATTTCATAATTATACTGACTTTGTTAAAGTAAATGTTGTAAACATAAAATGAAAGCATGTAAATATAATATATGTCCATTTCGAATGGCTGGGGAATGGGAGATTATCTGCGGTCATTTTTTGTTATGCTCATCATGAATGGGAGAGGTACTTTATTTTCAATTCTAACTTACAAATCATATTCAAACATGTAGTATAGGATGTTGGGTTTTTTCATCTAAATCTTCCATTCATGTACGATAGGATTTCTGCAATTGCACTTTCATTTTTTAATTTCTCAAAATACGAAAAAGTAAAACATAAATTATTTGCAAAATGTCTTGACTTATACGAATAGTTCATCGTTATAAACCATTCCAAAAAATGTACAACTGAATTAATTGTCAATTTGTACATAGCATTCATTGAACAAAAAATAAAACTTATACATTTATAAGGTTTGTTACACTTTAGTAACAACATACGCAAACGAATACATAACCCATGTACTGATTAAATATGCAGGTCTTGAGCTTTCAGATGTTCAGAGGTATAACATATCCTCACTTATATTGAACACATGCTTTTGTGTAACAACAAAAGTCTAAAGAATATTCAAAAAATAAAAATAGTAACATCATGAGTTGCAAAAAATGAAAAATAAGTATGTACCTTACTCTAGAGAGCCACTACTTCTGAAAGCACGTGCTGAGAATTTCACAAATCTAAATGGAACGGGGATATTTGGATCAAATGCCATGACAAACAAATGTTCAAATCTGTAGCTACAAAGATAACACATAGAGAAGAGGAAAAGAATAAAAAATAAAACGCACCTTGTAGCTCTTCCGATGACCTCGCCATTGGAATGGTCTTTGATAATCCGTTTATCCGCTAAACATGCTAAAATGTCAATAATTGATTTTAGAGGAAGCTATTCAAGTTGTCCTTGAAGCAACCACCAGATGGACAGGTTTGATTGGCATATGAAATAATATGATATGCTTTATAATTAAGTCAAACTAAATACATATTACATAACTACTGCAAAACCTCTGTATTATACAAAAGCTCCTAGTCCTGTTGGATCATTGTTTCCTATGCTAAACCCGGGTGTTGGAGATTGTATCCTGTAAAGTTCAGACCAACAACATATAAGCTAACCCCATATTCAATGTATAGCTTACTAAAATGATCATTTTTTTCCAAAAAAATGTATTACCCTGGCATTGTGGATCCCTGAGATGATGTAGCAGGTGCAGGCACAGTCGTTGGATTATAAGGTGCTTGTGTAGTTGGAGTTGTGGTCGTGGGTGCGGTGGTGGGTGTGGTTAAGGGTGTGGTAGGTATGGTTGAGGGTGTGGTAGGTGTTGTTGAGGATGATGATGACGATGATGGGTAGACACATGAACCTGTGCCTGTATAATATCAGAAAACGGTCAGAGGTGTGCTATGAAACCGATCAATTAATACTGAATCAAATAATTTATTGTAATATGATACCCAATAGAAAAACAGTGTTTTGATGTGCTTATGATGTTTATACTTTAATAGCAGGATAGCAAATATATGAATGTTTGATAGATTCTTATTATTTGGCAAATAAGAATAACTTGACCAAAAATGGTAGTAATTTTATCTAAAGAACAGAAGGTTTACAAAATGGATTGCTTAGTCTCTCGAATTTATGCTTAAAGAAGTGTCAAATAAATAACTTTATATTGCCCTAAGAAATTAGTCCCGCTAAGAGTATTATTCGACCCATAACTTAAAGATAATCCTAAGCAAGATATTTTTATCCAAACATTATATTTGATAATCCTAGCACCCAACTGAATGATGAAATAGAAATGTAAAGCGAAATTGTCTTACTTGGATTGGTGGTGGTTACAGTAGCAGCTCATCCAAAATCACAGCTTGTTGGGACCGGGTTCTTTTGGTAATAACTGTTAAAGGCATACGAAGCATGATTCTGAAGGGTGGCTGGTTCGTAACAACTTGAACCCTGCTGAATAGTGACACAATCAGCTCCACCAATCCCACATGCGTAATCAAGAGCCGACTGCAGTGCTGCTTGCAATGCTCCATTCTTTGCTATGCACCAGCTCTGTCCTCGACCCACGGGAGCATTTCCTACAGATGGTGTTGTCACAGGGTTCCCTGTTGGCTGCCCTCCAGGGTTTGTAGTTGGTGTGGTCACAGGGTTCACCGTGGGCTGTCCTCCAGGATTTGTACTTGGGGTTGTAACTGGATTTGTGACAGGTGCAGGTGGGTTTACTGCCAATTCACTCTCACCTACATATTTATTCAGAAGCTCAAGACCCTTCACAGTAATAGAATATATCATAAGTTTTACAGTACAATAGAAAAGATGTTAAAGAGAGTAGAATCAGTGACAGACCTTGATGTGTATGAAATTTGCTCCCGCTTTGTTAGCAACATCCTTAGCAATCAATGTTTTTCCACAACCGGGAGGTCCATAAAGCAAAAACCCTGTCTCCAAATCAACTCCATATTCCTACACAAAATTAGATACAAGTCAGAACATAGAAAATTAAATAACTGAGATGGTAACAAATGTGAATGAGAAGATTTAACAATATAAGTACATGACTTTTTCCTGCTGCAGGACAGATCAGTTGCACAGTGGCGGCATTGCAGTAGGATTTATTTAAGTTTATGAATTCCCGAATACAAAGGAAGTGGCACGTTGTTTTTCTCATATCATTATTAAGGAAAAGATAAACATAGACTATGATAGTCTTTACATATAAGTCAACATATTTAGGGGGTATTTTGCATTGCCTTTTAAAAAATCGCTCTCGGATATGGAACAATAAAAAGCACACAATTATATATTATAGTAACTATAACATTTTGACAGCTTGTCCAGAAAGTGATCTGGAGCTAAACAGCCTGGCAATTACCCATTTTGACAGCTTAGCGAACCTGTCTGACCACCCATTTTTGCCACCTTTGCAACTGAAAAATAAGTATGCTTAAAACAAAGGATCACTTACATTTTTTGATCATATTCTTTGAATCTTGTTGCTTGAAATAAGAGCTACGGTGGTCAAGTGATTTGTAATGGTTCTTCGAATATATTTCAGCACAAACCTAGGTTGCCATAATATTTTGAACTTGCGAAGATAGCTTGTTGCATAAAAGACATGCTTCTACAATAACTATCACATACAACCTCATCATGAACATTACCTGCGGTGACTATCAGTGCTTGAAGATCCTCACGAACATCGAAAAATCCCATTTCTTATAGTCACATGAGCTGGGCAGCATACTATGCTTCTTCTGGAGGCACCGATACTTCAAAAAACAAAACAATTATGAAGTTAATGAGTCAATAAATGAGAACGGAAAAATGTAATGATGGTGCACATGTTACCATGCGGATTGTTTGGCGCTGTAAAGCCGCTAGTTCCCAGGCCGCATGTTAATGAGCATATCCAAATTCATGTAACAAAAGAAACATCAAAACGTTTTTTTATAAGGGATTCAAACATTACAAAAGCAATAAATATAAAAGAAAAAAATAAATATACATGATCCTCCTCAAGTTTAACATGCACCCTTGCATACAAAAACGATAATTTCACAATTGGCCTCATGTCGCTCCTCTTGTTTATCTTTTCTCTTGTCCAATTTTTGTAAGGCTCGAAACACGGGCTTTTTTAACATGTCAATCCCATGTTCTACCAATACTTTTATCCTTCCAGAACCCTATTATTTTCTCGGTATTTTTTTAATAGGATCATCAAGTAAGGGTGTTAATGAAAAGTATGTAACATTTGATTGTTAAATGAGTAGGTCACATACATTTACAATGAGCAGCGAAGCATTGGGCAACCATCAGGATGAGGCTTAGTCATGTGGTATGCATCTCGTGTAAAGCTTCCTCCAAAGAATTCCGCATAAATCTAGGCAGCTCTTGCTACCAACCATTTTATATATGTTAGCAAGATTATTACACATTACAAATAAAAACTAAATATAAGCATACTAAAACTAAATGTCTTATAAGAGATGCATCAACAAACTACTTGTTTGACCCACTGATGATACTTCTTGGCAAGCAAACATTGATAATGTAAATGCAAATAAGTGAATCATGCAAAGAAACATTGAAACATACATATCTTTCAAAAATTACTAAAAGCAGATTCTAACCTTTCTGAACCCATGTGAGCAGGAACGACAGCAGTACTTTTGCCTGTCAAACTACCATCACCTCTGCCAAACAGCAATTTACATAACCAAATCAGTCTACAAACTAAATATATACAATATAATCAATCCAGGGACAAACGAAAATAGATCATGCCCATTCGAATAAGAAATAATGCTTACAGATTCTTCGGTTGAACAGACGTAATTGCTGAATCACTCTGACCACCAGCCTTCTTAGAACTTTTAATACCTACAGATATAAGTTCGATATAAGTCAAAAGACTGACACTTAACATCATAGTGATATCACAGCACTATTTTCTTGTAACTCTTTACTATCCTGCTGATGATGTTAATAGGTCAAAGTACCACTTTGTTGTATCAGAAAGACTAAGAACTTAACTTTAAAGCACATATAAGACTAAAAGACGCAAAGTTATATGCCTTATATGGTTTTATATCCAAGTTGCTTACATCAAAAATATAAACAGCTATATTTAAAGACTAAAAAGTTCATGAAACCGCATCCTATAAACCTGGGGATTACATAAGGTTTTTGGCGTCATATAGGCTTTAACATTTAAGTAGAACAATAAACGAAAACACGAAAGGTGCTTCACAAATACTTTTTCTACCTGTATGGGAGTATTTAACAGTTTAGACAATTGAGCTAATATCATTGCGCAATACATATACGGCTGTGTACATATAATTTGCATATGACAACCATTTTTTTAAAGACTGTTATATTGATGCTTTTGCACGCTAATATCTTACTAAATGCACAATCAACAACAATAGTTCAATAAAGCTACCGTTGTGCCATTGAGCTACCCGAAGTATCTAAACAATAATCACTCTCATTCATCAACTACCTCTACAACAGACAAACTAAATTATAACAGCATAAATATGTTTTGTAAGCATATGATTTCTCTCCTATGCCACTATCTATAACCAAAACGCTAATACTAAACTTAACCTCATTTAAACCCAAGCGCTCTCTTCCATCAAATTGCAATGCATACCATTCGACTTAGCAATTTACAGCACGAACGCAATTACTTACGCCAAACAATATTACAGTCACCATTAACAGAAACCTATATATATACATACCTGATAGCACAAGAGCAGTCGAACTAGACGCCGAACTCTTCTCCGTCTGATTCGCACCGCTTTTTATTCCGTCGTACTCAACCGCAACCTATTCAATAACACAATACAAATCAATACGAAACCCTAACACTCACCAAGCAATTAAATTAAACGAACCTACATTATAACTAAAAACTAACCTTATGGCTTACTCGTATCTTCTTACTGCAACAATTAGGTCATTTTAATTGAAACAACCATTGGCAATAGCGTCTCTTATAACAAACAAATGTAAATTCAAGGAGACATTTTCACAAACACTTGCCGCGCATTCAAAACTAAAACAAATTGTCCAACATTGATGGTAAGTGAGACACATTCGATTAAATTATAACATAAGTTGAAAACCCCACTCAGACAAATCAATCAATTTTTTTTAAATGATGAACTCACAAACCTGGTTCTCAGATCGATCTATTTTTTGATAAATTTGGCTCGTATATGTAGCACGATCATAAAACCTGTAAACCCTGGCCTGCAATTGAAGAGACATCATAAACAAACAGAATCAAACTTACAATCATAGGGACCTATTTAAATTCGGGTCAAATGATGAATCACAATCGATTTATCAATCAAATGTTGAGATACATGATTCACGATTTGTGTTTATGGATTGCCGTGGGTTATTTTTGTGTTCTATGTGAATGATTTAGATATGGCTACACGCTCCTCTTATTCGGATCAATTGTTTCAGGCTCCTCTTAATACTGCCTTTATAAATAAACATTAGGTTTTCGAAAAAAATTTGAGTTTAAAATAATCCGTGATTTTTGTGATATGCATTTGAAATTCAAAATGGATCATAATGAATAATTTAAAATCAGTATGTATAATTTTGGAAGGCAATAATCAGTGGAGATAATTAAGGAGTGAGAGAATGATTTTGAATGAATGATTGAGAGATGATATGCTGATTTTTAGGGAAGTTAAAGCATGTGGTTTTTGTTTTTCAAATGTATATCACAAAAATGGCTTGCTCCGGTGGTTGAGTGTTTCCTGTTTGTTCAAAAGGTCATGGGTTCGATTCCCACAAATGGATAATTTTTAAATTACCGAATTTTAGTGCATGATTAGTGTGTGCCATGTCATCATTGAGGTGGCATTTCTACGCTTATGTGTCGCTGTAATGTTAGACAAATATATAGTTAAAGATATATATATATATATATATATATATATATATATATATATATATATATTTTTTTTTTTTTTTTTTTTTTGTAGTTATGCAACATGAAACATAATTAAACTATAGACATTTTTCAGCATCTCTCCAATAACATGCTTATCATCTATCATCTTGAATGCAGTGCATACATACTACTTACGTTCCAGGTTATAGTCTGCAATATCAACACGGAAACCAAATTTTCAGTCAACCGATTTCTCAACAGCAGCTGAGTAGGCCTTGAGATCTCCGGCCTAATAAGTGTACCATAGGCAAATTTAGAGTAAATTATGAGTTCTATTATATTTTGTTTATTCATGAATAAATATATGTCAAAATAACTTGCTCTTGTATCTGATATCCATACTGATTCACATGAGAGGGTTACATTAAAACTAAGAAGAAGCAAAAATTTATCCAACAATGGTAAAAGGGCGGTCTATACCTACCTCACTAATCTTTCTTATTTCCTCTATCACACATACTTGTTTCTGTAAACACGTATCTTTAGAAGATTTGTGTTGATGAAAAGACGTGATATACATTCTGGATGCTATGGTTTACATTCAACAATAAATATATGGATAACTATGTACACACTTTGTTATAATTAAAATTTCAGTTTGTGTTTATAAAAAATAACGTGGATGTCATAGCTCTCTAGACCTTGTAAAGACCATACTGAACAACCAAAATAACATGTCTACTAAAGCGTTGATCACTGACATAGTAACAGAATGATGTGATTACCATGTCATCAATAGAGAATCCCTTGGTCCATCGCATGAGAGTCTCGAAAGCTATAGATAGCTGCATTACAGGGAATGAGAAGGTGAAACCTAACTCCCTTTGTAGGCCCGGTGGATCATGATACTTGTCAAATTCTTTGTTGACAAATTCAACATGTTTCATTGCAATATAGTCAAAAAGTTCCTGAAAATAATACATAACCATCAGTCAAAAAGTTCCTAAAAATATATATACATATGTAAGTATGTAATTAAATGGCAAAATGGTCACATTGGGTAACGGATCAAAAGTGCAATCAAGTAGTTTTCGAATCTGATCTGAAAAGTTGTATAACATCAATAGTAATCTATTTTTTTAACCAAGAACTACGTACCTTTAAATTCAATTAACGCTTACAACAAACCGCAGACGGTCATCTATTTGTCCATGATAATATTCTTGACGTTAGCCATCATCTATGTGATTGTAAATCCAAAATATTTAGGTTGATTAAATTGTTAAATCTCATGGCCGGGATATAACTTTCACTGTACAATATTTCTTAAAGCTATTGATGGCGGGAACGAAGGTTATAGTTTCTTGGACTTGTAGTACGATTGATAATATGATGTATGATTGATAATATCAAAGCAAAATAAATATCACCGGTGTAACTGGAAAAATAAAACAGGGTGATTACAATCAGGAGATCTTTCTGCTGCATCATTACACTGCAGGTCCTCCAAAGAAAGATTTGTAAATGTTATGGCTGAGGAAAAGATTATATAAATTGGACAAATTAATACATTACTTATGCGCGTTAAATCCAACTCTTGTTTCTACTGCAACGGCTTCGCTGCAGCCGATTTAACCTCAATCTCCTTTTTTCACTCCTTATCTGTTTTACTGACTTTGTTGATCATTCTGCTTCATTCCTTGAAGTACTGCCAAATCCATCACATCAGGAACTCATCTAATCGAAATAATCATAAACTTATCCTCCCCATGGCCCAAATTCCTCATCCAGCTACCTTTAGAATGAACAATAGAGATTTTATAAAAATAAATCGTATCAAGTCATCATGTATCAACTGCTATGGAATCCTAAAAATAAAAAAAATCATTGACATGAGTTACCTAATCATGATTGGATATGCTTTTAGTGTGTGGTGTATTATGAGCGGCTATGTTAGGGGTTTTTTAATAAAGGGAGAAAAGTGATCAAATACATTCGGGAATATGATTTTGGATGTCAGGGTTTTTTGCAATAGTAAGGTTTGTAGTTGTGGTGGCAGGTTATAATTAGATGTAGGCAACCTTGAAGCCCCATGGCTCCATCATATATGCAAGTTTTTCTTTAGTTACCTAAATCCAACAAATTAAATAAAGTAAATACAGATCAAAACTTGTAGAAGATAGTTAGAAACAACAATAAAAGCCAAGATTTATGTAGCTTTATACATGGTGATCAATATTAGAAACATAAACCGTACTCTTAATGACATCTTCTTGTTGTTCTTGGAGTATTATGGTTGCGACAAACTACAAACACGGATGGTTAGTACATGATCACAGTAAAATAAAATAAATAAATAAAACCTCATGAGAAAACTTAGCATGCTACTTCCAAAGAACACCTGGTATTCTCAAAAAGAACATCTCGTACTTCCAAAGAACACCTAGTATTCTCAAACCTGCACACACAAAAAGAACATCAGTATGAGAGAATTGAGGAAAAAAAAGGATGAGCAAAAGATAAAACTAGGGTTTGGAGAAAAAGTATATTATGAATGAACATGAGTTTAGGGTTTTAAGTTGTAGAGATAATCTTCTATAATTTAAACATATTTTCAAAAAGATCCGATATAGACTATATTTTATCTTCCAAATTGTATTAATCTATTCTTTAAATATAGCTTAACAGTATCAAATTTTTAAGCATGACTTAAATATTTTGTATTGTAAATTACAACAAAATTGCTTGGTCAAATGGTTGAAGCATTTGTATGTGGATTAAATGGCCAAGGTTCAAATCTTGAAAAGGACAATTTTAATTAAATTTTTAATTTTGGATTAACAAAGGAATTTTAGTTAATAAAACATAATTTTCATTAAAATCTGTCACACCTCGCCAATGGCGGAAACGCGAGTGCAACATCATGGATATCATCACAACACTTGGTGTCTAAATAGAGAAAATACTACATGCAAATAAATAGAGCAAAGTACAAACACAAAGTGTCGTAACGATACCCCAAAACAAATAATCCAAAACAATCACTAAAGTATCTTCATTAAAACATAAAGTTAAAATGAAAGGAAATCAAGTATCCTAACAAAATCCAACTAAATCAAATTTAAAAACTGATAGATAGCCATCCCCAATGCAATCTAGGTCTCTTCTAATCGCGCCCTTCTATCTTAGCCTTAGAATGCTCACCTGAAAATGATGCTTAAAACGTCAACATAATGTTGTCCATTGTGATTATAAAACATAGCATAGCAGGACAGCAAAGATGTATAGTTATTATACACTAGCATGCAATCATAGCTTACGGGACGGAACGTGCCCACCGATCCAAATATAAATTGGGACGGAACGTGCCCACCGATCCAAACACCACATCAATTGGGACGGAACGTGCCCACCGATCCAAATACCACCACAATTGGGACGGAACGCGCCCACCGATCCAATATAATTCCCCTTCCGGCCGGACATAGTAGTAACGAGTACAGCCACTAGGGCATCTTCCCACTCGTATAATCACCACAAATAAACACCATAATAACATGTAGTATAAGTATAATAACAATTACACGTCCATGCATTTTATAACCACATAATCACAGTAACTCAAAAATAATTTAAACAAGCATCATCTCCATCCCAAGTTTAAAACAAAGTAAAAATTGGGACTATGAACTCACCTCAAATCCGCAGCTTCCAAGTTATCAACACACAAATCTATATCATAAAAATAACAATCACGTTACACGCGACCAAGCTAAAAGCCATAGTCCATGTAACACACATATGATGGATGTCTAAGGTTCATATAACCCACTATGAATTACCTAGACACCATACTAATCACTACCCAATACTTGACACTCACTAAATCCCTTAATTAACGCTTTCAAAAACGCAAATTTCTAAAGTACTTTCACCCACATAAAATCACAGCGAATAAAGCTTCATAACTCACACCAAAAATTCAACATGATATTTCATAAGCATACAAGATTTTCCTAGAAGATCATGCACTAAAAACACACACAAGTACCCAATGAAAAATCAAACATGACAACTATCCAGATTCGGATCTGATCGGACATCAAAAAGTTTTGACCTCGTAGACCCACTCACACAACATATTATCGTCTAATTTTCGCTTGGAAGTCAAATATAATATAGAAATTGATTCTCACAGAAGGCCTTATCCAAATTCCTCTTTTAAAGCCACCTTTGACCTCAATACTTTTACCCTAATTCTGTCTCGGTTTAACAGTTTTGACACCTTAACTCATAAAATTCGTTTGACTGACTTCCCTACCTCGAAAACACTTATGGTCGGACTTTTTGGAAAGCTCTTTCACTGAAATATAATTTAGACATAACATACGTGATCTAACTCATTTCATCTATTAATTACAATCATATCTTTATAGCCTATTAATTCTGCCAGATTCATAACTCATTAATTATCATGTTTAAAACCCTAATTACTTCACCAATCATTATAATATCACTAATTAATGAATCTAACATGTTTAATATTATTAATTTACAGATCTAATTACAAACCCTAGATCCACCATAACTTGTTACATGCATAATAAAAATTAATTACACAATTAAGGTTTACTAGACATACCTTAAATTGAAACCAAAAAAAAATCTTCCTCTCCTCTCCTTGGGGTGATCGACCGAATTTTCAACAAGAGAGGAATGAGGGTTTTTGGTTTGTATTTATAGACCTAGGGAAACCCTAAAGGGATAACTTTTCTACCAAGAATCCTAATTAGAATAAGATTTGTTTTTTTTTATTCGGCCGAAATATATATTATATATATTTTTTATTTTTTTTATCAAATTTATTTATTACACTTAAAACCTTGTATTTTTGATATTTTATAAAACCCCATATCCAAAACCTAATGTCTTACGCGATAAACTCAAATTTTACGACAACCCGAAAAAAATATCATTTTCACTCAAAGTTTCCAAAAATAGATTTTTCATACTTAATATTAACATAACCCATGATAAACAACTCCACGTAACTTACTTACGCTCAAAACACTTGAACGAAGAATCGTTACACAAAACCACAAAACTCCAAACAAATACACAAGTCATTTCTACACCACAAAGGCGATCAAAATGAACTCATCCCAAAATCCAACACTACTTAACATGACAAAATCTCACACCAAGGGATTTAGTGGTCAGCACACGCATTTATACCACTTATATACCACATACAATACACATATCACATATAAGCAAGTAATACACACCAAGCAAAATTAAATGAGTTGAGACTATAGGTCAAACTAGCCTGCTAGAAATCACGGTTGTGACATTATTCCCCACTTAGGAAAATTGCGTCCTGAGATTTACTAGCTCGCCTCATCACTCTTCTCAGCAAATAATTTAGGATACTTGGACCTCATCTGATCTTCACGTTCCCAAGTAAACTCAGGACCACGCTTTGAGTTCCAACGTACCTTTACCAACGCTATCTTACCACGTTTCATACTCTTGACTTCTCGATCCATAACCTCAACAGGTTCCTCAACAAAGTGAAGAGTCTTATTAATCTTAATCTCCTCCAATGGCACATGCAAACTAGCATCCGCCAAACACTTCTTCAGATTAGATACGTGAAACGTATCATGCACACTACTTAATTCCTCTGGCAATCTTAACAGATATGCCACCGGCCCAATTCTTTCCGTAATTTCAAACGGTCCCACATACCTAGGTGCTAACTTGCCTTTCTTACCGAAACGTACAACACCTTTCCAAGGAGACACCTTCAGCATTACAAGGTCACCAACGCTAAACTCCAAGGGCTTACGGCGATTATCCGCATAGCTCTTTTGGCGATCTCTTGCTGCCTTAAGTCTTTCCTTAATCTGAAACACCTTATCTGTAGTCTCTTGCACTATTTCAGGACCAATTAGTTGGCTCGTCCCAACTTCTTCCCATAAAATAGGCGATCTACACTTCCTCCCATACAACATCTCAAATGGTGCACATCTAATACTGGAATGATAGCTGTTGTTATAGGAAAACTCAGCCAAAGGCAAATGAGTATCCCAGCTTCCTCCAAAATCAATAGCACATGCTCTAAGTAAGTCCTCCAAAGTCTGAATCGTTCGCTCACTTTGCCCATCAGTCTGTGGATGATAAGCAGTGCTCATGTCCAATTGTGTATTCAACGCCTTTTGCAATGATTGCCAAAACCGCGAGGTAAACCTGCTGTCGTGATCTGAAATAATCGACACAGGCACACCATGTCTTGCCACAATCTCATTAATATAAATCCTAGCCAGCTTTTCCATCTTATAATCTTCACGAATGGCCAGAAAATGTGCAGACTTTGTCAGCCTGTCCACTATGACCCATATCGTGTCATGTCCACTACTCGTCCTAGGCAACTTTGTAATAAAATCCATTGTTATTCTCTCCCATTTCCATTCCGGAATCGGCGGCTGTTGTAACAATCCTGAGGGTTTCTGATGCTCAGCCTTAACTTTCAAACAAGTCAAGCATTGGCTAACATATTCAGCTATTTCCCTCTTCATTCCCGGCCACCAGTAAGCATCTCTAAGATCATAATACATCTTATCCGATCCTGGATGAATCGAATATCTCGATTTATGAGCCTCATCCATGATCAACTTTCTTACACCTCCTACCGATGGAACCCATATTCTATCTAAGAAATACAGTCCACCATCTTCCCTTTTCTCCATTTGTTGACCTAATCCACGCAGCATTTCAGCAGTCGCATTCTCATCTTTGAGGGCTTCTTCTTGCGCTGCCAATATCTTACCCTTAATTCCCGACTGTAGAGTCATACACATCGCTCGCACACGCTTAGGCTTAATCCGCTCTTTCCTACTCAAAGCATCGGCTACCACATTCGCCTATCCAGGATGGTAGCGAATCTCACAATCATAATCACTAAATAGTTTAATCCACCTCCTTTGCCGCATATTCAGCTCCTTCTGATTGAAGATATGCTGAAGACTTTTACGATCCGTATGTACAACACTCCTTGTGCCATACAAATAGTGTCTCCAATTCTTGAGAGCAAATACCACCGCACCAAGCTCCAAATCATGAGTCGTATAATTCTTCTCATGAATCTTTAGCTGTCGAGATACGTACGCTATCACCTTACCTCTTTGCATTAGCACACACCCAAATCCTTGATTCGATGCATCACAATACACAACAAAATCATCTGGCCCATCAGGTAACGTCAGAATAGGTGCATTACACAAACTATCCTTAAGTGACTGAAAAGCCACCTCCTGCTCTTCTCCCCAAACATACTTCTTGTTCTTCTGAGTCAACAAAGTAAGGGGTTTAGCAATCTTCGAAAAATTCGCAATAAATCTTCGATAATAACCCGCCAGTCCTAAGAACGAGCGTATCTCGGACGGCGTCGTAGGAGCCTTCCAGTTCTTGACCACTTCTATCTTACTAGGATCTACATGTATTCCTTCACTATTCACCACATGTCCAAGAAAATGTACCTCCTCAAGCCAAAACTCACATTTTGAGAACTTGGCGTACAATTTCTCCTTCTCCAGCAATCCAAGGATCAACTTGAAATGTTCTCCATGCTCCTCCTTCGACTTAGAGTAAATTAGAATGTCGTCTATGAACAAAATCACGAATTTATCCAAGTAAGGCTTGCAAACGCGATTCATCAAATCCATGAATACCGCAGGTGCATTTGTCAACCCAAATGGCATAACCGTGAACTCAAAGTGTCCATAACGAGTCCTAAAAGCAGTCTTCGGAATGTCCTCCTCATGCACTCTCGACTGATGATACCCTGAACGTAGATCTATCTTCGAAAAAAACCGAGCACCTTGTAGTTGATCAAAAAGATCATCAATTCTCGGAAGAGGATATCGATTCTTAACCGTTAACTTGTTCAACTCCTGATAGTCAATACACATTCGGAATGAACCATCCTTCTTCTTCACGAACAGCACAGGTGCTCCCCATGGAGAATGACTAGGTCGGATAAATCCCTTATCCTGAAGTTCTTGCAGCTGTGCGGACAACTCCTGCATCTCAGAGGGTGCTAAACGATATGGGGATTTCGCCACAGGTGCTGCTCCAGGAACCAACTCTATACGAAATTCAACTTGACGGATTGGAGGAAATCCGGACAAGTCCTCAGGAAAAACGCCAGGAAACTCACATACCACAGGAATCTCTGCTAACTTAAGTTCTTTAGCCTTCGCAGTCTTAAGGGTTTTCAAGTCCTTCCCTAAGCACTCTCCTTGTATCCGAAGGACACCACCACTCTCCAAAGGTATACGAACTACCTTTTCGTGGCATATGACCTCGGCCCTATGCTTAGACGACCAGCTCATCCCTATCACCACATCAAAACTTCCATGCCCAAAAGGTATCAAATCAATTGTGAACGGGATACTCTCTAGCACTATAGTACACCCACGAATAACCTTGTCAACCTCTACCTCCTTACCACTAGCTATTTCAATCAAAATACTAGGTTTAAGTTCACTAGGCTCATCATTCAATAGTCTAGCAAACGAACCAACTTAAATATCCCAACATTAGTACCAACGGACAATCGAGGTATCAGTATATGATAGGTAGAATGGAATCCTACCACCCACACACTCCCACATACAACGATTTCCCAAACGGTTAAGAGAATACATCTCTAACCATACAACCATCATCAACATGATATCACATAACACCTACCACAACATATAACAACAAACATCAATCAATGTAATCATGGTCACAAGTCCACGTGTGTGATACCCTTATAATTATGTTCGCGACCATAGTTATAAGGCCTATTCCACACGCATACTTTCTTCCAAAACCACACATCTCAATGATAACGCATATATACCACATAGCACCTAATATACAACACAATCCATGCTATCATACTTGCAAGTCCACTTGTGTTGTGAAGCATGTATAATTATGTTGGCCACCATAATTATCTATGCTCCCTTTCACAAGTGTACTTCCTCCTATGACCACACTTCATGCAAACAATCATCTCACATGGAACAATTCCAACGATCATGGAACAATTCCAATGACCACTTTAACTCTATAATCAAAATCACTTGGATAACACTGATCCAATATTCAGGAGTAATTGCGCTCCAACATGGCTCCAGACGGCAAAAGACAATATAAGAATTCCAAAACATGACACAAAACAAAAGACGTCGCACAATGGCTCAAACTCCACTCTCGCACTTGCATCCCCACTCAGATCGGTTAAACTTACTACCTGCTACGGACTCCAGATCCGATACCACGTCCTTCCATCCTAACTCCCCTTCATTTTTGCTCAACCACCCATTCCTGTTTCTTTTTTCCAACCCGCATGATCCACAAGTACATATAACTCACGAGGTTTAGATAGAACCACCTTTCCTTCATATGAGAAGTGAGGACACTTCCTAGAGTACTTGGTATCGGCTCCATCTCCAACTGTCACCGTGGTTGCAAACCTCTCCACTTCTTCTCCATCAATGTTTTCCATATACATCCCATCCTTGTCCGAACATAGATTTATGCTAGCGGGAACTCGGATTCTGCGGTTAGTCCGCTTCATCCTACCACTTTCCTTACAACTGGTAGCAAAATGATAGCCCAACGAAACTTCTTACGCGAGGGAGGTCGACGTATACAATACTAAGTATGAGGGTCCAATCGGCGTCCGAAACTCGACGAAACTACTAATAAACTCAAGAAAAATAGACATATAAAATACCATACTTACACATAAGCCCTAAATACAACTATATGAGGGACTCCTAGGTTATAGTCTAGGTTCAACCACCTACTTCTCTATAACCAAGGCTCTGATAACAATCTGTCACACCTCGCCAATGGCGGAAACGCGAGTGCAACATCATGGATATCATCACAACACTTGGTGTCTAAATAGAGAAAATACTACATGTAAATAAATAGAGCAAATTACAAACACAAAGTGTCGTAACGATACCCGAAAACAAATAATCCAAAACAATCACTAAAGTATCTTCATTAAAACATAAAGTTAAAATGAAAGTGTGGAAAACTAGAAGGGGGGTTGAATAGTTTTACGTCTTTTTAATTTTATTATGAAACCTTTGTTTTATACTTTTAAAAACTTTAGATTTTAGTTTGTTATGAAAAATAAAACATAAATCTTATTATTAGTTATATATGTATTCTTTTAAATTGATTGTAAAAGTTTTGGTTTCTTGAATGGAATTTCAATTTGATCTTTATGTGAAGTTGACCTCTAATTAATTCTAGCAATTATATAAGCCTATGTGTATGAAAGTAATGACAATGCAAGTAAAGAAATAAATAAGGTATGGAAAGATCTAACCGAGACACGAGAGATTTATAGTGGTTCGGCTACAAGGACACCTTCCTTGCCCTACTCCACTCCCCGAGCACACCTTGCTCGAGAGTTTTCTTCACAACTTCAATAAGCTCCCTTATGGCGGAGAAAACCGTACACAACTTTGGCTTACACAGGTTTAACGACACAAAGCTAAATGTCGAGTTCTAATCGTAGCTAGAACCAATCTCACAACTTCACAACACAACTTCTACACGACTTAATCACGACTTCTTCACGACTTCTTCACAACGGCTTCACGACTTCTTCACGACTTCAACACGACCGCTACACAACCTCTATGATGCGGCTTCACGACTTCAACACTATGTCTTCATGACTTAAGACTTCACGACTTCAACATGACCGCTACACAACCTCTATGCTACGGCTTCACGACTTCAACACTAGGACTTCACGACTAGGACTTCACGGCTTCAACACGACCGCTACACAACTTCTATGCTACGGCTTCACGACTTCAACACTAGGACTTCACGACTAGGACATCACAACTTTAACACGACCGCTTCACAGCTTCTATGCTACGGCTTCATGACTTCAACACAAGGACTTCATGTCTTCTAAGCTACGGCTTCACAACTTCTACACCACGGCTTCACGACTTCTACATTTTGACCTCACAACTTCTATACCACAACTACTTATACAACATCTTCACTACTTACACACAACACTAATCTACAACACACACCTTACATATAAATGAATGAATGATTTACAAACTTTGTTAAACACACAACTTAAGTAACAAAATGATACTAAGTTGTAATACTTCTAATCTTGATTGATAGAAGTATTCTTCTTTTGCACTTGGATGGTGGAAGCTTGGATCACTTGGAAACCAATGCTTAAGATTACATGATCAAAGGTTTATTTAAGATATGAAATGAGATCTACAACAGAAAGTTTTAGTGCAAAAGGGTTGAGAAAAAATCCAGGAGAAGGCTTGTATTTATAGGGAAAAATCTGGACAGCTGGAGCCTACTGGAGCGGGGGCGGTCCCCTTAAATAGGGGGCGGTCCCCTTAATTATTAAGGGGGCCGCCCCTACTGGCCGTTAGCCAATTTTGTCCTTTTGTGGGGAAGGTTTTTCTGGAACATTTTAACTGATTTTGGTTAAAAATTTGAATTCATATTTTTATAAAAGATTAAACATTTTTATTTAATGCCAAAAATGTTTTTCAAAAATATATAAAATGTTTTTGATGTTTTATAAAAAATCTAGTTTTTAAGAAAATGTTCCTTTGATCATATAATGCATTAAGCATTAGTTCATTCATACCTTAAGTGATTTTAGTTGTAGAAGTGAATATTTACAACTAAGTACTTGTTTAATTTATAAGTTTATGTTTTAATGAGTTTACATTTTGTGATCATCAAAACATAGAGATATGAATAAATATTGATAATGTTTTTAGGCATTTATTTATGTCAACAATCTCCCCCTTTTTGATGATTACAAAACCTAAACTCATTAAAGCAAAAAGTTTTTTTTTTGGACAAGTATTTAGTGAGTTTACATTCACTTCTCCCCCTTTTTGTAGAATCAAAAAGGTTATGCCGACAAAATTCAAACGTGAAATTTGTCGGGACGAAAACTCCCCCTTGATGTGTGCTCCCCCTCCTTTGAGGGCACCAAGGAATCGATATATGGAATACTTGCAAGAAAAATATTAGAAGCACAAGCATATATATAGCAAAAATAAGCATGCATATAAAGACATTCATTAAAAATGTTGTGTATAAATACACAACCATCCAAGATTATATTCAATCCTACATTAGCTAGTAAGTAATGCAATCTATATAATCATTCTAGGAGTACATGATCTTCCATGGGGCTTGCACACAAAATGGTTTGAAAAATTATTTTTGATTAAGCATTGCATATGCTTAATTTGGTGAGAATGAAGGTGGTGGTAGTGTAGTGGGTGAAAATGATGGAGGTTGTGGTGGAGGTTGGTTGTTAAGCATGTGTTCAAGGGATGAAAACATGTAGTGTATCTCATCTCTAAGACCAAAGATGGTGGTTTGGTTGTGGATGTGGTGGTATTGGTGATGATGAGAAATGAGCATCAAGAGGTGTTATTGGTGATATGGAAATGACAAGTTGGGTGAATGGAGGTTCTTGAGTAGGAGGTGGAGTTGATGCTCTTGATGGTGGTGATGAAAGGTGTGAGTTGATGTAGTTATTGATGGATGAAAGGGTGTTTTTGATGGTGCAGGTGGTGGTGATGGAGTTTTGGTGTCTTAGAGATGATTTTGGTGATAGCATGGTGAATGAAAATGGGTGTTTGATGGAGGTGATGGTTGATTTAGGTAAGGTTTGGGCTAGATAAAAGGGGTCGCAAGATGCAAAAGAAAACAGTAAATTTTACTGCCCAGATGGCCGGTCCCCTTAATTGTAGGCCGGCCCCCTTAAAATTAAGGGGACCGCCTAGGGAATTAAGGGGGCCGCCCATCTGGTGTTTTCCCAGGCGACCAAATTTGAAAAATTTCCAGAAAAGGGTCATTTTTAGGGTGTTTTTGCAGCAAGCTCCATTTGAATCATGTACATCAAGAATGATTAAATAGTGACATAAACATGTTAATTACGCATGCATACATTTAAAACATATTACGGAATAAGCATGTTATTAATCATCAAGCATGTATATATATCATGATATCAAGTATACAAGCAATAAGCATAACAATCATATATTAAAGACAAGAAATAAAGCATTCACTAGTTGAAAATAATTATGTTAAAAACATAATTATTAAGACAACACATATTTTGCTTATAGCATGCAATAAGTAGAAAATTTTAAATTGCCTAAGAGATCCATTGGACTTGCTTAAGACATGAAAACTTGGATTATTTTGGATGGATGATGGTAAAGAGGGGGTAAAAAAAATGTTGGATTAATGGGGTTGTAAGTTTGGGTGTATGGATGTTGGAGAGAGTGTTGATAGAGGAATTGGAGGTGGAGAGCTTGGACTTAACCATGTTGAATGAGGGTTTTTGATGTTGTTCAAGTGGTGGTGTTGGATTAGATCTAGTGAGAAGATACTCAATCCAAGTGAGACGCTCATTTAAGGTGATAGTTTGACTTTGGAGAAAGATGCAACCAGGACTATTGTTGACATGTTTCTCAATTTGACTCAAGTGATGTGGTGATGATGGTAATGATGGTGAGATGGATGGTGATGATGGTAATGATGGTTTGACTTTGGAGAAAGATGCAACAAGGACAATTGTTGACATGTTTCTCAATTTGACTCAAGTGATGTGGTGATGATGGTAATGATGGTGAGATGGATGGTGATGATGGTAATGATGGTTTGACTTTGGAGAAAGATGCAACAAGGACAATTGTTGACATGTTTCTCAATTTGACTCAAGTGATGTGGTGATGATGGTGATATGGATGGTGATGGGTTTAAGTTGCTTTGAGCAAGGTGCAAAGCAAGGAGAGCATTAAGCTCATGGGCTTCCTTGAGTTCTTCAATGAACTTCAAGTGTTGAGTGGAAGGTGATGATGATGGAGAGTGGTTGTTATTTGGTGGAAGTGGTGGTGACACTTTTGGTGGTGGAGACATTTGTGAACTTGGGTAATTATGAGTGAATGAAGGTGGACATATGGATGATTGGTTATGTGTGTGAAAGGGTTCATTAGGATGAGGTTTAGGTGTTGGTTGAGTTTGAACAACATCATTTGTTGGGTTATGGCAAATGTCAAGCTTCCTCCTCCAAATGGGCATTTATGGTGTAGTGATGATGTGATTGTGAAAGGTAAATTTTGGAGAGTGGTTTGTGACAATATGTGTTTGTGAATTTTGGGAAGTATAGGATAAAATGGGTTGGAAATTGAAAAGGAAAATAGTAATCCGTCACTCCAGATGGCCGGTCCCCTTAAATAGGGGCCGGTCCCCTTAATTTTAAGGGGGTCGCCCATCTGCTGACTTCCAGATTACTGGAAATGGGTTTTTGGCATAAATTTGTAGAAAAGGTTGTGTTTTTGGGTTTAGTTTCAAGCAAGTCCAACTTCTTTCAAGGCAATTTAGGATTTAATTACTCATATATGCTAAGCATATTTATTTAAGCAACTTTATCTAACATGCAAACTACTCATTAAGCATATAACATGTATATACATATATTAGACAAGAAGATAATACATAGCACCATGTAATTCATAGTATCATACTTAGGAAGATTAAAAGGCTAGTTAATTAATCCTAATGATTATCTATGTACAAGGGAATGGGGAGTTGTGATAGCATGGACTTCTAGACTTGTACCAAGTGAGATCTTTAATAAGTAAACCATGATTTTTTATTTTAGATTTAGTTCACTTATAAGTGTCATATACACAAGTATATATGACATATATGAGATCACCAAGCATGATTTAAAGAAATGTTTTTGGCATTATTCAACAATGCTTGAAAGTAGGTTTTATGTGGATGTGAAAATATATTACTGAAATAGTTTTGGCTTTATTTCAAACTGTTTTTATGAGGAAAGAAAACATATTTTTCCAATCTTTGGTTTTTGATAAACACGTAATTATAGACACAAGTTTGGAAGAAAGGTAGGATGGTGAAACATGTTTATTAGAAATGTGTCATAATCTTTTGAAAAATCATTTTTCCAAAATGTGAAGTTTTTGCAAATTTAAAAATAAGTCTCATTAATTATATGTTTAAAAATAGTGGTTTATGAAAGATCTCATGCTCAAGGGCATTGGTTAAGTCTATTGTCACATGCTACCTCTTTCAACATATCCTATGGCATTTAAGCAAGTATTATGACTAAATACAAAAATACATCATGTCAGAGTAGTTAGAGAAAAACAAAAGCTATTAGAATGACAATGCATTTAACAACTAAACAAATAATTACGAAGGCATGCAGTTAAATCACATAGGAGCAAGTAAACATCTAGAAATTTTATATACGCAAGATGACATAAATCTAGGAATGAAAAGCTCTAGTGAAAAGCAAAGTTCATAACAATAAACTATCGTTAGGTATATTTAGGAAGAATAATGTATTCAAGTTGGAGAATGAGTATGAGACTATTACTAGTGGTGCTCAATTCAGGCTAAACACGACCGTTTTTACGGGTTACACACACCCAACTTCTCACATAGAAGCAATTCAACCGTTAGGTCAAATTGAGTTTCTAGTCAATAGATTCTTCAGTAGTCATTCTCTTTTTAGAAGAAATTAAGTTCCTAAATTTACCTATCGAAGAGTACCAAATATGAAGATTGCTTGGTTCACTAACACTTAGGGAGCTAACTAAAGGGTTTCTAGTTTATTAAACCACAGAACGAATATAACTAAAGTGTAAAGGCAAAGCAACCTATCAGACTAAGCATATCCTAAGGCATTAATAAGATTATATGCATGAAGTAATTACTTATGAAATTTTAAATAGAGAACTTACCTCACGTCCTAGCTTTTCTTCGTAATGTCTCAGATGATGATCTTATTTAAACCGAAGTGGCTTGACCCGAACATGTCTTGTACGGATCATGATCTTCTCCTTCGTCTGTGTCACTCCATGATTTTGGATTGAGTTCACTTTGGAGTTGATTCATGTAGTCTTCGTCGTTAATACCTACATTAACAACATTTGAACTAGTAGCACATGTATCTATTTTATCTAAATGTTTATCTATTAAATTTTCTAAGATAACTAATTCATGTACAAGATCAAAATCCTCATCTTTGGCTTGACATTTTTCTTGATGAAAGTTTAATAGATTTTTCCAAATATCATTTGCCGTTTTTCAGAAAGATATTCTTTCATATTCAACTTTCGGCAAGGTTTTGTAAATAATTATTTTAGCTTCATTATTTTTGTTTTTAAATAATCATTTTGAGTTTCAAAATCCGTTTTTGTTTGACTTTCAAAATCCGTTTTTGTTGGTTGAAAATCACCAATCGAAATGACATGCCAAAGATCTAGATCAATTGATTTCACATAAGTTTCAAATTTATTTTTCCATTCAAGAAAAGTATAGTTTTCAAATAGTGGTGGTTTTAGCAAAGATTCCCCTTCTAGATATTTTTCGAATTCCATAGATCGATTCAAGTTTTAAAATACAGTATATTTTAAAGATCTTGATTGACCTGGCTCTTGATACCAATTGTGGAAAACTAGAAGGGGGGTTGAATAGTTTTACGTCTTTTTAATTTTATTATGAAACCTTTGTTTTATACTTTTAAAAACTTTAGATTCTAGTTTGTTATGAAAAATAAAACATAAATCTTATTATTAGTTATATATGTATTCTTTTAAATTGATTGTAAAAGTTTTGGTTTCTTGAATGGAATTTCAATTTGATCTTTATGTGAAGTTGACCTCTAATTAATACTAGCAATTATATAAGCCTATGTGTATGAAAGTAATGACGATGCAAGTAAAGAAATAAATAAGGTATGGAAACATCTAACCGAGACACGAGAGATTTATAGTGGTTCGGCTACAAGGACACCTTCCTTGCCCTACTCCACTCCCCGAGCACACCTTGCTCGAGAGTTTTCTTCACAACTTCAATAAGCTCCCTTATGGCGGAGAAAACCGTACACAACTTTGGCTTACACAGGTTTAACGACACAAAGCTAAATATCGAGTTCTAATCGTAGCTAGAACCAATCTCACAACTTCACAACACAACTTCTACACGACTTAATCACGACTTCTTCACGACTTCTTCACAACGGCTTCACGACTTCTTCACGACTTCAACACGACCGCTACACAACCTCTATGATGCGGCTTCACGACTTCAACACTATGTCTTCATGACTTAAGACTTCACGACTTCAACATGACCGCTACACAACCTCTATGCTACGGCTTCACGACTTCAACACTAGGACTTCACGACTAGGACTTCACGGCTTCAACACGACCGCTACACAACTTCTATGCTACGGCTTCACGACTTCAACACTAGGAATTCACGACTAGGACATCACAACTTTAACACGACCGCTTCACAGCTTCTATGCTACAGCTTCATGACTTCAACACAAGGACTTCATGTCTTCTAAGCTACGGCTTCACAACTTCTACACCACGGCTTCACGACTTCTACATTTTGACCTCACAACTTCTATACCACAACTACTTATACAACATCTTCACTACTTACACACAACACTAATCTACAACACACACCTTACATACAAATGAATGAATGATTTACAAACTTTGTTAAACACACAACTTAAGTAACAAAATGATACTAAGTTGTAATACTTCTAATCTTGATTGATAGAAGTATTCTTCTTTTGCACTTGGATGGTGGAAGCTTGGATCACTTGGAAACCAATGCTTAAGATTACATGATCAAAGGTTTATTTAAGATATGAAATGAGATCTACAACAGAAAGTTTTAGTGCAAAAGGGTTGAGAAAAAATCCAGGAGAAGGCTTGTATTTATAGGGAAAAATCTGGACAGCTGGAGCCTACTGGAGCGGGGGCGGTCCCCTTAAATAGGGGGCGGTCCCCTTAATTATTAAGGGGGCCGCCTAGCAAAATTAAGGGGGCCGCCCCTACTGGCCGTTAGCCAATTTTGTCCTTTTGTGGGGAAGGTTTTTCTAAAACATTTTAACTGATTTTGGTTAAAAATTTGAATTCATATTTTTATAAAAGATTAAACATTTTTATTTAATGCCAAAAATGTTTTTCAAAAATATATAAAATGTTTTTGATGTTTTATAAAAAATCTAGTTTTTAAGAAAATGTTCCTTTGATCATATAATGCATTAAGCATTAGTTCATTCATACCTTAAGTGATTTTAGTTGTAGAAGTGAATATTTACAACTAAGTACTTGTTTAATTTATAAGTTTATGTTTTAATGAGTTTACATTTTGTGATCATCAAAACATAGAGATATGAATAAATATTGATAATGTTTTTAGGCATTTATTTATGTCAACAGAAAGGAAATCAAGTATCATACCAAAATCCAACTAAATAAAATTTAAAAACTCATAGATAGCCATCCCCAATGCAATCTAGCTCTCTTCTAATCGCGCCCTTCTATCATAGCCTTAGAATGCTCACCTGAAAATGATGCTTAAAATGTCAACATAATGTTGGTAAGATTCATAGGTTTAAGAAACACAAAACACCTTTATCATCAGTCCAATGTGATTATAAAACATAGCATAGCAGGACAGCAAAGATATATAGTTATTATACACTAGCATGCAATCATAGCTTACGGGACGGAACGTGCCCACCGATCCAAACACCACATCAATTGGGACGGAACGTGCCCACCGATCCAGATACCCCCACAATTGGGATGGAACGCGCCCACCGATCCAATATAATTCCCCTTCCGGCCGGACATAGTAGTAACGAGTAGAGCCACTAGGGCATCTTCCCACTCGTATAATCACCACAAATAAACACCATAATAACATGTAGTATAAGTATAATAACAATTACACGTCCATGCATTTTATAACCACATAATCACAGTAACTCAAAAATAATTTAAACAAGCATCATCTCCATCCCAAGTTTAAAACAAAGTAAAAATTGGGACTATGAACTCACCTCAAATCCACAGCTTCCAAGTTATCAACACACAAATCTATATCACAAAAATAACAATCACGTTACACGCGACCAAGCTAAAATCCATAGTCCATGTAACACACATATGATGGATGTATAAGGTTCATATAACCCACTATGGATTACCTAGACACCATACTAATCACCACCCAATACTTGACACTCACTAAATCCCTTAATTAACACTTTCAGAAACGCAGATTTCTAAAGTACTTTCACCCACATAAAATCATAGCGAATAAAGCTTCGCAACTCACACCAAAAATTCACCATGATATTTCATAGGCATACAAGCTTGTCCTAGAAGATCATGCACTAAAAACACACACAAGTACCCAATGAAAAATCAAACATGACAACTATCCAGATTCGGATCTGATCGGACATCAAAAATTTTTGACCTCGTAGACCCACTCACACAACTTATTATCGTCTAATTTTCGCGTGGAAGTCAAATATAATATAGAACTTGATTCCCACAGAAGGCCTTATCCAAATTCCACTTTCAAAGCCACCTTTGACCTCAATACTTTTACCCTAATTCTGTCCCGGTTTAACAGTTTTGACACCTTAACTCATAAAATTCGTTTGACTGACTTCCCGACCTCGAAAACACTTGTGGTTGGACTTTTTGGAAAGCTCTTTCACTGAAATATAATTTAGACATAACATTCGTGATCTTACTCATTTTCATCTATTAATTACAATCGTATCTTTACAGCCTATTAATTCTGCCAGATTCATAACTCATTAATTATCATGTTTAAAACCATAATTACTTCACCAATCATTATAATATCACTAATTAATAACTCTAACATGTTTAATATTATTAATTTACAGATCTAATTACAAACCCTAGATCCACCATAACTTGTTACATGCATAATAAAAATTAATTACACAATTAAGGTTTACTAGACATACCTTAAATTGAATTATTGAAACCCAAAAAAAATCTTCCTCTCCTCTCCTTGGGGTGATCGACCGAATTTTCAACAAGAGAGGAATGAGGGTTTTTGGTTTGTATTTATAGACCTAGGGAAACCCTAAAGGGATAACTTTTCTACCAAGAATCCTAATTAGAATAAGATTTGTTTTCTTTTTCTTTTTTTTATTCGGCCGAAATATATATTATATATATTTTTTATTTTTTTTTATCAAATTTATTTATTACACTTAAAACCTTGTATTTTTGATATTTTATAAAACCCCATATCCAAAACCTAATGTCTTACGCGATAAACTCAAATTTTACGACAACCGGAAAAAAATATCATTTTCACTCAAAGTTTCCAAAAATAGATTTTTCATCCTTAATATTAACATAACCCATGATAAACAACTCCACGTAACTTACTTACGCTCAAAACACTTGAACGAAGAATCGTTACACAAAACCACAAAACTCCAAACAAATACACAAGTCATTTCTACACCACAAAGGCGATCAAAATGAACTCATCCCAAAATCCAACACTACTCAACATGACAAAATCTCACACCAAGGGATTTAGTGGTCAACGCACGCATTTATACCACTTATATACCACATACAATACACATATCACATATAAGCAAGTAATACACATCAAGCAAAATTAAATGAGTTGAGACTATAGGTCAAACTAACCTGCTAGAAATCACGGTTGTGACAAAATCAATATAAAAATTCGAAATTTTAATCAAAACTTGCTTAGGTGGCATTATGACATGGCATTATTGGGCATTACTGGGCAATCCTGCATTTGATGACGTCATGCGCATTTTGTTTTATATATATATATATATATATATATATATATATATATATATATATATATATATATAATGGAAACCCTATATATATATATATATATATATATATATAATGGAAACCCTATACAAAAGTGGCAATATTAATATGAGCTTGCGTATATATATAACAGATTTCTATGTTTTGTAAATATATATAAGAAACCTAAACGAGAACATCATTTATGAGGGACAAGTAAATTAAGGGTTTAAACATGGTGGCTGTAAATGAAACGTGAAAACTACTAAGGGTTATAAATATACGCATGGTGGGATTTGTGATCTTATGTGTGGCGCATGCATGGTTTGGGTTAGACCATGTCTCATCTATTCTTGGAGTTGTGTTTTAGTTGTGGTTGAACGTGTGTTAGTGTATGCATGGTATATGTAGGATCGATCAAGTTCTTGGCGTGGTGTGTGTGTTTCGTTTATTTGGTGATCGAGTCAAGTATAGAGTTTGTGTTTTCATTACAACTATATGATATTAGAACTGGATATAAGTTGAATCAAAGAGATGTAAAACATATGGTTAATA
The DNA here is from genome assembly GCA_021014915.2 of Artemisia tridentata subsp. tridentata. Lineage (NCBI taxonomy): Eukaryota > Viridiplantae > Streptophyta > Magnoliopsida > Asterales > Asteraceae > Artemisia > Artemisia tridentata. The sequence goes on along the minus strand of CP139505.1, from coordinate 142,261,069 downwards.
TACGAAACTCCATAAATTACAATCTGGTATTTTCACAAAAGGTCGATTTATAATGATTTGTGTACTATTTAAATCGGGGTAAAAGGTTTGTTTCAATAATGTGTAATGGGTTGTGTTCTTTATTTGAATGAGTGGGATCTCGCTGGAGTTTGTTCCGAGAAAGGGCTCATTAATAATCATTCCGAGATTTCCTTTTTGTTTCTAATTGGGGTTTTGCTTTTGTTCCTGATTCGGCTAACCTAATTGCTAATTTAGTTATTTCCTTAATTATAATCAGGTTTACTATCAATATTTTATTAGGTTAAAATCGTTATGATAAGATACTTTTAAAAACCTAAGTTCTGAATGCTTAAGATAAAACCTAATTTCACATGTGAAACCCTAAACACATTAATAACTATAAGATTAAATATAAAAGCAGTTATGGCATTAAATTGACACCTACGAAATAAATGATTACTAATTCAGTTAGATTCTTTGAAGAAGGAGTGACTGGTGTTTTCCGAGTGTTCTTTCATTTGCGTTAAGGTACAGATATTCTACCTTTTCTCAGTAAAGGTTTCTCATGACTTCCCGATCCTTGGCTTTGATTCATTTGCTATGTTATGATTCCGTTTGATATGTTCCATATTTTTTTAGTATTCATTTGATTATTCGTTTCATTCTCTATTCTATTTATATAGCTATTATCTGAGCAGGATAATTTATAATTATCCCTTATCATTATATTACATGTGCTATGCCTATTTATGTTGCCCATATTTGTAGCCAGTCACGGGGAGTTCATGACCGTGCCATTGATGCACCAATGGTAATGACGCTGTCAGTGGAGGCGGGTTTTTGTCCATTGCATTCCCATTTGTTTATACTGCTATATATAGCACACCTGACCCGTGTATATTGTATGTATGTTTAGTCTATAACTGGCATATGTATACCTGTTTTGAAGGGAGCGTATGGACGCATCCTAGGTATTTGTTCAGTTATGATTTGATATATGATTGTGAATGGACTTATGTGTATGCAATACACCCCATTTCACTATTTGGTATATCGAGCTAGCTACTCCATGTACAATTTGTTATATGATTTGTTGGGCATTTCCTTGATATTGATATCCACTTTATGTTCATTATTATGCTCTGATTCCTTTCATATGTTCCATATTTTGTTTGACATCTTGTTTAGCAGGTTCTCTTGGATTCATTCGTTTATTCATTTCGTATACGCTTATTACATTTCATTTGTTTATATCTGTTCACTGAGCATTAGCTCAGCCGCATTTTCTTTTCTCTGCGGCAGGTTATAAGCAGGGATGTTGGGCATAAGTGTTGAGAGTAGGAGCTAGAGACCTACCTTGCTTAGTTTTTCCACTTATTTATACTTTTAAGACAAATTATGGCTTTGGAAATTGTATTGCCTTTTAGACTATGTTTAGATATCATTTTCTTTTGGAGTTTGTAATGTTTGACTTAGTCTTTGCTTTAATAAGAAGTATTCCGCTTGCGTTATTATGTTCTTATTGACACCATAATGTTTCACTTAAGCCCTTTTCGAGTTGGGGTGTTACAATTATGGTATCAGAGCTTAGGCTTCGACCTGTAGTACTTTAGGTTATGACCTGTGAAAGATTTGGCCCTTAGGTTTGCACTATAGGAGCTTATGAAATAACCTTTGAGAATTTGCCTTAGGATTTCCACTCTGAAGAAACTTAAATTATGACCGGTGAGGATTGGGTAGACTATAAGACATTTGTTTAAGTATCATTGCTTCCGCATCACTGGGATTCGTGCCTTACTTTTAGGTAAGACCTTTTAAGATCACTTTTTCCAAAGATTCAAAACTTATTATTTTGTACAACCTAAGATTTGTGACCGAGTAAGTTTAGAATGCGTTGAGAATTCTGTAGTAACGCTTGACACTATACAAGCCTTATTTTCTGATTCCGGCCTTAACCTCTAATTCGTTTTTTATTCAGTTAGATGCCTCTTCGATCTTTCTGAGAATTCTTGTGACCATGATGTATTTGACACATTCTGTGACTTCTCTTGCTTTTGCTAAGCATATTTAAGCCTCCCTACACTATTAGATTCATCTTACCCATTCTTATTCATATGAGAAATCTCGTGATGATTAACCACGAGTATGGGAACATTTCCCTCACTTCTGAATGATAAGATCCACTCTGCTGATCTGTCTTTCTCTGGAATATTTGATTCGATATTATTCTAGATATGGATTTGTTGACTGAGCATCGAGATGCTAACCACGGTCATTTTAGATTTGTCATCTTTGGTGATTGAGAAACTCTAATTTCTGTACCATGGTTCCCAACCTGGTAAACAATTATGATCATCTTTGCTTTGAAAACTCATACGTTAATCCCTCGCGGTTGTGAAGATACTTTGTTTGATGAAAATCGCCTCGAGAGTCATTCGGTTGTTTGAAATGTTCGCGATGTATTGCTTAAGGAACTACCAAGATTACCATCTGAAGGTGAAGTTGTTTTGATCTGGTTATGAGAATTTGCTTAATCACGACTAGAGGTAGAATGTGATTGCAATAAAGGCACGTGTATATAACGCAAGTATTATGATGCCTGGCCAACGTGATAATAGTTACATCATATAACTTGAACTTATTGGGATCATAGGAGATCTTGAGCAGTGCCTGAGATCAGTAAGTTGGTTGATTCAGAAACCCTATCCGTGTAAGAGCAATGTTTTGCCTAATTCTGAAACTCCATATTGAACGACATCAGTTAAAAGGAAATAATTGAAGGATCAACTTTTAGGAAGTGGTTTTATCTGTCCGAGGGTGTCTCCGTGTCATGCTCCAGTTTTATTTGTGAAGAAGGATGAAGATAGCATGAAGTGTGTGTTGAATTTTGGAAACTGATTAGTATTATAGTTAGAACCGTTATCCTTTACTTCGAATCGACGATTTGATTAATCAACTCCAGAGTGTGAAGTTTTCTCAATGATGAATTTTAGATCTGATTATTTTAAATTACGTGTGAAGGAGCAAGATGTTCCTGGAATTGCCTTTCGTATTCGTAATGATCTTTATGAGTGTTGTAATGTCAATTGTATTGGCTACTACTCCGACTATTCCTATAGACTTGATAGATCGTGTCTTTCATGAATGCTTGGACAAATTGTCATAATATGACATCTTGGTGTATTCAGAGATGAAAGAGAAACACGGGGATCATCTTCGTATTTTTGTGTTGAAATTTCTACGTCAGAAGAAGCTCTATTTAAAATTTTCAAAGAGTAATTTTGGTTGGGATGAAGAATGAGAGGAGAATTTTGGAAAAGCTATAAAGAGATTTGTTTCTATTCAAGAAGGAGACTTAGTTATGTCCTTATGCAACATGAGAAGATTAATGGTTATGCATCAATACAACTAGAATCGTAGGAAATGAACCATTCGGTGCATGACTTGGGAATGATTTGTGACAGACATAAAGAAGCCCAGGAACAAGACAGTGGGATATGATCTATATGAGGAGAATTGAAGGAAGCGGTTTTGATTGAAGCACACAGTTCTATTTGCTCTATTCATATTAGTTGTACTATTATGCATAGAGACTTGAAGCAAAATTTTGATGGAATGATATGAAGAAGATTGTGACTACCTTGGTGGCGAACTGTTTAGCATGTCAGCAAGTTAAGATTTAGCATCAGCCGTACAAGTGGTTTTCTTTAGCTTTGGATGTTCTTATGTGGAAGTGGGATTAAACCTTCATGGATTTTGCAACGGAATTTCCACGGACATTTAGGAAGGACGATACGAATTGGGTTGTAGTGGATCATTTGACTAGGTCGGCTCACTTGGAAGATTGGCAGAGATTTCTTTCGGCAGAAGATTATTCAAGCTACATGGCGCACATGCAGTGATCGTGTCATAGATTTGCGTTTCTACTTCACATTCCTAGGAAGAGCTACTGAAGGCTTGAGGAACCAGACTCAAGTTTAGTAATGCTTTGCACCTCCAAACCGATGGATAAGCAGAACAACTATTTGAACTTGGAAGATGTGCTGAGCAGGAACTTGACAAGTGTTAGTTCTGGTTGTGTTTGCTCACTATGATTAGATGGCTCGCAAGTGACAAGGATTTTTCTTTTAGAGTTTTGTATGAACGGAGATGTAGAACACCTTTTGGTTGAACTAAGTCAGAGAATTACTTATTGAAGGTCCGGAGTTGATTACATTGACTAATGGGTTAGTTACCATTGTGGAAGGGAAATTTTGAAACTTTAGACCGGGAATTTGTTTGTTCCGTATGATGTTCCGTACAGCTATGTTGGACATTTTAGCATCTAAGGGAGATTTAGTTCGAGATACGTAGACCTTAGATTCATTCTTATCCGTATGATTATTCTATCTATTCCGTTATGCCTTCTGATACGTTTTGATATTCCGATATGTGCTAAGTTGATCGTCGATACGAATATGTTACCCACCTCTTTATGAAACTCTTGATACGTTTGATGATTCGGTATGTGCTCCTTTGATTATTAGCAAGTTCCTTAGTTCGTTCAGAAATCTGGATAGAGTTGATGAAGTTTTATCATTTAGCACTTCCTCCGTATTTGCCTTGTGTGTATATGTGTTTCATGTATCTCTTTGTGAGATTACGACTATCATCTGCTACGTATTTGTTTCGTATTCGTTGGATCAGATTTGTTATGATTGGTGTTCTATTGGAGAGCCTGGGGCTATTCTAATTTGTCGGAATTTAGTCATAAGATATAAAACTATTCCGTTTGTAAAGATTCTTTTGGAAGAACCTCTCCGAGCGTGAGGCTAATTATTGGCATTTCTTTTCGTGATTTGGTACGTATCTGTCTAACTTTTGCGACTTCAATTTCGAGGACGAAATTTTCTTTTTAGAAGGGAAGAATTCTAATACCCTAAAATCTGAATTCACATTTTAATAACTAATTTGAATTTTACCATAAGTTATCCATTAAATAAGTAATATTGGAATTATATAATATTAAATAAATAAATAAATACATTTATCCTATACGTTTATTTCTAAACTACAAATACGTACAGAAGTTTTATTCTAAACAAATACAAGATTTGGCTCCATAACTTATACACGTTTCCTTTAATTTTGGAAGATCCGATCACATTTGTGTCTCACATGTTTTATTAAAGATAGGACTATATTGCATGTATATCATCTTCTTTATTAAGAGGATACTTTCCTATCCTTTTTCTCTATTCCTACACACAAAGATAAAATATAAAACACGACACCCCTTCCTATACATGGTCCACACACATCTTTATTTCGGGTAAAGATGTGCTTGTATTTCATACGTTCATAACTGCCTACACGTCAACCTTCACCCCTTTACTTAGCATGCTTATACTACAATTCATTTAACAAATATATACACCTTTAAAACCTGTCAAACAAATCTTAACCCCTTTCACAGTCGTATGAATAAATTTAACGTGTGGTTGCATGACTTTTGGGGTTGCCAGCGTCCATCATTCAAGCCACCAATACAAGTTAATTTCTGGTTATGGTCTTGTGTGGTTCGATCTGTTTGAAGGCTGTTATTACCGTTTTGATTCATTAGAGATATATGCCGGTTCGTGATTCGGGTACGAGTAGTGATCATGTACGATGGAGTTTTGGATTCGACATTACTCCTTGATTCTTGTGTGTCTCGCACTTGTATTCTCATTTCTGTCTCAATCTAGCACTCGACTAAAGGTATTCCTAAAATCTTATATCACTAGCACGCATGAAAACATTATACGAAAAACATGTTGTATCAAGATATTTATAAGATTATATAAAACAGGTTAGTAAGACTTAAAGAAAGGGTTGCATGAAAACTATAACTATATGTAATCGACTGGTTTGGGATCGATCATGTCCTATTTATTCCTGGTTTCGTGGTTGTGTTTTGGAGTAAATCTATCTAGTGTGCGAGTATATAAAAACCTGGATATTAAACATGTACTATAGTTATACGACTAAACATGATACGAAACCCTTGTTATGAATCAACATTAAATGAGAGGTCAAGTTATAAACTTGTGTACATCGGGTAGTCGAGGTTAAAGGAGGTTGGGTTATGATACTTTTTGTGTTCGTAGTTATGTTCGTCTTCGTCTTTCTGTCTCGATCGGTCAGTTTGAAAGTAAACCTTAATCTGGTCATTTTCAATTACATGGTCATAGGCTATTCGTCTTGATTTAAATCATGTTGGCACACGATCATATACATAAAAGAAGATATAATACGTAAAACATCATAAGAAATCTTGTCCAGTCTGTTCCTTTTGATCGATCCATGACTTAGCCTAAGTATGTTTGAAACTATCTTGGTCTTACACTAGCAGGTCATATGATCCAATATGTTTTATATATATATATATATATATATATATATATATATATATATATATATATATATATATATATATATATATATATATATATTTATATAATGGAAACCCTATACAAAAGTGGCAATATTAATATTAGCTTGCGTATATATATAACAGATTTCTATGTTTTGTAAATATATATAAGAAACCTAAACGAGAACATCATTTATGAGGGACAAGTAAATTAAGGGTTTAAACATGCTGGCTGTAAATGAAACGTAAAAACTACTAAGGGTTATAAATATATGCATGGTGGGATTTGTGATCTTATGTGTGGCGCATGCATGGTTTGGGTTGTTCTCCACACTAAACTCAAGCTATGCTTGAGTGGCAACAATAAATGAACCACTACTAATGGTTATAAATATACCCAAGTGTTAGCGAAATAACACTTGGGATTGAAATGACAAGGTATGGTATGTTCTCTTCACTAAACTCAAGCTATGCTTGAGTGGCAACAATAAATGAACCACTGAGCTATCTCAGAGATTAGCTTGCTCTTTGGGGGAGAAAAGTGGTTTTGTGAAAGTCTAAGCTTTTAATGCACAAAACTTATCCACTTTTCTCCCTTATGATTCCTATTTATACACATGTATAAAAGAGCACCCGTGACTAAAAATATAAAAAGAATGACCTAGCTAGTCTGACAAAGATACAACATCATTTTGACAGTTACAAGAATCTATTTTGGGATAAGGTTGAAACTGCTTTCTGAGTGTCAGTGGTAACACTGTTCTTGTTCTCACGCCAATCAGGAAAAGTTTGACTTTGGCCCTGATAAGAACATTTCCTTATCTATTCAAACTCTTCCCGCCTTGTCCCGCCTTTCTTTCAGACTTCAGATTCTTCAGGCTTGGTCTTTAGTCTTCAGTCTTCAATCATTATAGTTGTTGAGGAGACTGGGGTTCAATGAGTTATTGTCATCACTCACTGAACCCATTATCTTCTTCTTTGGCTTAAGTCCTACTCAGGGAGTTTCACCTTCCTGAATGGTGTATCTTTCTTCTTAGACTCGCCTTAAGCATCCTGAAGATAACTCACTGAGTGACTATTCACTCAGTGACCTGAGAGTATTCACGGTTGATTAACACTTGGGCTAATTTGTATTGAAATCTTGTTTTTAGGATGCTTGGGTACTGACAGAACCAACAATCTCCCCCTATTTGGATATAAATTATTCCCAAGTGTTTTGATCAGTTTGTGAGTGAGCAAATGGGCTTCTTCTCACACTGAATATATTAGAAAGCTATTAAGGACACTGATATAACAAACATAGGCCATCATTTTATTAATATCATTACATTTGTCCTAACATCTAAACATAATACTCAGGGACCTTGTACTCAGGCTTCCAAGATTCCCATGAGTTTCAACTTAGCCTTCTTAGACACTAACACTTCTTTGTCAGGTCTCTCATTCATCATCTTATCCATCAGCTTAATAAACTCTTCATTCTCAGGGCTCTTCGTGTGAATCGCCATCAGCTTGTAAGCAAGAAGAGTTGTTGTTTCCTCCAAGTTGATGTCACTGACTCTTTGAAAGGCCTGTTGGCCAAACTCATCAACGAAGAAAATACCATAATCAGGAGACTTGATAACTTTGTTGGGAACAAATTTGACTCCTTGAGGAGGAATCCTATTGCAATGAAGGGCAGCTATGAATTGTTCAGGCTCCTGTCCCACAGCTTTCCTCTTCTTCCCAATCTTCTAAGTAGGTTCAGGGATTGAAAGTTCCTGAGAAGCAAGTGCCTTCTCATGATCTATTCCCAAACTTTTAACAACTTTTTCCAGTTCCTCGTATTTGGTGTTCAGGGTAGCTAGAAGGTCAGGAACAATCCTGTTTTTCTTCTTCCTCAGGATGGGCCCCATCATGTCCCATTCCCTTAGCCTATAATTTGAGAATTTGAAGGGTGTGTTCTTCTCAGTCCTCCTTGGCCCTCTGTGAACCGTTATGCTTATGGGCTTGGTCATATGAATGGTCATGTCAGTTATGGTGCCTTCACGCTTTTTCTTCGTCAAATACCACACATACTTCTCATAAGTTTTCCTCTTTTTTTCTTCTTTTAGCTTGACCTGCTGATTGTGTTCCTTGATGCGGTCAGCCTGAAGCTTGAGGAATTCTTCCCCCTTGATGACCTGGTTAGTTTCCTTGATTACCTCCTTGGTCACTTCAACAATTACAGGCCTACTGAGTTTCTCAGCCTTGAGTTTATCCTCTTCATCCCGGACTGCTGCCACTTCCTCAAGAGTTCCCTTGAATTTTCTCCCATTGTCTAATTCGACTTCAAAAGGTGCATGATGAAGCAAAAAGTGTACAGCTTTTAGGGGGTTATTTAAGCCCTAAATCGTATTTATTTGATCAAATATTGCCCTAAATCGTTCCTTTTGTCATTTTAGGTACTTTGGAGAAGAAATCTGGAAAAGGAAGCATTTTGGACGTTTTTGGAGCATAAAAGTGAAGAAAATGACAAAGTCTCAAAATCTGCTGGAATAGTACCTGTGACGGCGTCAAGCCCTAGTGTGACGGCGTCAACCCCTGACGCGCCAGAGAGGATTTTGGAGGATTAAAAGGGGACGGCGTCAAGAAGGCCATCAAAGAACCCTAACCACGGCGAGGTGACGGCGTCAAGCTCTATAACGTGACGCCGTCAGATCTGTTTTCCTATATATATTTTCATAATTTTTAGTCATTAGTGTGCAACTTTGTGAGGAGAAACCCTAAGACGATTTTTCTGCCATTTTTAAGGGTTTTATACCCTTGGATCTCCCATGTTCAATTGAAGATAAGTAATCAATTAATCATTCAATATGTCTATGTGTTGTTTGATTATATCTTGTTCTTGTCTTTTATTTAACATGCTAGGCTAGATTTATCTTGTGTTTTCTTAGATCTAATGAAACCTAACTATTGATTATTGGTTGTTGGTGTGTTATTAATTGTATTGGATGATTGTTTATCGATGTTAGGCTTAAGAAAACTGGCTAACCTCCTATACGGTAACTTGCTTGAACGTCTTAAGAAACATGAACCAATGCGTACTAAGGTTTTTATGGTTGTATTTAATGCATGAGCGAATTCTAGTGATCCCATGTTAGGAGCTTCTTAGCCGGCTCGACATAGGAGTGAAGTAGGAGCTTGTAGAGTTGGGGAAGTACGTACGCCACCCGACGATTGGTATTAAGGAATACACCCGTCATCCACGCAATTAATACACACTAATCAACCGGTAGAAAATAGTTAGGGAGTAAGGAAATCTAAGTAAACACATTTCTCTCCATATAAGTTCCACAACCTTTTTATTTTCAGTTATTTTATTTTAATTGCATTTGTAGTTATTTGGGTTAGTTGACTAGCAACTAATTCCGCCCACTCCTTCAAACCCGAGATTTTACTTACTTTCATAAAAATATAAAAATACAAAAAAGAATCTTCCCTCACCCTTAGACCTATTAGAGTAGTTTTTCAATCCTAACGACACTATTCCCCTAGAGAACGATCAATCCCCCGGTACTTGCCACTACACTATACTACATCGGTCAGGTACACTGCCTGGTGGGGATTGCAAGCCTCTTGAGATCCCTCGAGAGGTAAAACCTGTTGTAAGGTCGCAAAACCACGCATCAAGTTTTTGGCGCCGCAGCCCGGGGAATAGTTATTGTTTAGGTTGAATTTTTATTTTATTAGGTCTACTCACTAAATTTCTTTCTAGTGAGATTTTTATTTTATTTTTCTAGGTTTTCTTTAGTCTATCTTTTTCTTTGTGTGTTTGTTCGTAATTTCCATTGACTCTTCCGTTCACCATTATGGAGAACGCGAATCCACCATACTACCAACCACGTAATTCACCCACTCCATATGACATCTTGATGTTTAAACAACATAAAGACGAACCTCTCTATGATGCATGGACTCGTTTTAAATATTTACTCCAAAAAGTCCTTCATCATAACTTCGATTCATGGTCCCTAACTCAAATCTTTTACAATCATATCGACCGACATGCCCAAAGGGACATTTACCATTTTGCCGGCAGGGATCTTAGGGAATTAAGTGCTGAGGAAGCATGGGAAGCTATTGAGAATTGTGCCCAATATTATTATATAGTAAACAACCCAACAAACATTAATACAAGTCAATTGACCACAAATTTCAAGGATCATGAAACAAGTTTGTTTGGGGATGAGGGTAGAGTTGAGCCACCTAGCTGCATGTCATGGTTAGGCACTACCATAATACAGGATGAACACATCGGTGATCTTGATGTGATGGAGGATCTAGCCGAGCATGATCACATTGATCAAAAAGACCTAGGTTTTATGATCGATGACGATGAATCTCAAGAAACACATGATGAATCTTTTAGGCAATTTGAATATAGCAGTCAGAATATTGAGGATGATCCTTATGATTCGGACATAGAAGTTGAGATGCCTAGAGAAGCACTTGAGATACTTGGGAAAATGTTAGGGTTAGATCCTACTAAAACACATGATGAGGATATAGGTGATCTTGACATAAGGAATGATGAGGTAAGTAACATAAGCCCACCAAGTACCCCACAAGTCCTACCATCATTTGAGGCACCCACACCGCCCGTGACTTACCCGGAAGAAGTAGAAGAGACTTTAGGAATCCCGATGGAGGTAGAACCCTTGGACCAAGCACAACTAGAGGATATAGGTTTGAACACTTTTAGTGATGACCTTACTCTTAGTTCTAGGGAATTTCCTAGTGTTGATGAGCCGGAACCTCAACCTTTACACAACTTTTCATCCTTAGATTTACATCTAGGAGACAAAAGAGGAACCGACCCACCCATAAACCAATATTATCCGGGTAGTTTTAGGATGAAGGAAGCCATTCACTCACCCCCTTCACCTCACGTGGCATATTTCCACCCTAAGGGTGTGTATCGCTACTTCCACCCGCACTTAATCCTAAGTGTAGGGAAAACCTCCCCTATTTCCGTTAAATAAGGGTAGAGTCAGGCTCGTGACTCAAACAAAAACAAGCGCTTCTTGGGAGGCAACCCAAGCTTTATTTGTTTGTTTGTTTGTTTGATTGATTTTATTTGTTTCCGTATGCAAGTTTAATTGTTATTGTTTGTGCTCATGTTTCAAAATAAATTGTGAAAATGCTTTATTTTGTTTTTAACTTCGTCTTAACTACATATAAAGGTATTTTGCAAAAGATAAGTGAAAGGGAATCCAAATTTGTTTACAAGAACAAGATTGAACATGAATCACAACAATATTAAATGAGCATGCATACTAGTAATTGTTAGAGTCAAATGCTTGTATCGAGTCATAATGAATATTTTGCAGGATTTCCAGGAAGTGAGGCATAAGTTTTTCCAGAAATTTTCCGGAAACTAACCATAAAATTTCTGCAGGTCACTTCTGACGGCGTCAAGGTTAACACCTGACGGCGTCAAGTGTAAAATTATGGAAATTTTGCAAGTTTTGTTTTTCTACCGGAGTCATAAAGTTTTTGTTAAATCTTTAGTTTTATAAACTCCAGGAAATCTGCAAATATTCATTCTACAAGCATTATATCTTTAATCGTTTTGTTTTTATTTCTAAGTCTGGAATTACATCTAGTTGTGAGTTTTCTTTGTTCAGGTTGATGCTTTGGGTTTTTTGTGTTTGTTTTCTCAGGTTTAACAGGTTATATTGGACAAGAAGATGATTTATATTTCGGAAGGGAAGCTTTCAACGTTCATTTTCTTGGAGGAGGATTTAACCATGTTACCGGATTATCCACACCGAGCGAATCAGGGGAGTATTTGATTTCATTCTTTTACCTTATTTACTTTTACATCTTGTTATTTGAACATTGGGGACAATGTTCATCTTAAGTGTAAGGGGGGGTAAAGTACGATACCTTAGAGAATGCTATTACGCTTGATTTTCCGTTTGTTTAATTGTAGATGTGTAATAAAACTGAGAGAAACACCTGTTAAGGCAATTTTAGTGCCAAATTTAAATTTTTTTACAACATATAGGAGTGAAACTTTGGTCTTAATGAGCGTCTCACGGATAGGAGTTATATGACTAGCACAAAACCGTACCACTAAAAAATTTTCCACCCCCAAATATGTGAGGTTCGCCCCTAGAATTGGTAGGAAAAGCATTTATGCTATGATGTGTGTACCGGTAGCACTTAGATTCTAGAACTTGCGTTAGGACCATTCCGAGGCCACAAGTGAGACTACATTCGTGTAGTTAGATTTACTACATGATAAGAGGCATTAGGATTAACCCATTGTTTTACACCTGTGTTTTTGTTATAATTACATTGGCTACATTGGTCAAGTAATTCTCCCACACCCTTTGCGTTGTACTCATTTTTAGTACACGATACCCCTAGTACACCCCTCAGAGCCTATCTTTTTGTTTCTAACTTTAAGCATTTTACTTAAAGTAAGAATTTGTTTACACCTCACTTAAATGTACACCCAAATCGCCTTAGCCTACCTTGTATGCACTCATTTTTAGTGCATTATTGTGACAACATTTGTTTAAACCCCAAGTTAATTATCTAATTGATTACATGGTTGCTAAGTCGAGTCATATCCTTGTACATATTGTTTTGGGACGATTGGGACTCATGGGTAAAGTACTAGTGTAATGGAGTAATGGGGAAGAACAACATTATTACCCACATATGTGCTAAATATTTTAAAAGTACTCCAAGTGTTTCGATTATCTTAATTCGAGTCGATAGAATAGTAATTGTAAAGTTATGTAAAAGTTCAAGTGTAAGGGGAGAACCGAGGCCCCTATGATGTATTATTTTGGATGGTAGGGCAAGAGTGTATGCAAAAAAAAAAAAAAAAAAAAAAAAAAAAAAAAAACGGACTACCATCCCGTTTCATTTTATGTTTATTTTATCTTTTTGTTATTTTTTTTCATTAGCTTAAATCGAGTCTAGTCTTGGCTTAGCAACGCCATATTGTACATGTAATTAATCAAGATCTTTAACTCGCCACCAGTAAAATATCCTTTATCCAACAAAACCGTGTTTATCATATCCCTACACCTAACGTTATAACCCGTTTAAAAGCCCTCTTTGATAGTTTATCTTAGGTGCTTACGCCGAGTGGAGGAGGTTTTTGATCCTTTCCCAAGCCTATGGTAATCTATTTGCTATGACAGGTAGTGAGAGATATTATTCATTTTCATTTATGAGATATACTTTTATGACACCTGAGAGATGTGAGTATCTAAACACTACTTGTGAGGTGCTAGTGTGTAATCTCCGTGCTTATTATGATTAAAGTGGAACGACTATTTGTTGTAATTACTTTTACATTAGCATTAAATGACCCCTAACTTGTATTTTGATTAGAATAAAAGTGCATTTGCTTGAGGACAAGCAAATCTCAAGTGTAATGGTATTTGATGAAGCGAAAAGTGTACCACTTTTAGGGGGTCATTTAAGCCCTAAATCGTATTTATTTGATCAAATATTGCCCTAAATTGTTCCTTTTGTCATTTTAGGTACTTTGGAGAAGAAATCTGGAAAAGGAAGCATTTTGGACGTTTTTGGAGCATAAAAGTGAAGAAAACGACAAAGTCTCAAAATCTGCTGGAATAGTACCTGTGACGGCGTCAAGCCCTAGTGTGACGGCGTCAACCCCTGACGCGCCAGAGAGGATTTTGGAGGATTAAAAGGGGACGGCGTCAAGAAGGCCATCAAAGAACCCTAACCGCGGCGAGGTGACGGCGTCAAGCTCTATAACGTGACGCCGTCAGATCTGTTTTCCTATATATATTTTCATAATTTTTAGTCATTAGTGTGCAACTTTGTGAGGAGAAACCCTAAGATGATTTTTCTGCCATTTTTAAGGGTTTTATACCCTTGGATCTCCCATGTTTAATTGAAGATAAGTAATCAATTAATCATTCAATATGTCTATGTGTTGTTTGATTATATCTTGTTCTTGTCTTTTATTTAACATGCTAGGCTAGATTTATCTTGTGTTTTCTTAGATCTAATGAAACCTAACTATTGATTATTGGTTGTTGGTGTGTTATTAATTGTATTGGATGATTGTTTATCGATGTTAGGCTTAAGAAAACTGGCTAACCTCCTATACGGTAACTTGCTTGAACGTCTTAAGAAACATGAACAAATGCGTACTAAGGTTTTTATGGTTGTATTTAATGCATGAGCGAATTCTAGTGATCCCATGTTAGGAGCTTCTTAGCCGGCTCGACATAGGAGTGAAGTAGGAGCTTGTAGAGTTGGGGAAGTACGTACGCCACCCCACGATTGGTATTAAGGAATACACCCGTCATCCACGCAATTAATACACACTAATCAACCGGTAGAAAATAGTTAGGGAGTAAGGAAATCTAAGTAAACACATTTCTCTCCATATAAGTTCCACAACCTTTTTATTTTCAGTTATTTTATTTTAATTGCATTTGTAGTTATTTGGGTTAGTTGACTAGCAACTAATTCCGCCCACTCCTTCAAACCCGAGATTTTACTTACTTTCATAAAAATATAAAAATATAAAAAAGAATCTTCCCTCACCCTTAGACCTATTAGAGTAGTTTTTCAATCCTAACGACACTATTCCCCTAGAGAACGATCAATCCTCCGGTACTTGCCACTACACTATTCTACATCGGTCAGGTACACTGCCTGGTGGGGATTGCAAGCCTCTTGAGATCCCTCGAGAGGTAAAACCTGTTGTAAGGTCGCAAAACCACGCATCAGTGCATCAGGGTCAGGACGCCTTTCTGTTGATGCCTTTACCAATTGTAATTGTGGAGGAGAATCTTCAGTCACCATGATTACCTTCCCTTTGTCAGTGGGAGTGGGTTAACTGAAGGAGGATTCGGGTACTTCCATTGCTATTGCTTCAAGTTGGACAGGGATGGTAGCAACAACAAGTGCAGAGGAAGTTGCAGGTTCAGGGATAGGTTCATCAAGTTTCTCCCCCTCAACAGATGCTGGTGCTTCAGTATAAGCATCTGTTGACTGACGAGGTGGGAAAACCGGAGAAGTCTGAAGAAGAGTCAGTATGGTGGAGACCATTTTCTTTACATCAGTGGTCTCATTCTTCAGTGCGGAGATGTCTTCCGCCATGGTAGCTTGAGTTGTGGTGAGCTCAGTGACTTTTGTGGTGTAGTGGTTGATCAGCTCATTATGCTTGTTGGAGAGCTGATCAAAAGCTGATGATATCTTTTTCAGGCACTCCTGGGTATCAGCGACTGACTGTTGACATGTATCTTGCTGAGACCTTAGTGGTTTAAGATCCACCTCTTTGAGAAGCTTAAGTAGCTCAACAATGTTGGTGGAGGTGGTCTTCTGAGTATCCATGAACTCAGTCAGCTTTGTGATCAGGGTTGGATCATCCTTGAATTCGTCTTGAATGGCACTAAGGGTCGTTAAGACATTATAGAACTGCGTGTCTTGTGCAGAACCCAGATTATCAAGAGATGTCCTCAGGTCACTGAGTTGTTTGTCAGTGACGGCAGTGATCTGATGCAGTTTTCCCTGAGATTCTTCAACAGCAGCCCTGAAGTCAGCATAGGAGACTGCCGCTTCAGTGTGCTATTCCCATTGTTCTTCAGTGATCTCTTGGAAGAGGGCAGTGTAGGCTTTACGGAGGAACTTGACTAGCTGGCTTTCCGTGAGAGGAAGAACATTATCATACTTCTGTAAATATGGAGGAGTAGCAGGAGCAGAGGAGTTTCCTGATGATGATGATGATGATGTTGTTCGGTTGGTAAGGGGCTCTTGTTGATCCTCTGGAGGAGGAGATGATGGTGGTTGTTCAGTGTGCTGAGGAGAGTTGTATGTTTCAGTCTCCGTATTGTCCCCAACACCAAAAATTACTTCATCCCCAAAATAGACCATCTCCTCTTCTGATTCTACATCCATGAGTGTCTGAAGATCCGCAAGAGTAGGAACCCTGTATGAATCCGACTCTCCCTCAAAAGAGGGCTCACCTTCGTTGTGGCCTGGTCCTGACCCCTCCAGATGAACAGAGTGGGTTTTTTCTGCATGGTCCATGGAGTCAGTTCCCGAGTGACTGGATCCACCGTGGAGGGTTTTAGGTTCCGTATCAGTGGGTGGTCGTATCCCCCCTGAGTCTTTGTCCCCTTGAGTGCCTTCAGGGACTAGTGGGTGTAAAACCCCGAAATTAATATAATCCGAAATGACTAAAATACTCTCTGAATTTGAACTTTTAAGAACTTATGAATTTATATAAGTAACCTCGTGTGAACTTAACCTAAGTATCTAACACGCCAATAATTGAATATATGAACGTGATACGAATATTTAAGACTTATGTTATACACAAAATAAAATCCTACAACTTGAACCTATGCTAGTCGACCCATTGATGTGTTTTGTACACACATATTTTCGGCCCATATTGTGAAATAAGAAGGCATTTAACTTGATGGATCCTAGCCCACAATAAACCCATTCACTCCTTATTTGGCCCATCAAAAAAAGAACACGGCTTTCTCCTTTTTGTTATAACCGAACATCACAACAAAACAACCAAAAAAAACCCTAACTCTCTAAAAAGTGTCGGCCTCTCCTTGCTGCTGCTGCCCTTGTCGATCTATTGCTGCAGCCAAGGAATTTTGTGTGTTCTTGTTCAATCCATATCAAGGTAATCATGTTCTCATGTTTCTCAATCCATTCGAACCATTAAAACAACCCTAATTCGACCTCTTCTTGTGTTTCTTGTGTTTCTGCCATCGAACCAAAGAAGGAGGAAGGAGACCCCGTGGTGATTTGATCTCGTGTGTTCTTGTCCTTCGTGTAATCTTCAAGGGTCCGAAGAAGGAGTGACTGATTTTCCTGTCAGTGTTTGTTTTGTGATTCTGCTTACTTGGTTAATAAGGTACAGATATTCTACCCTTTCTCAGTAAGGGTATCCTTCTCATGACCTTTTGATCTTGATTCACTATAGGGTTCCCTAAGCCATTGCTATGTTCCCTTATACCTGGATTCGTTCTTCATGTTTCACTTACATCTGTCTATATTGGTTTGATTATGATCTGAGTCTTATTATTTGGGGCTTTCATATTTAATCTATGCCTTTGCTATGCTTCCCTTGATTTGTGAACCTTGATAATTGAGCCTTGCCATGTTCCTTGATACTTGATATGACTCGTTCGTCACCCTGTAACATAAATATTTGAATCACTTGATACTTTGAAGGATTATTTGATTTTGGTAACTAGATGTGTAAACCTTTCTGAATTATATATGAAAATGTGTGAGAAAAGCTATTTTAAAAAGATGCGATACTACTTTTAAAAGGAAATTACTAAAAGTTTTAAGAAAGCTATTTTTAAGACTATTCTAAATATGAAAACCGTTTTGAAAGACCATTTTTATGAAAACTATTTTGTAAGATCATTTTTATGAAAACCAATATTGAAAGATTGCTTAAATGAACTCTTAATAGAAACCTTTTTAAATGAGTTGTTACTATGAAACTTTGATTAAAAACCTTTCTGATATTGACCTTCTGATATTGGACCTTCTGATATTGAACCTTCTGATATTGAACCCTCTGATATGAACTTCTGATATGGACCTTCTGATATAACTGAAATGGAAATTGGACTTGAATTACTTAATATGAAACTGAACTGAATACTTGGACATTTGATACTTGACCATTGACCTACAGTTTGAGACTACGAGCCATAACTAGGCATGAGGGTTTCATGTCCATGTCATTGATGCACCGATGGCATGACTCTAGGGTAGGAGAGTGATGTCCTATCCCGTCCCTGACTTGATTTGATTTGGTGTGTTGAGGAGGTATTTGGCCACCTGGGGCGTATGGATGCATCCTAGATCTGTTATCTGTTATATTATATGTTATATCTGGTGACTGATGGTGTGTGCGATACACGTCTTTCACATATCTGGGAGCTAGCTACACCACCCATTGGAGGTATCCCCTCACCCTGTACTTGGTACCGAGGACTCCCCTCCGTACACCTTGATTATTTGACTTGATATATGATTCTGTTTCTGGGCTCATAGTGGATTTCTGTTTACCTTACCTTATAACCTTGTACTTAGTATTCTGAAGTTACCCCTCCAGATACATACTTGACTTGATACTTGACTTGACTTGATATGACTTGGGCTCGGGTTGGGATTACTGTTCCCTTTACTCTTATCTATTGTAACTGTTTCTTAATTCCTGTTATCTCTGCATAACCTTTATTTTCTTTTCTGACTCTTGTTATACCTTGCATTGTTTCACTTGCATTTCTTTTCCTGCGGCAGGTTTTAGTTTGGAAGCTGGGTATGAGCGGAGAGTATCTTGGATTTAGATGAATATACCTTGATAGCCATCCTGGATTAGAGTTGACTAGAAGAGCTTTTATTTAGACTTAGTGTTATTGTACTTCTCATTTGTAACCTTGTAGTTCCATATTTTCCATTGTAACTATTAAAATTTAATTGTATTATTTATGTCATATGCTTGTGTTTGCTCTGATATGAAACCATTATTGTGACATCTTTATCCTTGTCGGGTCGGGGTGTTACAGTGGGTGTTCTCCAGTACCATCACTAGACAATGATTTATTGAGGTCCCCCTTCTCACCAGGGTTGTACTGCCTTGACGAGGATATAGGGACCGTTTCTCCTTAAGACCCTGAGTGTGATTGCTCAGGACCGTAAACGGGAAGTTGTATGTTGAGGCCCCCCTTTCCACCTAGGTTGTGATGCCCTGATGAAGATTTAGGGGCCAGTACTCCCTGAGACCCTGACTGTGATCTATCAAAGCCGTAAACGAGATGTGAGAGGGTATGGGTCCCCTTCTCAGCAGAGTGGTGCTGCTCTACTGAGGGTATAGGACCCTGTACTCCCTCAGGCAAAGGTGGTGATTGACGAATGCCTTTATCGGGATGTGAGGGTTGGATGAGTCCTGACCCCACTGACTTGTATATGTCAGCAGAGCCATGTGGAGCTGGTTTGCCCGAGGACCCTGAGGGTGATTTCTCAGAGCCCTCCGTTGGCGGTTGTTTTGTGGCCAAGAGGGTCTCAGTTGTGTGTATTTTAGTAGTCTTGGCCGTTGGTTGCCTTTTTGGAGGCTTTGAGGCAGAAGTCTCAGTGGCGAGTGGTTTGGGTTGAACCACCTTCCTGGACCCTGCCTTCTTCTTCTTCTCCTCCTTCTTTGAAGGAGAAGGCACAGGAGATATAGCTTCTTGGCCCTAAATGACCATCAACATATATGTGGTCAGGGCTACTGGTGTAACCTCAGTGAGGTCTCTCGAGTAGTTTGCCTCATGTAAGACATCAGAGTTAGATCCCTGGACATTTTCTCTAACATACTCGGAGCCTGATAAGTCCTGAAGCACATAGAAAATAAATCTAGGGTAAGACATGTGTCTTTGCCTAGACTTCCCTGATAGCTTGGCTATGAGGTCTCTGAAGATCATCTCTCCAATATCAATTTTTCTACCCTACAGGTGGCTGAACACAATCATTTGTTGTGATGTGTTCAATTGCTCCGTGGAAGACTTGTTGCCACCAAGGACCTGAATGACAAAGGTCATCAGGATCCTCCAGACAGCAGGAAACCAGGTCTTTATGATAGGGGCTTTAGCCAAAAGGGTTCCTGGGGCCACTTCAGGATGTTTGTCATCATGTGGCCCTAGTAAAAGCAATTCGGCGTTTACTTCTGCTTCAGTGGGCTGAGGGTCGAAGTTCTCAGCGAAATCAAGACCTGTGGCCTTGATAAAGGTTTGGTAATTTAGGGAGAGGGTCTTTCTCCCATTCATCACTGAGAACGTGATTATGGTGTCCTTGATGTCATCAGGGCTGGTTGCCACTGCTGTACACCAGAACTCCCTAAGATAGTCATGGTATATGACTGGGGGTGTTTTTGTAAAGGCCGTAGAAAGAAAACAGTTTTGTAGGTATTTAACTACATTCATATACGCCAAAAATTTTTCCGGGTAGGCGAAATTCCCTACGACGTTGTTCTTGGTTAAATCCACGCCCTCCATTGTAAATTCCACATTTGGGGCGCAGGTTATAGCTTTAGAAGCAGCCATTAAAAGGATGGTCTTGGTTTTGCAAGAAAAAAAATGGTATGGGTCTAAAGGTGACGAACACACACTAGTTTTGAAGAAAAAAGGGCAAGAGTTTGTTTTAAAATTTCTAAAAGCATGTGTGTGTTATTCTGTTTTGAGGGTATTTATAGGGAAGTGGAGAAGAGGGATTGTTTTGGCACTAAGCGGGTTTTTCTCAATTTTGAAAACCATTTTGTATAAACGTTTGAGATCCGCATTAAATGCCACCACTCCACTTTTCCTGGTTTTGTGCAACAGTCGAGGTGAACAGTTGTGCCGTCTGCAAAAAGTGTAATTTGCAGAGTTACATCATCACATATATATTATGTGTGAGGAGAGGCATTAAATGCCAAGTGGTAAGTGGGATGATGAAGTGGGGGCCCATGATGTGGATGCCAGTTGGTATAAGAACATATATTCCTATATTAAATAGGTATTCAGTTACCAACCTCGGACATTTACTAACTAAATACTTACAGCATTAAGTATAGCATTGAATGTCATCATGAGGCCCCTGAATGATTTTTCATTCAGTTTGAGGGGTTCAGGGAGGATATTCAGTGATCTTATTCACTGAGAGAGACATTGAGTCAAGGACCCGAGGTTTTTAGAATTTACACTTAGTTGGATGGATTCAATCTGTGGACTGATTCTCAATATCCAACATTCCCAATTTAGCTTTCAGTCTTGTAAAAGTTGGTTCATCCAATGGTTTGGTGAAGATATCAGCTAGCTGATATTCAGTGGGAATGAAGTGTAATTCAATGTCACCATTCATGACATGGTCCCTGATGAAATGATATCTTATATCAATGTGTTTGGTTCTCTGATGAAGAACAGGGTTGTTTGAGATGGCAATTGCACTTGTGTTATCACAAAAGATGGGAACCATATTGTAATGGATGTCATAGTCACTGAGTTGACTTTTCATCCATAGTACATTTGCACAACAACTAGCTGCTACAACATATTCAGCTTCTGCTAAGGACAACGCAACTGATTGTTGCTTCTTAGCACTCCAACAGACTAATTTTCCACCAAGAAATTGACAGGAGCCTGAGGTGCTTTTTATATCCATGTTGCAGCCTGCATAGTCAGAGTCTGAGTATCCTTTGAGATCAAAGCCTGAACATTTAGAATAATACAATCCAACGCTTGGAGTACCCTTCAGGTACCCGAGGATCCTTTTCACAGCTGTGAGGTGTGTCTCTTTTGGGTCAGACTGATATCTGGCACATAAACAGACTGAGAATTGGATATCAGGCCTTGATGCAAGTAGATACATCAATGACCCAATCATTCCTCTATATAGAGTTTGATTTACTGGTTTACCAGCAAGGTCAGGACCAAGGTTGTTTGGAGGAACCATGGGAGTTTTGACTGAGGCACGATCACTGAGCTCATACTTTTTCAGTAGGCTTCTGGTATACTTCTCTTGACTGATAGAGGTTCCTTTATTAGTCTGCTTGATTTGCAGTCCAAAGAAGTAAGTGAGTTCTCCCATCATGCTCATTGCAAATTTCTTTGCCATTAGTTTTTCAAACTACTTGCAAAGTTTATAACTTGTTGAGCCAAATATGATGTCATCCACATATACTTGAACAAGAATGACATCACCATTTGTCTTATAGATAAACAATGTGTTGTCTATCTTGCCTCTGACAAAGTTGTTTTGGATTAGGAAGGCTGAGAGAGTTTCATACCATGCCCTAAGTGCTTGTTTCAGTCTATATAGGGCTTTGTCAAGCTTGCAGACATAGTCAGGAAACTCACTGCTTTCAAATACAGGGGGTTGTTGAACATAAACTTCTTCTTTCAGTGAATCATTTAGGAATGCACTTTTAACATCCATCTGGTACACTTTAAAGTTCATGTAGATTGCAAATGCAAGGAAGATTCTGATGGCTTCCATCCTTGCCACTGGTGCAAATGTCTCTTTATAGTCAATGCCTTCTTGCTGATTGTAGCCTTTGGCAACAAGTCTGGCCTTGTTTTTAATGACTATGCCATTTTCATCAATTTTGTTTTTGAACACCTATTTCATGCCAATGACTGAAACATCCTGAGGACATTTGACCAAGGTCATTACCTTGTTTCTGTCAAACTATTCCAGTTCATCATGCATAGCCTGAACCCAACTAGGATGTTTAAGTGCTTCTTTGACACTTTTGGGTTCAATGGTGGAAATGAAATCCACAAATAGGCATTTATTGGCTGAGGCTGCCTTTAGTTTGGCAGCCATGCTTCTAGTGAGCATGCCTTCAGTAGGCTCTCCAATGATATTGACAAGTTCTATATCTTTAGACCTAGTCCAACTGTCCTGAGGTCTTGGATACTGATTAGAACTTGTGGAGGCCTGATTGGGTGGAGGTGTAGGTTCTGGTGCAGACAGTTGATAATCTTCAGGATCTTGAGTGTCTGACTGATTTGGCTGATCATTGAGATTGTTTGGTTCCTGAGCACTTTGTTCAGACTGATTGATTGCATCAGTACTAGTCTGTGCTTCAACAAACTCAGTGATGGTTGGGTAAGGAAGGTTGTGAGGGACAATGTAGTAGGAGATATCAGCATCTGGTTGATATTGAGTGGAAGGACCATTCTCAGGAGGATATCTTGATGAATCATCAATTCCTATCTCTTCCACTAAGGTGTTTGAGAATCTGATTGCTTCAGTACTCTCATCAAAGGTAACATGGAATGTTTCCTCAGTTTGCTGTCTCCTAGTATTGAACACCCTGAAGGCTTTTGAGATAAGAGAGTATTCTAGGAAGTATCCATCATCAGCCTTAGCATCAAATTTCTCTAAGTGATCCTCGTAATTATGAATCAACACAGGACACCCAAAGACATGAAAGTAGCTGATGTCAGGGATTCTTCCCTTGAATAACTCATAAGGGGTTTTGCTATGTTTCTTGACAATGATGGATATGTTTTGTATGTAACAGGCAGTTTTGACTGCTTTAGTCCAAAAGTGTTTGGATAGGACTGATCCATTTAGCATTGTCCTAGTAGCTTCAATGAGTGTTCTATTTTTCCTTTCAACAACACCATTTTGTTTAGGTGTGTATGGAGAGGAAAATTTTTGGGAAATGCCTTTATAATCACAGAAACATTCAAGTTCATGGTTTCTGAACTCTGTCCTATTGTCAGTCCTGATTTGTTTGAATTTAATGTCATTTTGGTTTTCAATGTTCCTGACAAAGGACATGATTGTTCCAGCTGCCTGACTCTTTTTGGTCAGAAAGTAAACCCAGGTATATCTTGATTATTCATCTACTATGACCAGAGTATACTTCTCATGGTTAATGGATCTAGGACTGATGGGTCCAAAGAGATCCATATGGAGTAGATGAAGGCAGCTTCTGATGGAGAAATTTGTTTTGGTTTTAAAGGATACTCTATGATGTTTACCTTTTTCACAGGCAGAGCATGGTTTATTCTTTGAAAATACATGGTAAGCCAAGGACCTTATTTTGTTTCACAAGATTGTTTATGTTTTTGAAGTTCAGATGGGAGAGTCTCTTATGCCAAAGCCAGTTGAGGGTTTCAGTGGCCTTAGCAAAGAGACAAGTTTCATTCTGAGTTAGAGTAGACATGTCTAACACATAAACATCTTGTCTTCTGGGTGCAATAAGGACTACTTCCTTATTTTCATTGAAAATGGTACCTTGCTTATCATCAAACTGAACTATGTATTTTGCATCACATAGTTGACTGACACTGATTAAATTGTACTTAAGACCATTGACATAAGCTATCCTAGTAAAGAATATACCACTACAGTTTACTGAATCATAACCTTCAGTGAGACATGATGAATTGTCAGCAAATAACACCTTGGGTCCTGGTTCCTCTACATATTTGTGCAGATACTCTTTCACACCAGCCATGCTCCTTGAACATCCACTGTCTAGATGCCAAACTGGCTCCCTGGCATGTCTCTGAACAAATGGTAAACTGAGTTAGTTCTTTCTAGGACCCCTCTTCTTTGAGGGCTTGGCTTTAATAGCCTTCTTAAAAGAAACAATTGATGCATGGTTAGTGGTTGAATGAACGGATCTTCCACAGGTTTTGCATTTGATTGCAGAAATGGACTCAGTAGACTGAGAGGATGACTTAGGAATTCCTCTTCTAGCCTGAATGACCTTCTCATGTCCTGAGGTGTCATGAGTGGGATCTCCACATATGTCACAACTTGTGTCCATTAGGCAATCATCAGGAAGGTGGTCATTGAAGCCACAGTATGGGCAAGGAAAAAAAGGCTTAGCCTTTTGTTTCTGCTTCTGCTTAGAATTAGAAGGATACTTAAAAGCTTGAGCTTTAAAGTTAGCAATTTTTGATGTGGCTGTGTAAGACTGGTGATCAGAGGTCCTGTGATCTTCCTTTTTGCATATCATGCAGAAAAGGATTCTAAAGCAATCATCAGTGGGATGATTAGTATAGCCACACAGCTCACACCTTTGCTGAGGTTTGGAGGGTTTTGGTTTGGTGGAGCTTGATGAAGCTGATTTGGGTTCCTTCATCTTAGATTGAGAAGGATTCTCAGAAGATTCAATCTTCTCGCTTAGCATCCTGACAAGCTCAGCCAACTGATCAAGTTTTGAATCAGGGCTTTCTGTTTTTACTTCAGAAGGGACTGAAGTTGTTGAGTCATCAGTATGGACTGAGACTTTAGGTGTTTGCCTTTTCAGGATGGTTTTTCCCATTCGTAACTTTTCCTTTGGATAATGTTGAGAATAGACTAATGGTGTGAATTCTGAGCTTGGTGCAGCTCCCTGTAGGACTTTCAGAGGTGGGAGTGGTGCAAGTGATTCTGATTCAGACTCCTGGACAGACTCAGTACTACTGGGTTTATCAGTGAGTCCAAGCATATCCTTTATAGCCTGACTTTCAGGCTCCAAGATTTTCCCAGTCTCAAAGTTAGGCAACTTACTGACTGGGTTGTTTCTGACAATCCAGTCACTAGACTTGGGTATCATCTCTTGGTCAAAAGATATGCCAGCTAGAATAAAAACCTTTTCACTGTGACTCTCACTGGGGGATTCAGTGAGTTGGTCTTCTCCTATGACTTTCTTGTTTTTACTAGGAATAAGACTCACAGTTTCATAGACTTTAGGATTCTTTTTAGTCCAGCTTTCTATGACAGCTTTTTCTTTGTTAAGCTCAGCTTGGAGAGCTTGATTTTGTTTCAAAATTTCAGTTTTTTGAATTTGAAGTGTAACAGCTTCTAGTTTGGCTTGTTTTAAAACAAGTAATTCATCTCTACACTTATTTAATTCTAACACAAGATTATTATATTTTGACGAAAAATTAAGTCTCTGCTCTTCAACAAACTTAAGATCAACATTAATGTAATTCATATAAGACTGCAAATCAGAATCATCATCCATAGAAAGTAAAATATTTACCTTTTTCATGGTTATGTTGACTCATTCTCCATTTCTAGCATGGCTCTTTCCAACAGCCAGCTGATCACCATCTGAAAGTGCCATCAGTGCATTGACACGAACTTCATCATCATCTGAGGAGACCTCTTCTTTATCCCAGTCATATGCTTCAGCTACTAGAACCTTGTTCTTTGCTTGAACAAGTTTGGGGTTTGAGCAGCCTGAGACATTAAGGGATTGGCCTCAAGGAAAGCAAGTTTAGCCTTAGCTTTTCTATATTTTGCTTCAAAATCTTTTTGACCCTTTTGAACAGTATTGTTTTGAAAATGTTGGGTCGACTGAATCATTTTGGGTTGAAACTTGCTAGTTCCTGATGAAGAACTATTTCCAGAAAATTTATAAGAGGGTTCTGAGGTTGTTTTTGAAAAACAGTCTTTAGCAAAATGACCCTTTTTACCACATTTAAAACATTCAGTGGTTTCATTTGCTTTAGCTTTTGAAAAGTTTGACTGATTTCTTTTGATAAAACGTTTTGAATTAGCAAGGAGTGTCCTTTCTTGAAATTCTAAATGTAAATCATTTAGGTACTCCTCACTAGTTCTTTCATCAACCTCATCATCAGAATCCTCTTGAAAATCCTGCACAACACCATTAGAATAAAAGGCAGTTGATATGGGTGAGGAAGTCAAGGCCTTTTTGGGCACAAGAGCTTTCTTTGAGTCTGGGTATCTCCTTGAGATTAAGTTGTCCTCATAGACAAATTTCCCATAGATCTCAGGGAGCTCAAGGGTCTGAATGTGATTAGCATTCCTGAGACCCTGAGAGAAGTTTAGCCACTTCTCAGGAAGACTGTTGACAAAGCCAACATTAATCTCATGCTTAGACAAAACTACACCATCATTTGATAATTCATTTATCAGGGTCTTGTATCTAGTATATGTCTAAGGGAGACTTTCAGAGTCCTTTGCCCTGAAAGTGTTATACTCAAGTTTCAGGTCCATGATCCTGTTTTCCTTGTTATCTGAGGGACCTTCAAAGTTATGAACCAAGTCAAGCCAAGTTTGTTTGGCTGTAGTACAGTTAATGACTGATTCCATTGTATCGTCAGGAAGACAAGATACAATTATGCTTTTCAGGCGCTGGTCTTGATTGACCACCCTTCTCTCATCAATAGTCCACTGAGCTTCAGGTTTAATTAACCCCTTAGCAGTCTTTGGGACATAAGACCATCATTGATACAAGTGATGTAGTATGGTTCCATACCGGTCAAGTAGCAAAGCATATGCTTTTTCCACTTGCTAAAATTTCTAGCTTCGAGTCTGGGAGCAACAGCTGAATAGCTTCCTCCCTTTTTATTGACGAGCTAGGGCACATTAATATCAGCCATAGTAGGATCTTGGTTTTAAAAACCTTTTGAGCACTCTTTTGTTTTTAAAAGATTTTACAAACCAGAGGCTCTGATAACACTTGTTATTCTCGTTACACAAGTAGAAATAACTACAAAGTTAATCTATTTGTGTTCCATGACTGAATTAATGTATTGATTAATTTAAAAAAATAAGTAAAACGTAAAATATAAAACACAAGTTTTTCATCGTTTAAATTCTTATTACAAATTAATCAAAAGAATCTATACCCAAGTGTTAGCGGAAATAACACTTGGGATTGAAATGACAAGGTATGGTATGTTCTCCTCACTAAACTCAAGCTATGCTTGAGTAGAAACAATAAATGAACCACTGAGCTATCTCAGGGACTAGGTTGCTCTTTGGGGGAGAAAAGTGGTTTTCTGAAAGTCTAAGTTTTTAATGCACAAAACTTATCCACTTTTCTCCCTTATGATTCCTATTTATACACATGTATAAAAGAGCACCCATGACTAAAAATACAAAAAGAATGACCTAGCTAGTCTGACAAAGATACAACAGTATTTTGACAGTTACAAGAATCTATTTTGGGATAATGTTGAAACTGCTTTCTGAGTGTCAGTGATAACACTGTTCTTGTTCTCACGCTATTCAGGGAAAGTTTGACTTTGGCCCTGATAAGGACATTTCCTTATCTATTCAAACTCTTCCCGCCTTGTCCCGCCTTTCTTTCAGACTTCAGATTCTTCAGGCTTGGTCTTCAGTCTTCAATCTTCAATCATTATAGTTGTTGAGGAGACTGGGGTTCAGTGAGTTATTGTCATCACTTACTGAACCCATTATCTTCTTCTTTGGCTTAAGTCCTACTCAGGGAGTTTCGCCTTCCTGAATGGTGAATCTTTCTTTTTAGACTTGCCTTAAGCATCCTGAAGATAACTCACTGAGTGACTGTTCACTCAGTGACCTAAGAGTGTTCACGATTGATTAAAACTTGGGCTAATTTGAATATAAATCATGTTTTCAGGACGCTTGGGTACTGACAGACCCAACAGCTATACCTATTTATGTTGCCCATATTTGTAGCCAGTCATAGGGAGTCCATGATCGTGCCATTGATGCACCAATGGTAATGACGCTGTCAGTGGAGGTGGGTTTTTGTCCACTGCGTTCCCATTTGTTTATATTGCTATATATAGCGCACCTGGCCCGTGTATATTGTATGTATGTCTAGTCTAGAACTGGCATATGTATATCTGTTTTGAAAGGAGCGTATGGATGCATCCTAGGTATTTGTTCAGTTATGATTTAATATATGATTGTGAATGGACTTGTGTGTGTGCAATACACCCCATTTCACTATTTGGTATATCGAGCTAGCTACTCCATGTACAATTTGTTATATGATTTTTTGGGCATTTCCTTGATATTGATATCCACTTTATGTTCATTATTATGCTCTGATTCCTTTCATATGTTCCATATTTTGTTTGACATCTTGTTTAGCAGGTTCTCTTGGATTCATTCGTTTATTCATTTCGTATACGCTTATTACATTTCATTTGTTTATATCTGTTCACTGAGCGTTAGCTTAGCCGCATTTTCTTTTCTCTGCGGCAGGTTATAAGCAGGGATGCTGGGCATGAGTGTTGAGAGTAGGAGCTAGAGACCTACCTTGCTTAGTTTTTCCACTTATTTATGCTTTTAAGACAATTTATGGCTTTGGACATTGTATTGCCTTTTAGACTATGTTTGGATATCATTTTCTTTTGGATTTTGTAATGTTTGACTTAGTCTTTGCTTTAATAAGAAGTATTCCGCTTGCATTATTATGTTCTTATTGACACCATAATGTTACACTTAAGCCCTTTTCGGGTTGGGGTGTTACAATTATAGAGAGTTGAACAAACTCATCGTGAAGAATCGATATCCATTACCCAGGATTGATGATTTGTTTGATCAGTTGCAAGGATCAAGTGTATACTCGAAAATTGATCTGAGGCCGGGATATCATCAGCTGAGAGTCCGAGCAGAAGACATTCCCAAAACAGCTTTCAGAACGCGGTACGAACATTAAGAATTTCAAGTAATGCCATTTGGTCTCACCAATGCACCTGCAGTGTTCATGGACTTGATGAACCGAGTATGCAAACCATACTTGGACAAATTCATGATCGTGTCCATTGATGATATTCTAATCTACTCCCGCAGCAAGGAAGAACATGCTGAACATTTGAGAACCATTTTAGAGTTACTCAAGGAGGAAAAGTTGTACGCTAAGTTCTCCAAATGTGATTTTTGGATTCCAACTGTACAATTTCTTGGTCATGTTATCAACAGTCAAGGTATCCACGTAGACCCTGCCAAGATTGAGGCGGTTAAAGATTGGGCATCTCCTACAAACCCGACAGAGATTCGCCAATTTTTACTACAGGAGATTCATAGAAGATTTCTTAAAGATCGAAAAGCCTTTGACAGAACTGACCCAGAAGAACAAGAAGTATAACTAGGAAGAAAAACAATAGTCAGCCTTCCAACTCTTTAAGCAAAAACTCTGTGAAGCACCAATCTTAGCACTACCCGAAGGATGTGAAGACTTTGTAGTGTATTGTGATGCGTCACATCACGGTTTAGGTGCAGTACTGATGCAAAGGAGCAAAGTAATAGCCTATGCTTCTCGACAGCTCAAGAAGAACGAAGAGAACTACACAACTCATGATCTAGAATTAGGAGCAGTGGTCTTTGCTCTTAAGATATGGAGCCATTACCTGTACGGCACCAAGTGCACGGTTTTCACCGATCACAAAAGTCTTCAACACATCCTAGATCAAAAGGAGCTGAACATGAGATAGCGATGATGGTTAGAGTTACTCAACGACTATGATTGTGAAATTCGCTATCACCCAGGGAAAGCGAACGTTTTGGCTGATGCCTTGAGCAGAAAGGAACAAATTAAACCTCTCAGATTCCGATCTCTGGGAATGACCATTTGTTCACCCCTTCCATCACAAATCCTCATAGCTCAATCAGAAGCTCTCAGGGAAGAGAACAGACCCTGTGAAAGAATTCACGGCATGCCAGAGAATGAGAACGGTTTCGTAAAAAGATCAGACAGAATGCTTTGTTTCAAAGAAAGAAGTTGGGTTCCTCTCTACGGAGGTATACATAATCTCATCATGCATAAATCCCACAAATCTAAGTACTCCATTCACCCGGGTTCTGAAAAAATGTATCAGGATCTCAAGAAACTCTATTGATGGCCAAACATAAAGGCCGACATCGCCGAGTATGTTGGAAAATGTTTGACATGTTCAAGAGTCAAGGCGGAATGTCAAAAGCCGTCGGGATTGCTTGTACAACCTAAACTTCCAGTATGGAAATGGGAACAAATTACTATGGACTTTATCACCAAATTACCAAAGACGTCAACTGGATTGGACACCATCTGGGTCATCATTGATCGTCTCACCAAGTCCGCTCATTTCCTACCAATCAAGGAAACTGACGAGATGAGCACTCTCGCACAATTGTATCTGAAGGAAATAGTGTCCCAACATGGAGTTCCAATCTCCATTATCTCAGATAGAGATAGCTTATTTACTTCTAGATTTTGGCAGACTCTACAGAAAGCTCTCGGTACACGTTTAGATATGAGCACCGCTTATCACCCTCAGACCGATGGGCAGAGTGAAAGAACAATCCAAACCTTAGAAGACATGCTTAGGGCATGTGTAATAGACTTCGAAAAAGGTTGGGATAAACACTTGCCGTTGGCTGAATTTTCCTACAACAACAGCTACCATGCCAGCATCAAGGCAGCACCATTTGAAGCACTTTATGGTCAAAAGTGTAGATCGCCTGTTTGTTGGGCTGAAGTGGGTGATGTACAACTCACAGGACCTGAACTGATTCACGAGACAACGGAAAAGATATTTAAGATCAGGCAGCGACTACAAGCCGCACGTGATAGACAAAAGAGCTACGCTGATGTGAGGCGAAAGCCAATGGAATTCCAGATTGGAGACAGGGTTATGTTGAAAGTTTCTCCATGGAAAGGAATGGTACGCTTTGGAAAGCGTGGAAAGTTGAATGCAAGGTACATTGGACCGTTCAAAATCCTGGAAAGGATTGGTCCAGTGGCTTATAAACTTGAGCTCCCAGAGGAACTTAGCAGAGTATACAACACATTTTACGTATCAAACTTGAAGAAATATCTGTCAGATGAAACTCTTGTCATCCCAATGAAGGAAATCCGACTTAATGACAAACTCGTATTTACGGAAGAACCAGTGGAAATAATGGACAGAGAGGTGAAACAGCTAAAGCAAAACCGTATCCCAATTGTCAAAGTTCGATGGAACTCTAAACGAGGACCATAGTATACATGGGAATGTTAGGATCAAATTCGAGACAAATACCCACATTTATTTCCATAGACAACCCTAACAACTACCTTAGACTTAAATTCCGGGATGGAATTCTGTTTGATGGGTAGGTACTGAAGCAACCTTTAAAATTCCCCAGTACCTTGTAAATGTTAATCAAGTATTAAATTACCATTACAGTTCATTTAACCATTTTTACGAGCAAAATTTCAAAATTTTGTTTATTACATTACAATGATTCAAACACGTTGATACATGATTCACAATACTTTGGAACGAGCTCACACACGGACCACGACAATTCATAATACGAATAAAAACCAAACGGATCCATTTTACATAGTTCTCGGACCAACATGCTATTTTAAGCTTGTTACTATTCAAGCCCAATCCTTATATTTCTTTTATTCCATTCGAACTAACACACGACTACTTGGCCTCGATATCTTAATATTTTGACACACAAACTATACTACATTTTACACAATTCAATTCTTCACATTCCAAGGATTCAGGAATGACAAACCTCATTTTCTAGTTCGAACGTTTGATCTTAAAACGAGGCTCAAAGCTAGTACAACTCGACACAAGTACAAATTCAGTCGGGTATAACCAAACTCAACCAAACATATTTTTACCTAAGTGCTTTGCTTATAACTGAATCAAGTGAGTCCTAAAATCCTTATTACACCTTTCCTAGACCATTTGGTCACGTTTCTATAGTCGTTTGGACCCTATGTATGTCGAACAAAATATATATACATGCCACTTGATCTATAACCGAGCAAGCACACAAGCACCTCTTCTAAATATCTTAAACTTGAGTACCAAGCTACTAAATCCTTATCAAATCCCTGCTACAATCAAATCAAGTCCCAACTTGGTGATTAAAATACATTATACTCTTATATACATGCATACTTATACGTATAAACACACACATACTCATTCACGCTCAAAACTATTATCACACATATTTCTCTAAGTCTTTTACTCTCCTGCCGAGTCCTTTGAAGAGCAAGAGTGATTTTCTAGGCATTCATAGCACTTTCCAAGTCGCAAGCCTTGATCTTGATCCTTTTGATATCGTTCTAACAAGTAACGTGCAAACCATTCGAGTCCTAGTTCATTTCCACGTTTTTCTCACCACCATTTTGGTGTAGTAAGTCATCCGAATCCATTTCTATACCTACATATGATTTCCAATTGTTTATGCACATTTTATTCCATTCGATTTCAATTACAAGCTTTCCTTTATTTATTTCGAATTCTCGTATTTCATTTTACGTATGCATATGACCTCCTAATTCAAAGGATGGCTAGATAACAAGTACTTTATTCATTCGACACATATTTCATCATATAAGTTCTTAACGAGACTCATTTTATACTCATGTTGCATATCGAACATTTAATAAATCATAAAAATTAATTGGACCTTTTGGTTATAACGTTAAGGAAACGCTCCATAAAATCCATTTTATACGAATGACCTATCGAATAAATTGCTCAACATATTTCTCTATAATCCTAACTAATAAATTTTAAAAATGAGCTCCCTTGATAAGCTCTTAAAATACCTTTTATAACGTACAAGTTAGTCACAATCGAAACAGTCCCATAACCGTAATATATATCGAGTGGGCTTTAAAGCCCATTAAGCTCATAATAAGCTAATCTGAATAAGCAGTCATATAAGTAGTTTTGAAATGTTAATAAGACTATAAAATAAACCCAAAACCAAGCCCAAATCGTTTTCTAACCCATTGGATCGTTAATTGTTAATGGGCCTGTTTTAAATTCTTAAAAGCCCAATAAGCTATAAATAAGCACTTTTCAGGTAATAAGCAGTTTTATAAACTTTAATAAGCTGTTTGAGGCTTAAGGAACTCTCGGAAAATTTAATCTATAACTTTTGTGACTTTTGGACTTAAAATGCAAAATGTTATGGTTATCGGGTTAAAAGTGTAACTTTCACATAATCTATTGTCAAACTGCCATTTTAATAACTTAAGGGTCGAAATTGAATATACGGTAAACAAAGGCCATAAAATGTCATATTGGAACATTTTGGACTAAAATTGTAAATATTTTCTAACCAAGGACTAACGGTGCAAAAGTTTCACCGTTAGGGTTTGGTGAACTCAAATAAGTACATTTTATTATCATCATTTATCCTATTTATTTGACTTGTTTTATTATATTACATATGAGAATCGATACATTAATGTTTACTTTAGTAATTCTCAGGTAAAAACAAGCATTATGTGAAACTTGGCGATTTTGGACTAATTATGGAGCAAAACAAGCGAGATGTCAAAAGTCTAGTGAAATCCAGAAGATGCGCCGTATCTCACTCAACAGATACGACGCAATATCATACTTAGATGAATTCGAAGATCATTGCCTGAATTTGAAGAATGCGCCGCATGCAATTCTGTCATGCGCCGCATATGAAACTTTGGTCAAAGAAGAAGATCAAGCTCGTTCTACTCCAGATACGCCGCATTATACTTCCAACATACGGTGTATCACTATCAAGATTTCACCAGTTACAATCCAAGACAGCTAAAGTACATGCGCCGCATACAAAGATCAAGTTACGCCGCATCTGAAGACGGTGTACGAATATTCCAGAATATATTAATCTTGGACCCCACGCGAAGTTAAGTCAATGCGCCGCATCGATCCCTCAGACATAAACTATAAATACCCCAAGGACAGACGAATTTGAGAGACCATACAGAGAGTTTAGACCTTTTGTATAACCCTAGAGCCGAATTCAGACGACCAAGCAGCACAAGACACACCTCAAACAAAGATACAAGAGCTGTAAGAAGGTCCTGCATGTATTCAATTCATTAAGTAGTTTTGTTTTATTGTTTTAGTACGCTTTAATTCATCAGGATTGATGGGCTTGTGTCATGTGACTACGGAAGATCATGCACTCCCCTTAATATTGTTTTCCTATTAATTAAAGTTTATATGTTGATGTCTTTGGTGACTTTTATTAGTGCATTGATAACCTCTGTGTCTAGCTGAGTCTTGCTTGGGTCGCCATGCCCCTTCCTCGCCTATTTATTAGAGACGCTTGAATAAATAGGATAGACATAAGTAATCATTAATGGTTTACTCGCCGATAAGATTAGAGCCAACGAGAAAGGTTTAATTATATACACTTCATATAAAACTAGCAATAAAACAAGTGACAAGCTATTTAATTATCAGGACAGGTCTTCTTATTGTCTCGAGTATCTATCTGTGTACATGTGTGCTAATCGCTGATTCGTGCTCAATAGTTTAGTTTTCTATTTAATTATAACCAAACCGTGCCAGTCTCTCAGGCTGAACCCCCTTGCGTTAGATTAGGTTGTATAGCTAACTTAGGATATTAAAATACTGATTAGAATAACTAGATAATACGTTCCACTCTTAGTGATCGACACTCTGCTTACCATTATATTCATACTGACCGGGTACACTGCTCGTTAAGTGTGTGTGTTATTGATAAGTCGGCTAAATATAAATTTAAAACTTGAGTAGGCATTAATACTGCTAAACCGCAACGACACATCACCCGTATCAGGGTTAAAAGTGTAAATTTCATATAGCTTCAAGGATCATTCAGTAACTATGTTCTATATATATTTCCATTAAGTGTTTATTTCATTTTGTCATAAAAAGCCGTTTATACATTTCGTGCGATATATTTAAATTACGATACGTTTATATACATATAACGAGAATTCTAACGAATAACATAACGTATTAATCACCAACTTTCGAGGAAACGATATTTACGGATTCAATAACATAAAAACAAAAGATAATATTATATATAATATTATTTTTGAAATTTAAGCATTTTAAATATATCATCCATTCTCATCACGAACCAATTCATTATCCGATACTTTTTCCACAGTCATTATTCGTATTAAGCCAAAACTATCAAAATCTGAGACTTCCCTATTATTCAGGTCGTGTGTTTGATTTCACAATATCTTTGCCATTACATTCGAGGTGAGCTCATAGTCCCACTTTTATCTTTTATATAATTTCAACTCGTAGGGAGATACATGCTACACAACAGAACACAAGTATTTTTCTGGATGCTATACCTGACTGATATTGCCTAAGTTACACTATTGCCAAAAGCCCCTCACATCATGAACCATTAATCACTTGCGAGTGAACGCGAATATAGTGAATAGATCTATTGGCAGTTGACGCCCCATTTGAGTTAGCCGGTTAGGTGACCAAATGCACTTTATTTAAAGGAAATAGGAAGATGGCAATCTCCTACACGAGGGCCATAAACTCACACCATTAAATTGGTGTGTTCATGCCATTTGTGCGGTACATGTCAACGTTTGTGTGTCATGAGACTTAGGGCAATATGTCGAACTGCATTATTACTATTTCAAAATAATTGTATTTCTATGCAATTATAGACTTGTGTTCAAACTGATTACAATTACAAACACTATGAATTCACTCAACAATTTTGTTGACTTTTAGCATGTTTATCTCGGGTAATTAACAGAGCATTAAAGGCACGGAGTGGGCAAATAAACTGATGGTTTTTGGTGTCAAATAATTTCTATTATTCATTTCAAACTATCATATCTTTTGTGAGATATTAACAATTGAATTTCCTTTTTGTATCTGAATTATCAAATGAATGATAATAACTTTCAAAACGCCTCTTTTTGAGTCGTTTTTTATAGTTATGACTATGATCCTTCGAGTAATACCCCGATTAGTCTTCCGCTGTTAACTTGAAATTTAGGGGGTGTTATAAATCTCTTTCTAATCAAATCCATTTACATTCATCCTTCAATAAAAAGGTTAAGTCAACACAGGAAAAAGTTTTCCACATCAATCACTCTTGTGATACTCATCTATCCTCATTTCAAATTCTCTCATTTCAATTCTCTTCTCATATTTCTCTACTTCTCGTCTATTCATCCCTCTCCTTTATTTGCCTCGTGCACTAAAGAAAAGTATTCTCTCACCTAAACTTCTCAAACTCTCGCTCTAGTTACTTAGAATCAAAAACCATATATTCTTAATTAATCTTAAACATATTAGTAACAACCAAATGATCAAAACCTTCTGTATCAGCAGAACTCCCCGGATCCCTCCATTATAACGGGCCGGATCCATTTTAGAATGGATCCGGAAGAACCGGCGTAACAAACACCTCATCTCATTTTTCTTCTCTTCCTAAGTGACCAAAAATGCATATCTCTTCATTTTAGGTTATCACCTTCCTAAATCTCAGACTTCCAACCACCTTCTACATCTTCCCAAACCCTCTCTCTTTTGAGCATGGTTAATTAAAACATTCCTACCAACTAGTATGTAAACTTAAATTGTCTCTCATCTCATACGGATGATATTTTGAAATAATAGATTAACATTGTTAATACAAGTAAAAACATAATACTTAAGCAATCAATCAACTTTTGTTAATCTTCTTAGAAACTTCAACCAAAACATTCATTTTCCAAAGAAGTTTTCTAAAATGACAAGAATGTACATCGGATCATAACCCACACTTGTGTTGATGATGTACTATCCCATTTTCTCATCCATGATCGCATTCCAAGCTTCATAGTAGGATTGACAACTTGATTGTTTCATCCGAGATACTCAAGTAAATTATTTTGCAATGCAAATATAATTGGTCATATCTAAAAATCCAAACTCGAGCTTTCCAACAACATATGTAGAACTTGCTCACTATATTTGTTCTCCATATTCTTCTCCATATGGACTCTTTTAAACATCTTCGCCACCTTAGTTATTATACATTAAGTTGAGTTGCATTAGACATAATATTAAAACGAAGCCAAGTATCATCATTGTTACTCTTCAATAGGCCATTATAGGAATACAAATTTTACTTACCTGAAGAATGAATACTTGAGAACTTATTGCACTAGAAACTCAATTTGACCTTGCGGTTGAATTGCTTCCAGGAGAGAAGTTGGGTATACCCGTAAAAATGGTCCTGTTTAGCCTTAATTGAGCACCGCTAGTAATAGTCTCATATTTATTCTTTCACTTGAAAAATCTCTATTCATATTCTTTCCTAAAGTAAGTTTACAATGGCAATACTTTGCGTCGCCTTAGGATTACAAATCAAACAAGTAGTAAATTTGATCTTTTTTTTATTAGTCAATCAAAACCACTTGCCTCATCAAGCGATTATCTCGCGTTGATAGAGAAGAGCTACATGACTTCAAGGATGAAGTTCATTATATGCTAATCACCATCCATAATGACTATACTTAGTTCATTGCTTCCATTGACTGAAACAACCTTCTAAACAATTCACTTTCTTATCTTCTTTGATGTTGAACTTATTATGTTGGATGTCCACCAATTATGGGGAAGGGAAATTCATTCACATAATTATCTTTTAAGAATAAACATACATGTGTCTCTTACGCTTTAAATACCACCACATAGGTAAACATCTCTTAGCTAAAATCAACTCACAAAATCGCACTTACTTCAAGCCTTTCAACCCAACACTTATTTTTCATCAATATTTCATCAAAAGAAGAATACATCATGTGTCTCATCTCTCTCAACCTTCCAATCCTTATTACACTAGTTATCCATCTCCTATTAGTCACATTTGAGCTCACCCTGAGGTTAGTAGCTCTTTTGATCCCTTAGAAATAACTTAATTTTCTTCCGAGATGTTTATGATTTATTGTAAAGCCCAAAAATTTGAAAGCATGGTAAAAGACAAAAATGCCCCTATGAATTTAAAAATTTAATAAAAGGTTTATAAAGTACCGAATCAAATCCCGAACTTCAAAAAATGGACATGATATGATACCAAATAATTTTGATAACTCCATTTAACATTTATACAAGTTACAAAATTACTAAATTACCCCTAATAGAACCGAATGAAGTTATACTTAGTTTTATGATTATTTAAAATGAATTAAAATTAGAACAAATAAGGAAATTATAAATCAAATCAATCACAATTATTTTGCCAACTATTGCTGCCGAAATTCTGGTCATATCCTCCCCTTTGACTCGGCCAAGTCCCACCTTAATTGATAAATCACATTTTCTCTCTTATAAACCCTAGCCGCATAATCAAACACACACAAAATAATTCTCTCCTCATTCATCCGAATTTTCTGGAGTCCAAGCATAATTTTTTGGTGTTATTCACGTTCTTAAGAAGCCAAGAAAAATTGGTATAGGTCGTGAGAGGCTTTCTTTTGGTCGCTAGCCTTATTCTTGTCGCAAGAATCAAATCCGAAGGTAATTAACAAAACAATTCATTCGATCCCCATAAAATTCATTCCTTATTTTTCCTGAGATCCTTACATTGTGTATGACCTACCAAAAATGTGTGCAAGGTGTTATGGTCGCGTTTGAAAGCTTGGTGATTTACTTGTATCGAATTGTTCTAGCCGTGTAACACAAATCACAATCAATCCATCCGATCATTCTAAAATTATTCTGGTATTTTTCTCAGCTTCTAATGATCAAATATAACGTGGGAAAAATGATAAAAACAGCCCATGCATCATATATAAATCGTATGGAAAATATTGTGTTATAAACCCTAAAATCGAATTAAATATCAAAATGCATGCATGCGATTTTTCTGGACCAGGTTATTATTTTTTGTGGCATCTATGATCATCATATAACACCAGAAAAATGTTCATTTGAATTGTGGAGACCTAAAACTATTATTGTGGAATTTATTTTGTATCGGCTAAAATAGAAATAAAAGGAAAATTGTGGAAAACCCTAAAAAAAATCAACCTAAGGATTATATGATTAAATCTGGAAAATTGATGTGTATAAATGATGTGGTTATGATGATTTAATGATTGGTGAAGTTAGGGTTTTGATTTTGTTATTTAAATGGGTACCGATTAGAATAAATAAATAGAAGGGTGTGTTTTGTAACTTTTAAAGCTCAAGGGACAATTTTGTAAATTATGTTAGACCTGCTGGAAATTGTATAAAATATAAAAGGAGGGTCTCATGTGTTAATTTTGCATTTAAAGGGTTTATTTTGATTTAATAATTAAAGTATTAATCGATTTGTAAAATAAATAAAATATAGGGACTAAATATGTAATTTCTGGAAAGTTAAGGTTGATTTGAGTAATAAATTATATTCAGGGGCTAATGTGTAAATTTGGATAATTATTGGACTAATGTGTAATTATTATTAATTAAAGATTGAAAATGTAAACTTTAGAGTTAAATAGGTAAATTAATTAAATGGAGGGACCTATTGTGTAAATTATGGAAACTTAATGGGGCATTCGTATAACTTGTTAAATTAAGTACTAATTGTGTAATTTTGATAAACTAAGGGTTTAATGTGTAATTATGAATATTTGAAGGTTTAAAGTGTAACTTTTGTAATAAAGGGGTGTAAAGTGTAATTTGTGAAATCTTAAGGACCAAATGTGTAAGTATGATAAAAGATACCTTATTTTCCATTTAATAATGATTTAACTAAGTTATGTTACTCCATATTACTAAAAATGGAAACTTTCTAAAAGTGGAAACTTACTAAATTTGGAAACTTACTAAAAAGGGAAAGTTACTTAAAATGGAAAGACAGTTAAGTAAGAATGATTGTAATCCCCTTCTACTCCTTTAGGTGTGAAGAAGGAGAGACTTTGAGCTATTCCCTTATTCCTGTGCTTTGTTTCTGTTTGTGCTTTCGTCATAAGGTACGGATACTCTACCCTTTTTAGTAAGGGTGTCTTTTCACCTATGCATTGATGTTGAGCTATGATTTAAACCTTTGCCATGAACCTTTTGATATGAACCTTTTGTCATGAACCTTTTGACATGAACCTTCTGATATGACTTTGAGATATACTTTCTGATTATGACCTTGAGATGCACTTTGATATGACATTGAGACCTAACTCTTAGTTTGATACCCGAGCCATTTTATGTTACCTAGCCAGGAAGGTAACCTGGCCATGTCTGTGATGCACCACTGGCATGACTCCCGTGTGGGGGAGTGATTTCTCACACCGTCCCTTTTATGATTATCTGCCATGGCTACTATGATTTTGAGATGACTTTGAGTTGGGGGCGTATGGGTTGCAATCCTAGGCATGTTTTGTTTAGTGGATTTAACTATGACTTTGAGTATTACTTTGAGGTGACTGGTGCTGTGTGCAATACACGCCTTTCACACCCCTGGGAGCTGATCACTCCACTATTATGATACATGAGGACACCCCTCATATTATCTGGTTGCCTGAGAGGTATCCCCTCTGATTGTGAGATTATGACTTTGAGATTATGATGTTGAGATTATGACTTTGAGTTTTTGGGCTCGTGGTAGATGACTATCCTATATTTCCTTTATTACTCTTTTGCTTTGATTATACCTTATGACATTCCCAGTACTTCACTATATTCTGTTTCGTTATCTTTGCTTGTATTATGTATCTGTTCACTGAGCTTTGTAAGCTCAGCCGCACGTTTTCTTTTCGTGTGCGGCAGGTTTTAGTTGGAAGATGGGTATGAGTGAAGAGACTTTTGGACTTAGAAGACTTGATAATTATTTTGGCCTAGAGACGATTGGAAGTTACTACATTGTTAGAATTTGTATTCGCTTTTGTAACCTTGTAATTTCAGTATTTCTTCTGTAACCTTTGAGAATCTTTGTATTACTTTTGAATGTATGCTTTGTTATATCTGATATGAAACCATCTGCGTGACATCTTTACCCTTGTCGGGTTGGGGTGTTACAATTATGGTATCAGAGCCAGGTTGCGATTTCGTAATACATTTACCCTTGACCTGTGTAAGTTAGGACCACTAAGCTTTCCCTGTAGGCACTCGTAAGTCAACCTTTGAAAATTGCTTTAGGATTTCCCATAGGAACCTAAGTTTTGACCGGTGAGGAATGGGTAGACTATAAGGTATTTGTTTAAGCATCATTGCTTCCGTATCACTCTGATTCGTGCCTTGCTTTTGGTTAGATCCTGTTGATACCACTTCTGGAAAGTGAAAGCTTATGCTTTGCACCACCTAAGTTTTGAATCTGATTAAATCTTGAAGGCATTGAGAATTTCATAATAATGGCCTAATACTATTTGATCCTTATCTTCAAATCCCTTTTGTTAATCATTTTGATAATGACCCGCATTTCACTCTGATTCTTTTGTTAATCACTTTGACGCCTCTTCAGGCATTCCGAGAACCTCTATGGCGATGACGTACTGGATATGTTTTGCTATTTGATAAGTATCTATGAAGTTTCCGACACTATTGATTTCGTTTTACCCATCTCTGTCCTTATGAGAAGTCTCGTGGTGTGTAACCATGAGTATAAGAATGTTTTCTTCCTCACTTCTAATGATATAGCTTTGATTTGCGAACCGTCTTTCTTTGGATAGTCAACTTCGATTTTATTCTGAAAAGGAAATTGTGGAATGATCAGTCAAATATTGACAACTACCCTTCTATGTCTCACCTTTAACGTTTGCAACAATTTTGAACTTCCGACTACGATTACCAATTGTCAAACCCTTGCTATCTCTATTACTCTGGAGACGCGTGTGTTACTTACATGGTTATGAAGTTTTCCTAGAAACCATTTCGTACACCAATAAATGAACCTCATCGTAGAAGCCTTTTGGCACCTTGAGTTTTCTGAACATGAACCTTGTATTGAACGTTATTTGGCACCCTGAACTTCTTGAACATAATCCCTGTTGGACCGTCAAGTTTTTCCACCGGAGTATGAAGTAAGATTTGACATGATACCGAGAGATTCTAGTCACTAAACGAAGATGTCTTTCGGATCATACTAATTGACTGGAGCAACCGGGAAAAGCAGCAACCGAAGACCAGGAAGTAAGTTTACTTAAGTGTATCTTCTGGGCATGTTTTAGTTTTGTTCGCGATAAAGAGGAATGATGACTGGAGATATGTATGGAAGCTGAACCGTATTGCTGTAGGAGCCAATATTCCTCCACCCTGGAACGATTATGTGTTTTGTTTAAATTCAGAGCGCGAAGTTTCCTTTCTGATGAATTGATACTATTCTTGAAATCGCCTTCCGTATTCGTAAACGACTGCCATGACGGTTAATGACGCTAATAGTATTAGCTAAAGCTCTGACGATCTTGGTGAAATTGATAGATGATATTTTCTCATGAGTACTGGGCATATGGTCATTGTATGACTTAATGGTACATTCGGAGACGAGGAAGAACATGAAAATCATTTTGCACCCTATTAGAGATTTGAGGATCATTTGTGTATTCTGAGAGATTGATGTTGTTTGAGACAACGGTGTTCCTTGACTGACCTGGAGTTGACGACAATGGAGACTACCCCGAAGAGTGGAGACATTCCTTACAAGACAGAAGTGTTGGCGATGCAGAAGAAGAAATTCTAGTCAAGATGGCGAACCTGGAGCTGATGAAGACATGCAGTCCCACTTCCCTATTCATCTTAGTTGTACTGAGATGAATTGAGAGCGGAAGCAGACTGGGTGATGGAGAGATTTAAAGACCGTGCCAGGAATCCACGTTGCTCCATCACATTCCAAGAAGAACTGCAGGAGGCTCGACGACCCAGACACAAGTTTCCGACCTTGGTTTCATTTCTCGATTGAGGGACAGACGAAGACAGACTATCAAGACTTGAAGAGATTGGAGGTGTTGAATGAGCGAAATCGGGAAACAGACCCTTCATGTTTGGAAGATTAGATTTTATGAAGGCCGAAGTCCTTGAAGATTAATAAGATCCTTGATGATTTAAGTTCCTAGAAGCATTTCAGTTCGTGTTTATTTTTCATATGTTCGGTGATAGCTTCGTTTGAGATATTTTGGCGAGTTGTGGAAGATATGATACTGGTGACGGCGTACCTCACTTCTGCTAGGCAATCTGGGATTTTGATACTCTTGCGAATAGTTTTGTTTTTCCCTCTTGATTGTGGCAATTGTTTTTGTTGACCTCTGAGACTGTAGAAGTACTAGGTGGATTAAGATAGGTGGTCTTTGATTTCGACTTGAGATAAAGTATGACCATCATGAGGGCATACTTATATGATGCCAGTATTATGACGTCTGGCCAACGTGATAATACTTACATCATATAGCATGCACTTGTTGTGGGCATAGGATATCTTGGGAGATACCTAAGAAGTTTAGAAGTTGATCTCTGTTGGATTATCCGTGATTAGTAAGACTTTAGGTTCATTCTACCTATGCGTTTAATCTGTTTTCATCGTTATACGACTGGATGCGTTTGGATACTCGACACGCGTTTGTTGACCTTTGTACTCCCGATAAGAATCTTAGGTTCTGTGTAGAACTTTCTACTGTCTGTTTTCTGTCAGTATAAATCTGATCTGTTACTATTGAAAAGTACACCTACATTTTGCTATATGTACGTTTCGCATCCGTTGATTATGTTTCATTATGACCTGCTATGAGTTGATTGAGGCTGTTGATTTTGAGGAGCAAGACCTGTTTGTTTATGAGAACACCTATGAAAGGTTATACTGAAGCTGAGACTATCTGAGAATCTGAAGAGTTTTGAACTCATATACTACTCCCATGTTCGCTACA
Source organism: Artemisia tridentata subsp. tridentata (assembly GCA_021014915.2). Lineage (NCBI taxonomy): Eukaryota > Viridiplantae > Streptophyta > Magnoliopsida > Asterales > Asteraceae > Artemisia > Artemisia tridentata. The sequence goes on along the minus strand of CP139505.1, from coordinate 142,216,811 downwards.
ATTCGATACGTTTTCATCTGATTTGACTATTCCTATTCCACGGACGAAAATCCGTCAATCCTACATCTTTCCTGAACCCCTTCTGATGAGATACGTTTATCATCCATTACGTTTAGTATATCATTCTTTTGATGTGAATCCTGAGCGTTATGTCTTTTTGAGAAAACCGAAATTATTTGATCGGCAAGATTGAGTCATGAGAAAATACGTGGTTTGGAAGAACCTGCTCGAGCGTGAGAATGTCTTGTTGATAGTTTGCAACTTCCTACGACTTCGTTTAACTTTGCGACTTCAAATTTCGAGGACGAAATTTTTCTGTTAGAGGGGAAGAGTTGTAAAGCCCAAAAATTTGAAAGCATGGTAAAAGACAAAAATGCCCCTATGAATTTAAAATTTTAATAAAAGGTTTATAAAGTACCGAATCAAATCCCGAACTTCAGAAAATGGACATGATATGATACCAAATAATTTTGACAACTCCATTTAACATTTATACAAGTTACAAAATTACTAAATTACCCTTAATAGAACCGAATGAAGTTATACTTAGTTTTATGATTATTTAAAATGAATTAAAATTAGAACAAATAAGGAAATTATAAATCAAATCAATCACAATTATTTTGCCAACTATTGCTGCCGAAATTCTGGTCATATCCTCCCCTTTGACTCGGCCAAGTCCCACCTTAATTGATAAATCACATTTTCTCTCTTATAAACCCTAGCCGCATAATCAAACACACACAAAATAATTCTCTCCTCATTCATCCGAATTTTCTGGAGTCCAAGCATAATTTTCTGGTGTTATTCATGTTCTTAAGAAGCCAAGAAAAATTGGTATAGGTCGTGAGAGGCTTTCTTTTGGTCGCTAGCCTTATTCTTGTCGCAAGAATCAAATCCGAAGGTAATTAACAAAACAATTCATTCGATCCCCATAAAATTCATTCCTTATTTTTCCTGAGATCCTTACATTGTGTATGACCTACCAAAAATGTGTGCAAGGTGTTATGGTCGCGTTTGAAGGCTTGGTGATTTACTTGTATCGAATTGTTCTAGCCGTGTAACACAAATCACAATCAATCCATCCGATCGTTCTAAAATTATTCTGGTATTTTTCTCAGCTTCTAATGATCAAATATAACGTGGTAAAAATGATAAAAACAGCCCATGCATCATATATAAATCGTATGGAAAATATTGTGTTATAAACCCTAAAAACGAATTAAATATCAAAATGCATGCATGCGATTTTTCTGGACCAGGTTATTATTTTTCGTGGAATCTATGATCATCATATAACACCAGAAAAATGTTCATTTGAATTTTGGAGACCTAAAACTATTATTGTGGAATTTATTTTGTATCGGCTAAAATAGAAATAAAAGGAAAATTGTGGAAAACCCTAAAAACAAATCGACCTAAGGATTATATGATTAAATCTGGAAAATTGATGTGTATAAATGATGTGGTTATGATGATTTAATGATTGGTGAAGTTAGGGTTTTGATTTTGTTATTTAAATGGGTACCGATTAGAATAAATAAATAGAAGGGTGTGTTTTGTAACTTTTAAAGCTCAAGGGACAATTTTGTAAATTATGTTAGACCTGCTGGAAATTGTATAAAATATAAAAGGAGGGTCTCATGTGTTAATTTTGCATTTAAAGGGTTTATTTTGATTTAATAATTAAAGTATTAATCGATTTGTAAAATAAATAAAATATAGGGACTAAATATGTAATTTCTGGAAAGTTAAGGTTGATTTGAGTAATAAATTATATTCAGGGGCTAATGTGTAAATTTGGATAATTATTGGACTAATGTGTAATTATTATTAATTAAAGATTGAAAATGTAAACTTTAGAGTTAAATAGGTAAATTAATTAAATGGAGGGACCTATTGTGTAAATTATGGAAACTTAATGGGGCATTCGTATAACTTGTTAAATTAAGTACTAATTGTGTAATTTTGATAAACTAAGGGTTTAATGTGTAATTATGAATATTTGAAGGTTTAAAGTGTAACTTTTGTAATAAAGGGGTGTAAAGTGTAATTTGTGAAATCTTAAGGACCAAATGTGTAAGTATGATAAAAGATACCTTATTTTCCATTTAATAATGATTTAACTAAGTTATGTTACTCCATATTACTAAAAATGGAAACTTTCTAAAAGTGGAAACTTACTAAATTTGGAAACTTACTAAAAAGGGAAAGTTACTTAAAATGGAAAGACAGTTAAGTAAGAATGATTGTAATCCCCTTCTACTCCTTTAGGTGTGAAGAAGGAGAGACTTTGAGCTATTCCCTTATTCCTGTGCTTTGTTTCTGTTTGTGCTTTCGTCATAAGGTACGGATACTCTACCCTTTTTAGTAAGGGTGTCTTTTCACCTATGCATTGATGTTGAGCTATGATTTAAACCTTTGCCATGAACCTTTTGATATGAACCTTTTGTCATGAACCTTTTGACATGAACCTTCTGATATGACTTTGAGATATACTTTCTGATTATGACCTTGAGATGCACTTTGATATGACATTGAGACCTAACTCTTAGTTTGATACCCGAGCCATTTTATGTTACCTAGCCAGGAAGGTAACCTGGCCATGTCTGTGATGCACCACTGGCATGACTCCCGTGTGGGGGAGTGATTTCTCACACCGTCCCTTTTATGATTATCTGCCATGGCTACTATGATTTTGAGATGACTTTGAGTTGGGGGCGTATGGGTTGCAATCCTAGGCATGTTTTGTTTAGTGGATTTAACTATGACTTTGAGTATTACTTTGAGGTGACTGGTGCTGTGTGCAATACACGCCTTTCACACCCCTGGGAGCTGATCACTCCACTATTATGATACATGAGGACACCCCTCATATTATCTGGTTGCCTGAGAGGTATCCCCTCTGATTGTGAGATTATGACTTTGAGATTATGATGTTGAGATTATGACTTTGAGTTTTTGGGCTCGTGGTAGATGACTATCCTATATTTCCTTTATTACTCTTTTGCTTTGATTATACCTTATGACATTCCCAGTACTTCACTATATTCTGTTTCGTTATCTTTGCTTGTATTATGTATCTGTTCACTGAGCTTTGTAAGCTCAGCCGCACGTTTTCTTTTCGTGTGCGGCAGGTTTTAGTTGGAAGATGGGTATGAGTGAAGAGACTTTTGGACTTAGAAGACTTGATAATTATTTTGGCCTAGAGACGATTGGAAGTTACTACATTGTTAGAATTTGTATTCGCTTTTGTAACCTTGTAATTTCAATATTTCTTCTGTAACCTTTGAGAATCTTTGTATTACTTTTGAATGTATGCTTTGTTATATCTGATATGAAACCATCTGCGTGACATCTTTACCCTTGTCGGGTTGGGGTGTTACATTTATCATCTCCAAAATAACCACCATTTTTCAGTTCCGCTTCTTGCATCACCTTTCTCTGAACATTATACACTCACTTACACAATAAATAAATTTTTAATAAATTTATTTCAACCATTTCCCTCTCAAAATGCTCTAAAATCAATCTTTTAATTCTTATAATTTTTAAAGAATTTTCAAATTTTCCATTTCACCTTTCCCTGAATCCTACAATCATTAAACACCTAGTGATATGATTATCTTCACCTCTAATCACTTATTGGTTTTCTTTAGCCTTCTTTCTTCTCTCTAGAGTCCATTAATGGCAACCCCTCATCATTAGTCTTATACCTCTCAGGATTTCTTCATTTAAGACACTCTCTCACACTCATTACAACAAGAAACATAAGCCTACAATAGCTATATCCTATTCATTTTCGCTTCTCATCTGTTCTGTTAACCGGATATTTTGGCTAAAGCTAGCCGGATCCCTTTGGAAAAGTATCCGGTGGATCCGGGCAAACAGATACAGGTATGATCAATCAAAGTCTTCCAAAACTCAACTTTATACATTTAAACACTCCACATTACCTTTAATATATCTCCTAGAAGATTGTATCACTGTAGTTGACCTTAGTGCATGCAAATGATTGCATTTTGAAGGATTTTAGTGGTTTAGGCTTTAATTTCCTTACTTGACTCTTCCTTATATAAACCACTTGTGTTTGTACTTCTAATCCACACCTCAAAACACCTCCTTCTTCAGTAGTAAAACCTTCTTTTCTTGACTTCTCTTTCACCATGACTAAAGCACCAAGTGCTCGATCTTGTACTAGAAACCCTCATAGAAAAACAGCACGCATTGTGCATGAAATATCATCAACCGAAACCCCACCTATCAAAACACCTTCTATTAGGAACCCGCTCTCTAAATACATCCAAACTCCTACTGAATCAACTCCACCACAATTTCTTTCTACTAGAACACCACAGCATGCTTCCATTGAACCTACACTCGCTACTATCAAACCATCACCATCACTTGTTTCTATTAAGCAACACCTCAAGCTTCACCTCTTGAACCCCAACTCCTTTCTTTTACTACACCTCATTCATCACCTCATCTATACTTAAACTCCTTGGAGGACTTACCTTTTAGACCTTCTAATCTACCACCAATGCTAACATTCTCGTCTAATGAGAGAATGACCACCCAACAACCTTCTTCTCACAACATAGGTGTTGACATCAATGTCTCACTACCACTAGCACACATACCTTCTTTTCCTCCACCATCAACCAAACAACATAGATGTTGACACATCTCTACCTCCTCTACTTACACATACATCTCCACCAACACCCGTTGTGCATCCAAAACCTTCTCACTTAGGACCACATACTTCAAACATGCCTCAACAACCTTCTATCCTAGGTCCATATATACCTTCATCACCACCACAACCTAGTTATGATGAAACATGCTATCATTGCCATCAAACTCAAACCTTAGTTCATGAACTTCATAATGAAGTACATTTCATGTTCTATCACCTACTTGAACATCTTGATGAAATTAGCAAACCTAACCACCATTAGAAACCTTGAAGTGCAAGCACAAGTAGTCTTAGGCCTTACCTACGTCATTAGGATTTTCTTTCATGTTAGATCATTTTCTTAGTTTTTAGGGAATTAACCAATGCTGTATCATTTCTATTAAATGAATTTGCATGATTATGTGCTTCTTGTTTATGTGAGCATGATGGTGTGATTGTTACTTGTTTTCATACCATTTTTCTATCTTTTAGTGCTGCTAACAAGTTGCAGGTAGCCGGATCCCTTAGTTTATTCCAGGCGGATCCTTTCTGTAAAAGATCCGGCGGATCCGGGCACTCAGATACTAACAGAACTCTTATGTAGTTCAATTTTCAGCAAAGGGACAACATCTACTTGTTTTCTAACCTTTGTTTTGTAGATTTTCAAAAATACGCATGGAGTACTTGACGCCCTCAACAAGGGGGAGCTTTCATTCAAGCAAAACCATTGCAAAAACTTGCAATGATCACGTCTTAATCTTCCTAATTACTTGACGCCCTCAACAAGGGGGAGCAACTAAGCACTTGTTACTCTCTTTACTCCATTTTACACCTCTCTTTCATTTATTTTTCTAAAAACTTGCATTCGGGTTAGTTTCTTCTCGACAATCTTTTTGTTTCGACAAAAAGGGGGAGAAAAGAGTAAAAACTTAAATTCAAAACTTAAGAATTTTATCGTTTTACTCAAAATAATTTTATGTTTTGTCATAAACAAAAATGGGGAGATTGTTAATACAAATAAACCGTAAAAACGTTTATTTATATTTTACGATCTTCTTATGTTTTGTCGATAACAAACGTAAAATCATTTTTAACAAAACAAATAAAATACGTAAAGTTTTGAGCCAATAGTTTACTAACTCATTTCACTAAACAAATAAATCATCAAACATGTTTAGTTAATTAGTTTGCCAAAACCATTTTTATGAAACACTTATAAGTAATATTTGTTACTTGCATTTTTCATAAAATACATACTTTAAAAACAACTAGTTAAAAACAATGTACTAGTTAATAGAGTTGGACTATCCAAACCTAAAACCCATGTCCAAGACCCATGACCCATGGAGCAAAACCCATAACCCATAACCCATATGCTTGAAATCATGCATATGACATCACAAATGGGTAATATCCATGACCCATAACCCAAAGTCCATAACCCATGACCCAAGGTCCATAACCCATGACCTAAGATGTCTTTGACATCAGGCATGACATCACATAACCCATGGACCTTGATCCATAACCAATAACCCGAAATTGTAATCCAAAATCCGGACTGGTACTACGAGATGGCCGGATCCCTTAGATTACACAGGCCGGATACCTTTTCTAAGGGATCCGCCGGATCCGGGTGAACAGTGGCCAAACTTGTCTATAAAATAAAATTGGATTAATTGACGGAATATTAAACCTCCTAACTTGGCCTATATTAGGCTAAAAGGAGTGGTGGTGACCGGGTCAGCGCCACCTCAGATTTCTTACTTCCTCTCGCCTTTCACCTGTTTTGGTCACCTTTCCCTCACCTTTCATTAAAATACCCACTTTATACAAATATGAGAACCCATTTCATGATTGCAAGTTTGTGTGTTCAAATGTGAATGAAATTACGGTTTATCAAGAACACAAAGTTTAAAGAACAAAAAAAGATGTGATATGGGTAGAAGCGGAGCCAGAAAAGTTTGTTCGAGGAGTCACACTTTAATATTTTTTGGAAATTTACACTACAATTTGTTATCGCTAGGGGGGGCACGTGACCCTTGTGACCCATCCTTGTCTCCGCCCCTGGATATGGGTCTTTACACAGTATGTAGCAATTGTATAACGATTTTTTTGTTTTGTTTGATGAACTGATGTGTTGAATGAATAAAAAGGTAACTCCTTCATTTACAACTACATGCATGGAGCGTTTAAAAAAAGTGTTAAAAACAATCCTATCCATTGACATTGCAAGATCATGTAAGGTAACAATCATATCCATCCAAAAAAAACAATCCTATCCATTTTCTAATTAAGCCAATTATTCTCTGACACCTCATTTTTTGAGTGAATCATTTCTATTATTATATTTGTGTTCCCAAAAGGGATCACAACTCAACCAAAATGTACCTTTTATACTAAACTGCCAACCAACCAAGTATTCGAAATTCAAAAATCCTAGAATTATAGATATTTCACAATTTCAAAACTTACTGAATTTCAAATCCCATAAATTGAAACGAGAATGGCAGCGAACGGCCGCGTTGCAGCCTTCCTTTTTTTTCAACTCAACCAGAAAAAATAACCTTATCACCAGGAAAAACCATGGAATAATCAGAATACATACCTTTTTGATGTCCCAGTAATCAAAAGCAATCGATGTTCATCTTGATTTCTAGATCTTGTTAACCGTTGAAGATGAGGCGATGGTGTGTGTATGTGCCAGAGAAATCTAGAATGTTAATACAAATAAACCGTAAAAACGTTTATTTATATTTTACGATCTTCTTATGTTTTGTCGATAACAAACGTAAAATCAGTTTTAACGAAACAAATAAAATACGTAAAGTTTTGAGCCAATAGTTTACTAACTCATTTCACTAAACAAATAAATCATCAAACATGTTTAGTTAATTAGTTTGCCAAAACCATTTTTATGAAACACTTATAAGTAATGTTTGTTACTTGCATTTTTCATAAAATACATACTTTGAAAACAACTAGCTAGTTAAAAACAATGTACTAGTTAATATAGTTGGACTATCCAAACCCAAAACCCATGTCCAAGACCCATGACCCATGGAGCACAACCTATAAACAATAACCCATGTGCTTGACATCATGCATGACATCACAAATGGGTAATATCCCTAACCCACGACCCAAAGTCCATAACTCATGACCCAAGGTCCATAACCTATGACCCAAGATGTCTTTGACATCAGGCATGACATCACATAACCCATGGACCTTGATCCATAACCAATAACCCGAAATTGTAATCCAAAATCCGGACTGGTACTACCAGATGGCCGGATCCCTTAGATTACAGTGGCCGGATCCCTTTTCCAAGGGATCCGTCGGATCTGGGTGAACAGTGGCCAAACTTGTCTATAAATAGGGAGCTATTTCTTCTTTCTTTCCCACACCTTTTGACACATATTTCTCTCTATGTGTTTCTCTCACTAACCTCTGATCCTAGATCTTTCTTGTAGTCTTTTGTGTATTGATTCTCTAGGTTCCTTCTAAAGGCGAGATCACTACGTTTAGAGTCGAAGTCGTGCAACCTCCAAGATATGGAATGCTAGACTTCATCATCATCTCAAGATCACAGAAGTGACTCTTGTGGTGACTCATCTCAAGTATATCCAAGACATTTTGTGCTTTGGTGTAGTTGAAGCTTGGATCGCCAAGACACGTTGTGAAGAGTGATGCTAGTGGAGAGTGTTTCTCCAAGTCGCGTAGATCAAGATTATGAAGATGAGTTGTGGCGGCTCATGAAGATCTTGGTGTAGATGTTAGAAGTCGAGGTTTGATACCTCAAGGTAGTCTCGGTGCAAGACATTGTAGTTGTGAAGGCTTCTCCGCTGGTGAAAGGAGTTTGTGTTGTGTAGTGTTTATGAACTCTCGAGTTGGGTACTCGGGGAGTGGGGTAGGGCAACGAAGGTGTCCTTGTAGCCGAACCACTATAATTTTTCTTAATTTTTATTATTCATTTTTTGTTATGTGCGCGTGGTTTTCTAATATGGTTTAAGTTTCGATTTTAAATTTTCCATTATATTCGATTAGGAGAAGATATCGGAAAACATGGTGTGTTTGAACTTTCGGTAACAATGAATATGGGTTTTAAGCTAAAGAATATACCAAAGGAAATTAGTAAACACATAAAACACCAATTAATGATTTAATAAACAATGAAAACATTTCATGAAACATAATGGAAAGCATAAATATTATTGCGGTTTTACAAACATACATGTGTATCTGTCGAGATATAAACAATCTCAAATTTTAGCCCATGCCAGCAAGTCTCATCACAGGCTATTAAATCCAAAAACAACATGTGCAACAATCAGGTTCAGATAGGTACGGGCTCGAAAAATAGTTGCCTGCTACCATGGCTGCAAACATAGCATGTTGTGTCGCCAGAATACGTTCATTCATCTTCAGACATACCATCTGCATGTGCTTGAAACAACCTCACTGGATTGGACACGTCGCAAAAGGTAAGAATCTGACAAAAGAGAGACCTCATTTCAAATGTGGCCGCTGATAAAGAAGCTTCTTGTAAGCCTATATCCTATTCTTGATCGTCTGCCAAGAGGCCAATCACCTCACACGCGGCTTTATTTGTAGGATAAACATGGACATCGACTGTACGGATATGATGGAATCACGCTCTGCCTTTTTGGCGATAAAGTAAAATTCGTAGGTAAAAAACGTCTTCGGAGCTACGGTGCACGTATGCCAGCCGAGCAATACATGAGTTAGTTCCTCGTCGTCTCCGCTGCCAATACTTTCCATTTGCATACGATACAAATCCTTTGGGGAAATTCAGATTGTTTAAGTGTCGGCTCTCTATTTGGATTTTTACCGAAACCACGGCTCACTAATATAAGTCGTTTTTCATAACCAAGATAAGGTCTTTCTGACAGTGCCACGGCATCTTCCACGTTAAACCTTCGCAAAACAAAAGGAAGAAAAATAAGCAGTCGACATTTATGGTAATGAATTTTATAGGTTAGCTTCTGAAAGTTTAAAAGTGGTGCACAAACTATCTATTTTTAAGTACGCATTTATTTTAAGTAGATAAGCATTCTAAAATAAACAATGGTCGTCGTCTAATTATCAAAGGAAAAAAACTCTGTAGTTACCTCAGCTGAAGAGGTGTTTGGATCAGCTTATTTGCCGAAGTGGCCAAAGATCCTGATAAAAACAGGAATTGTATGTTAAAAGAAAAAGAGAAGTATCGGTAACAAATATTTTAACCTAAAACATTTTCCACTTTATTTGGAAATAAGCAAAATTACTGACCTAGATTTTTTTTTAAATCATTCTGTAGCAAAGAAAAAAATAATTGCCGTTTTTTCCCCATTTAATATGAAGTAACGAAAACTTAGCTCAGATTACCTAGTGGCCTGCCTGCGCACGTGGAGGTTGCTGAGGCGAACGGCTTTCGCACTCTACCTTCCTTCCACCTGCCGCAGCAAGCCAACACAGTTAAATGATCATCACAACTAAGTCAGAGACTCAAATGACAATCAAACCATCCATATCTATTACAGCCGATGGTAACTGCAATCAGATGTCTGAAATCGCAAAATCTTACCAGAAGCCGATAAGTTACATAGGACAATGAAGAAGCTTCTTATGCATACATACTGCATGTGTACTCTGAGCCTCAAATAAAATGCCTACTAGAATTTCATGTGCTTAGGTGCAAAAGTCTTTGCAGCCAATAGATGACCGGCTCTTGTTATTATAACACCCCCAAATCGGAACAGCGAAAGCAGACAAGTCGTGGGGTGCTACTCAATTGTTACCACAACACAAGGTACAAAGAACGGTTTTACCTCAACCAATTTAGAAGAAGTTTCATAACTAAAAACATTCAGTTTACATCGTTCAAAAATAGTGCGGAAAATACAGGCCCATAAAAGGATTTAAGCGGTCCCAAATAGTTTTCATAGTCATCTATGACCATGCCATGTCATTCGCCAAGCTCCTCCAAAAGTAAGTCATGCAGCAATAAAGATCAAACACCTGAGATAAAACATGCTAAAAAGTCAACACAAAGGTTGAGTGAATTCATAGGTTTAGTAGTAAAGCAGTTGATCACAAGATTTCAAGTTTAAGAAATAGTGGGCCATGTTGTTGCACCCGTAAATCCAGTAGTTACTATTGCACTAAGCTCATGACACGCAAAACGTTAACCGGCATCAATAACATTTATGTAAATAATAATAATAATAATCTCAAATTTTCCCTCAAGTAGGTAGTTTGCCGTCTACCTAGGTAACTCGAATATAGCACACACGTGTTGCCTATCTGGTCAACAAGGTGGGTTGCGTCAGTCATATAGACCTATACACTATATTCGCGCTCACTCGCAAATGATTAATGGTTCATGATAAAGGGACTTGTTTGTGGCAATAGTGGTACTTAGTGTCAATACAGTTTTTGTTCAAAATACAGTTTTCAAGCAATTGTGATCATAGTAAAAATAGTAGCATGTATCTCACTCAAAGTAGTTTACAAAACAGTTAAAATAAGAGTGGGTCTATGAACTCACCTCGGTATGTAGCAATGCAAGTGACACAACTAGCATCAAGTAGCAAAACATAATGGTATCAAGAAGTATAAGCACAACTGGATCGGCACAACCTAATAAGTATATAGTTATCTCAGAGTATGTTTCGTAAAGTAAATGAGTCTTTCAAAAGATAAAGTATTTTAGTTTCGTGGAATATTCGCGTTGGTGTTTGTAAAAAGACTAGTTTTAATGACGACGAAAGTTTAGTATTAATGTTTCGTGTAGTGGTAAGAAAAATATTGACTCAAAGTGAAACTCACGCCAAAACGAACAGAGATAGAATGGTAACACAAGGACAACGAGGAAAAGAATAAAAGAATCAAATAAAGAGTTAGAAAAGAAATAGTAAATGATCAGTTTCATTGTTTACCCCATAACCCCCAAATAGTTGATAAAGTCATTTTAGTTTTGAAAAGAAGCTATATGCTTTAGAAAGAAAAGCTATGTAGGTTTTATAAGAAAACATATTGTGGTTTATAAGTTTATAAATTCAAAAGTTTTAATACTATTCGGGTTTTATAAAAATAAAGAATTTTTAAAATAATAAAATAAGTTTGGAAAGGTTTAATAATTCCGTCGTGACGCATCCATTTATACTACGTTCCCGAGTTATCGTGATTAAAGTTGATTCAAGTTTTAATACTTGTTATTAATTAGTTTTTAGGTTTCATTATCATTTACGTAATTATCCTTTGGCTTTATTGAATATTTTGTGTCCGATCCATGTCTAATATATTAAATTCTTTACGAGTTTAATATATTATACCGTAATGTCCCAAAATGTCCAATAATTTTCATCGTCCAATATCGTAAATCCAATAACGATTCCGAATAAAGTACATCCAAGCATAAGTTTTGTTACAATATCCAAGTTCAAATCCGTATCAATCTCAAGTATCCAATATGTAACCGAAACGTATCAATGAACACAAAACAATAAATTTAGTTAGTATTTACTTAAATAAATATAAGACAATATAGCGTAATGACATAATTAGATTTCTAACAAAAATAAACACAACACACCCTAATAACGCATTGGCCTTCGGCCCATTCTACACCAAACTCACCCTTATAATAGTCTTGGGTTTAGGCCCAATTTAATCCAAATACTTCACGCAACGCCTACACCACAAACACATTTCTTACTTTCCCTTTTTACTATAATCAAAATAATAACTCTTATATGAAATCGTTTTATACACTCGACACCATAAGGTGTCGTGAAACCTAACCGAGCCAAATCGGCACCACTTTGTGGTGTACTTAGTCGGACCAAATATGACTCGCAACACCAGCACTATAATGACCATGTATTATCGTTCAACGTATAACCCAAATAGTCACATACCAACAACAACGCAACAACGATGGCGCAAACCAACTCTTACTATACCAACAAATAACCAAACAAGCAAATAAGGTCAAATGACCCAAAACTAAAACAAACAAACGCACATCCTTGGTGTTCGTTTAACCAAACCGATACACACCCTTCATGGGTGGCCTTGTGTGTCTATACGCAAAACCAAACACCCTATACGGGTTTCTTTGTTGTATCGAGACCTAAAAGAACGCAACTAAACAAGCTATAAGCTAATAAAAATAATAAGCAAATCCAATCTCCACCCCGTGACCAAACGGGTTCTCAACTCGAGACCATAACCACACGAAAATAAGCCAATCGAGCTTATTTAGAAGCCAACTAAACCCGAGTTCAAATTAAGCACGACCATAAGCTCAAAGATTCAAAGAAAAACAAATGGTTACTATTAGAAACCCATATGGGTTTATATCCGATCCGTTTCCAAAATAAATTAACAACACCATTATTACAAGCAAAAGATGAACACAACAATGTCTACTCACTCAACTGAGTTGACTCGGTTGAGTCGACTCGACTCGACTTAAATAACAAACAAACTCCTCTTTGACAATCGATTTAACCACCACACTATTTATAAATGAGGTGAGATCTATGCAAAACAAGTATCACTTAAAAAACAAATAAGCCAATCTCAACCATCCATTCACCTTTCATCTAATGGCTAAGATCAAATCAAAAAATAATAAAGGGAGGGCAAAATTGGAATTTTAGCTCATTTAATATAAAAACCCACTTTCCACCTTTTTTTTAAAAACAACATATCTTGCAAACGGTAAATCTTCAAGCTACGAAAAATACACCATCGCGACGAGAAAAAAATTATCTTTCTATAGATATGCATTGTTATATACTTTCGACGATTTTTTTTTTTAAATTCCGTCCAGAAAAATCCAACGGGATTCGTAAAAAATCCCATTGGATTCGTAAAAAGACGATTTTTAAATTTCCGTCCAGAAAAATCCCACGGGATTCGTAAAAAGACGAATTTTTTTTTTCAAAATTTTCGTCAAGAAAAATCCACGGATTCGTAAAGAAATCCCACGGGATTCGTAAAAAATCCCACGGGATTAGTATAAAGACGATTTTTTTTTCAAAGTTTCCGTCCAGAAAAATCCCATGGGATTCGTATAAAGACGAACTTTTTTTTTTCAAAATTTCCGTCCAGAAAAATCCCACGGGATTCGTAAAAAGACGAACTTTTTTTTTTTTCAAAATTTCCGTCCATAAAAATCCCACGGGACTCATAAAGAAATCCCACGGGACTCGTAAAGACATCCCACGGGATTCGTAAAAAGACGAACTTTTTTTTTCAAAATTTCCGTCCAGAAAAATCCCATGAGATTCGTAAAAAAATCCCACGTGATTCGTAAAAAAAATCACTTGTGATTTGTTATTTTTAAAAAATTACAAGTGATTTGTAAAAATGAGTAAATCATTGTTTTTGAGTAGAGCCCTTCTTTAGATATGGGATTCTGTATGATTTATCTTGTCGATAAATCACAAAAGATTCTGTGTGAAATCACATGGGATTCGGTATGAATCCCATGGGATTATTTGGTGCATCCCATGAGATTCTGTATGAAATCACAAGGGATTCATTGTGAATCTCAAGGGATTTATTGTGAATCTCATGGGATTCTTTGGTGCATCACATTAGATTTTTTAGTATTTTAGTATATGACAAATTGTCTAAAAAAAAACACAAAAATGGTTTTAATATTGTTTAGAAATGTAATAGTGATAGACTAGTTTATAATGTTTTAAACGGCGAGTGACCGACCTTTATTTAGCTTTGGGTTAATGCCTTCGTATTCATTCAAACAAAGTGTACACAATCTATCTTTGTTGTCTTTAAGCAACAAGTAAAGAAAATAAAATTAGTTGGGTAGTATTATTATTTTGAGTGCTCTCCATATCACCAATTACAACAGCTACAGCTATACCTTATAAACTAAAATACTAAAAAATCCCACGGGATTCGTAAAAAGACGAATTTTTTTTTCAAATTTCCATCCAAAAAATCCCACGGGATTCGTAAAAAGACGATTTTTTTTTTTCAAAATTTCCGTCCAGAAAAATCCCACGGGATTCGTAAAAAGACGAAAAAATTTTTCAAAATTTCCATCCAGAAAAATCCCACGGGATTTATAAAAAAATCACTCGTGATTTTTATTTTTAAAAAATCACAAGTGATTTGTAAAAATGAGTAAATCACTGTTTTATACTTTTATGTCACAGCTTTTTAAGGGAGATGTTTTTTATATGATTGTTGAAATGAGCTCTTGGAATCTCTTTATTAAAAAGTTGTATGTTGTTATACAGAATCCCATGTGATTCTTTCTGATCCCTTGGGATTCATATAGAATCCCATGGGATTCTGTATGAATCACATGGGTAATCTTTATGAGGTGATTCATCAAAGAATCTCATGGGATTCTGTATAGATCCCATGGGATTCTATATGAATCACAAGAGATCAGAGAAAATCATATGTGATTCATTAGTCTAACCAATGGGATTCATTATGAATCGCATGGGATTGACTAATTATCACATGGGATTTAAATGAATCACATGAGATTCATAATGAATCACATGGGATTTAGCATGAATCACATGTGAATCTCATGTGATTCATTATGAATCCTGCTGAATCGTATGTGATTCATTATGAATCCCATGGGATTCATTATAAATCCTATGAGATTGACTAATGAATCACATGGTATTTATAATAAATCACATGGGATTCATAATACATGCTATTATTCACTTGAAAAAAACTTTTGTCCACATGTGTGACCTTTGACTACAAATCTCAACACTGGTTTATTTTGAAATATCAATTATAATCTCATGTGTGACCTTTTTGAAATATCAATTATAATCTGAACACTGGTTTATCTTGAAAAAAACTTTTGTCCACTTTTGTCCACATGTGTGACCTTTGACTAAAGGATTGCTGTAGTTTATGTGTGGAGATAAACTGATGCCAACTCTGTCTGCTCCTATTTCATTTACAACAGCATCAACAGTTCAACACCATCCTTTCGTTTATTTTGAAATATCAATTATAATCTCAAAATAAAAATGTCGTTTATTTCATCAGCACCATGGATCTCCACTCCATCAAATCCTACATTTTTATTTTGAGAGCAATTATAATCTTGTTCTTCTCACCTTTAGAACCACCTCCACCACGCCACACGCCACCTCCATCCCGCCACAACCCCACGCACCACCTACACCATCGGACGAGAGCTAGGCCGAGGTCAATTCGGAGTCACGCATCTAGTCAACGAAAGGTTTCTTGTGACCCTCGTCTTAAAGATCTTGAGTGTAATATCGGGTAAGGTTTGTTTGCTTCAGATCTTGAGTGAAATTTAACTTATCGAATGAAGGTGATGACGCCGGTCTCTGGAACAGTTGCATCAGTCGTCGCCGGAAAATTTAGTTGGTGAGAGTGAGAGTGAATGAGAGTATGTGTGAATGAGTGTGTAACTGATTGTTTAGGTTTGAGTGATTGTACAAAAGTGCCCTTCAATAATTAATTATATTAATATAGGGATTAATCTAGACCTTTAGATTTAAAATAGATGGATGGTTGAGATGGAGCAGTTTGTTCTTTGGTTTTTTTTTGTTTTGTATTGAACTTTCCTCATTTATAAATATGTTTTTATAAAAAATTTAAGTCACGAAAATCTTGATTTTAGTTTTATAATCGGATCAAAAATAAAAAATATGTAACGAGGGGTTATATTGCTTACCAAAGAAGGAGAGAGAAGAGAGGAGGAGGGCGGTGGTGGTGACGGCGGTGGCTGTGGTGGTGGCTCGGACCTAAAACCTTAGCAAACGTACTTGTCTCGGTCTCAAACTAACCTAGGAATACTCCCCTTGTCTTGATCTATTTGTTCGGCAACAAAAGTGGGTGGCCGGAATTTGGCCGGAAAAAGTGACGGCGCCAGAATAGTATATTTTCCGGTGAGTGTGTGTAGCTAATGGGGGAAACCCTAATTTGGCCCTTATATACCCCATGAGGGGCCGAAACTGCCAAAGAGGGAAATTTAGGGGCGGCGGTGCAAATTAAGAATAGGCGTTGTTTTGTTATTTTATAAATCTTTTATATAAATTGGGTGTGGGACCCATTTAAATTAGTAAATATTCGATTTGACTCACGAAAGTTACACCCTTGCGTCCGAATTAATTAAAATTGATTATTCATACAACTAATTTCTCAAAATTAAAATGTTAATCAAATCAATTTGTTTATCAAGTTTACGGTTGTGCCAGTACGCGTTGAGTGTTGGTTTTCACGTTTCACGAGATAACCTCTCATTTTTTATTCAAATAAGTTCGAAAATGTTCAAAAGTGAAACTTATGAAGTAATAAATACAATTTATTATTAAAAATTTGTCAGGAAATTTCCGGTGTGTTACAATTATCACATTTAGATAAATCACATCTCGTTTTCAAGCTTTGTTTTCCGTTTTCCAATCCCCAGCCTAAGAATCTGGAAGGGCTATTTACTATGTGTAAAAAGGGTAACAAACTGTTTGCGTAAAAAAGGCTAAGAAATTTGGCTAGCAGACCACATAGTTTGTGTTCCGTTTTCCAATCCCTAACCTCACAATCTGGATAGGCTATCTACCGTACGAAAAATGAATAACAAACTGCCTGCGTAAAAAGGCTGATAAAATGGGCCATAGTGGGCCACGTAATTTTGGCGGGAAGCCCGCTAGCAAAACAGCGTTGTAGTTAATGGGATTTAAGGTTTTTTTCTTTTTGCATGAAACCAATCTTTTGACGGTGTTTCTTTTGCCAGCAACCTCCTGCCATGGCTGCAACCACAGAGTTCATGTGGCTACCCCGCCAAGTACGGGGGTCTGCCACCCCATAAAACCAAAAATTCACCTTTCCAGCCAACCATACTAGAAGTGGCAGGCGCCAAACAACACCAACTCCCCGACATGCTGACCCTTCGGTAAAATATTTCGTAGTACACTATTTTGGATCTAGGGTTTTACACTGCAGTTCCTAAAAAGTTAACAAATCAGGGCTAATGAATCAGCCCTTAGTAGCCAATATATTTTTTGGTGGGAAACCCATATAGCAAAACGACAGTGTAGTTAAGGACTTATAAGTTATACACTGAACAATCGTGAGCAGAAAATCTTAAATGAGAATAAAGTCTGATGTGTACCATTACGGGCAGGGTGCGTTTGAGAAGCTTGTTATCTCAAAAAAAAAAAAAAAAAAAAAAAAAAAAAAAAAAAAAAAAAAAAAAAAAACTCCTGGCTATTCAGCCTGAAGTGTAATTGTATTTAGCAATTCTGAAACTTAAATTTGTCATCAATAGACGAAACCACAATTTAGTACCAAATTATTAAAAAAAGATAAAGAATTACATACCTTTATCCGTATATCCATATATCCATAATCTAAACAAAGAATCAAGAGTATATCAACCAGGCTCAGATCTGCGATTTATGTTCCAGCTCAAGACATCTACCATGGCTGCAGCCAGATTTAAGTTCCGGTTACCCCGCCAAGACATAGTTCTGTGTAAAGCAGAAGCATAGAAGAACTGACACGCAGAATGGTCATCATCGCCATATAATTTTTTTTTCATATTCAAATCAAACTGGTTTGGCATATCCTCAAAGAGTCCCCTTTATGCCATCTATGAAGGCTCAGATTCGCAGCTGTTATGACTGCCCAACACGGCCGCCATGGATGCACCCAGCTAGAAGCCGCGGGTACCCTGCCAAGATACGGCTATGTTCTGAGCATGCTTATACGAAAGCCAACATGCCAATTAATCATCATCGCCATCCGTTTGGTATGAACCCCATTCTCCACTTTGATATTAAGCATATCGGTCAAATGAAACTGATATTCACTCAATGCATTCAACCTCTACCCAATTTACTTGCAACTCAAATAGCTCACTTAACTCAAGTTTGTCTGGCAATTTGATGAAGCGAAAAGTGTACCGCTTTTAAGGGGTCATTTAAGCCTTAAATCGTATTTATTTGATCAAATATTGCCCTAAATCGTTCCTTTTGTCATTTTAGGTACTTTTGAGGAGAAATCTGGAAAAGGAGGCATTTTGGACGTTTTTGGAGCATTAAAGTGAAGAAAACGGCAAAGTCTCAAAAATCGGCTAAAAGTTACTCTTGACGGCGTCAAGATTTACTCTAGACGGCGTCATGCCTTGGCAAGAAAAGTTGGATGTGAAATTTACTCATGACGGGCCAGTGAAAATAGCATGTGAATTCTGACGGCGTCACGCTTTAACTTGATCGAGGGCGTCACGGCTTAAATCATAAGGGGACGGCGTCACGTTCATGGTTAGACGGCGTCAAGCCTTGATAAGCCAGAATGGATTTTTGAAGAGCTAAAGAGGGACGGCGTCAAGAAGGTCATCCGGGAACCCTAAAAGCGGCGAGGTGACGGCGTCACACTCCATAAGGTGACGCCGTCAGATCCAAAAATCTATATATAGTTTTCTAATTTTTTGTCATTAGAAAGAGCTTAGTGTGTGGAATTTTGGGATAAAACCCTAAGACGATTTTAGCTACTTTTTCAGGGCTTTTTGCCTTGAGATCTTCCATGTTTCATTGAAAGATAAGTTATCAATTAATCATTCAATATGTCTATGTGTTGTTTGATTCTATCTTATTCTTGTCTTTTGTTTAACATGTTAGGCTAATTTTATCTTGTGTTTGCTTAGATCTAATGAAACCTAGCTATTGATTATTGGTTGTTAGTGTGTTGTTAGTTGTATTGGATGATTGTTTATCTATGTTAGCCTTAAGAAAACTGGCTAACTTCCTATTCGGTAACTTGCTTGAACGTCTTAAGAAACATGAACCAAATGCGTACTAAAGGTTTTTATGGTTGTATTTAATGCACAAGCGAATTCTAGTGATCCCATGTTAGGAGCTTCCTAGCCGGCTCGACATAGGAGTGAAGTAGGAGCTTGTAGAGTTGGGGAAGTAAGTACGCCACCCCACGAATGGTATTAAGGAATACACCCGTCATCCACGCGACTAATACACACTAATTAACCGGTAAAAGATAGTTAGGGAGTAAGGAAATCTAAGTAAACACATTTCTCTACACATAAGTTTCTCACCACATTTTCATTTTTGTTATTTTATTTTATTTGCATCCGTAGTAATTTTGGGTTAGTTGACTAGCAACTAATTCCGCCCACTCCTTCAAACCCGAGATTTTATTTGCTTTCATAAAATTATAAAAACATAAAAAAGAATCTTCCTCAACCCTTAGACCTAATTAGAGTAGCCTTTCATACCTAACGAACACTATTCCCTATGGAGAACGATCAATCCCCCGTACTTACCACTACACTATACTACATCGGTCAGGTACACTGCCTGGTGGGGTTGTAAGCCTCTTGAGATCCCTCGAGAGGTAAAACCTGTTGTAAGGTTACAAAACCACGCAATCAAGTTTTTGGCGCCGCTGCCGGGGAATAGTTATTGTTTAGGTTGAATTTTTATTTCTATTAGGTCTACTCACTAGATTCCTTTCTAGTGAGATTTTTATTTTATTTTTCTAGGTTTTCTTTAGTCTATCTTATTTCTTTGTACTTTTGTTTGTGATACCTTCCACTTACCACATGAGTAACATTGGTCATTTGATCCCTGTTATTCGTGTTTTTCGCCGTGCAAATTTTCAACTACCCGTTCCCGCCCCCATAGTAGCAAACAACAACCTTTCACCCGACCACCACTTTGGTAACAATTCTGAGATGGAGGAGTCTGACCATGAGAATGACTATGTTAGTCCATTTTACTACTCAGACTCCGATGAGGATATCGGTAATGGAGAAGTAGTTAACGAGGAATGGGGAAAAGAGGAAATTGATCCCTTTAAGTATGTTGACCCTAGGACTAAGATCGAAAAGGATAGCCTCTTTAACATGCAATTCCCGTGTAAAATTGGTTATCATGATTTTTATGCTTATCTTAACTCATCTTTGCCTATGAACATTATCTCTCGCGCTAATTATAATAAAATCATGGTAGATGAGCTTGAATATCAAGGAGATAACATTGTTGCTAGGATTAAGCCACTACACGTGTTCGTAGGAAGTTTTGTGTATTTGGTGGATTTTATGGTTATGGAGAATTTAGGAGAATTTATCGATGACAAATTAACCCAAGTCATTTTTGGAGAACCCTTCAAAAGGTTGACCAACCTTGACGAAAAACTTGTGGACGGGTTAATTACATTCTCGGATGGGGATGAAGATTTTGTCTATCAAATGCCCCGAGCACATCCTAGGTTTAAGAACTACCCCATTGAATCTTGCAATAGAATTATGCCTATCGACTTGTTAAGTGAGAATGATAAGAGGAAGGGGCTCAAATATCCACATGAGAAAAATAAGAGATATTATCATGGATGTTTGGAGCTGAATGATGAATACAAGAGAGATGAGGCAACAATTAGATGGCTCACACTCGGATACGTGAGCATAAGCGACACTAGATGAGCCTTACTTTGAGTCTAGCTACAAGACTCGTCAATAAAGAAAAGCGCTTCTTGGGAGGCAACCCAAGCTTTATTTTATTTATTTGCTTTGTGTGTTTATTTATTTGTTTGTTTGTTTTTATTTGTTTCCGTATGTGTGTTTAATTTTTATCATTATTGATTCATGTTCAAAACTAATTTGTGAAAATGCTTTATTTTGTTTTTAACTTCGTCTTAACTACATATAAAGGTATTTTGCAAAAGGTAAGTGTAAGGGAAATCTAAATCGGTTTATTAGAACACAAATGAACATGAATCATAATAATATTAAATTAGCATACATATTAGTATTTGTTTGAGTCAAATGCTTGTATCGAGTCATAATGATGTTTTGCAGGATTTCCAGGAAGTAAGGTAAAGGTTTTTCCAGAAATTTTCCGGAAACTTAAAATGAAAATTTTTGTCAGGTCATTTCTGACGGCGTCAAGGTTTATAACCTGACGGCGTCAGATTTAATTTTCAGAAATTTTTGAAAGTTTTGTTTTCATAAAAAGTTTTTATTAAATCTATAACTTATAATCTCCAGGAATCTGCAAAATTATCATTCCACAAGCATTATATCCTTATATATAGAGTTTATCCCGCCGATGTTATGCAGGTTTTCGTGTTTGTTTTCTCAGGTTTAACAGGTTATTTTGGACAAGGAGATGTTTTTGGAATCAAGCTTATGGCGATGCATTAGTCATGGAGCTTCAACATTCTCTTTGGAGGAAGATTTAACCGTGTAATTTCATTATCCACCGAGCGAATCAGGGGAGTATTTGATTTCATTCTTTTACTTTTTGCTTTTACATCTTGTTATTTGAACATTGGGGACAATGTTCATCTTAAGTGTAAGGGGGGGTAAAAGTACGATTTTAGAGAATACAATTGCGCTTGATTTTTGTTTGTTTGATGGTAGATGTGTAATAAAACTGAGAGAAATACTTGTTAAGGCAATTTTAGTGCCAAATTTAAAATTTTTTACAACATATAGGAGTGAAACTTTGATCTTAATGAGCGTCTCACGGATAGGAGTTATATGACTAGCACAAAAACCGTACCACTAAAAAAATTTTTCCACCCCCAAATATGTGAGGTTCGCCCCTAGAATTGGTAGGAAAAGCATTTATGCTGTGATGTGTGTACCGGTAGCACTTAGATTCTAGAACTTGCGTTAGGACCATTCCGAGGCCACAAGTGAGACTACATTCGTGTAGTTAGATTTACTACATGATAAGAGGCATTAGGATTAACCCATTGTTTTACACCTGTGTTTTTGTTATAATTACTTTGGCTACATTGGTCAAGTAATTCTCCCACACCCTTTGCGTTGTACTCATTTTTAGTACACGATACCCCTAGTACACCCCTCAGAGCCTATATTTTCGTTTCGACCTTTAAGCATTTTACTTAAAGGAAGAATTTGTTACACCCCACTTAAATGTACACCCAAATCGCCTTAGCCTACCTTGTATGCACTCATTTTTAGTGCATTATTGTTACAACATTTGTTTAAACCCAAGTTAATTATCTAGTTGATTACATGGTTGCTAAGTCGAGTCATATCCTTGTACATATTGTTTTGGGACGATTGGGACTCATGGGTAAAGTACTAGTGTAATGGAGTAATGGGGAAGAACATCATTTATTACCCCCATATGTGCTAAATATTTTAAAAGTACTCCAAGTTTTTCAATTATCTTAATTCGAGTCATTAGATTAGTATTTGTAAAGTTATGTAAAAATTCAAGTGTAAGGGGAATGCAATGCCCCTATGATGTATTATTTTGGATGGTAGGGCAAAAGTGTATGCAAAAAAAAAAAAAAAAAAAAAAAAAAAAAAAAAAAAAAAAAAATCGAAAAAATCAAGAAAAATACAAAAAAATGAGAAAAAGAAAAGTAGAAAAAAAACATACGGACTACCATCCCGTTTCATTTTATGTTTGTTTTATGTTTTTGTTATTTCGTTTCTAGCTTAAGATCGAGTCTAGTCTTGGCTTAGCATCATTGTATAGTACATGTAATTGATCAAGATTTTTAACTCGCCACCAGTAAAATATCCTTTATCCAACAAAACCGTGTTTTCCTTTTCCCTACACCTAACGTTATAACCCATTTAAAAGCCCTCTTTGATAGTTTATCTTAGGTGCTTACGCCTAGTGGAGGAGGTTTTCGATCCTTTCCCAAGCCTATGGTAATCTATTTGCTATGACAGGTAGTGAGAGATATTTTCCGTTTTCATTTATGAGATTTATTTTGATGACACTTGAGAGATGTGAGTATCTAAACACTACTTGTGAGGTGCTAGTATGTAATCTCCGTGCTTATTATGATTGAAGTGGAACGATTATTTGTTGTAATTACTTTTATATTAGCATTAAATGACCCCTAACTTATATTTTGATTAGAATAAAAGCGCATTTGCTTGAGGACAAGCAAATCTCAAGTGTAAGGGTATTTGATGAAGCGAAAAGTGTACCGCTTTTAAGGGGTCATTTAAGCCTTAAATCGTATTTATTTGATCAAATATTGCCCTAAATCGTTCCTTTTGTCATTTTAGGTACTTTTGTGGAGAAATCTGGAAAAGGAGGCATTTTGGACGTTTTTGGAGCATTAAAGTGAAGAAAACGGCAAAGTCTCAAAAATCGGCTAAAAGTTACTCTTGACGGCGTCAAGATTTACTCTAGACGACGTCATGCCTTGGCAAGAAAAGTTGGATGTGAAATTTACTCATGACGGGCCAGTGAAAATAGCATGTGAATTCTGACGGCGTCACGCTTTAACTTGATCGAGGGCGTCACGGCTTAAATCATAAGGGGACGGCGTCACATTCATGGTTAGACGGCGTCAAGCCTTGATAAGCCAGAATGGATTTTTGAAGAGCTAAAGAGGGACGGCGTCAAGAAGGTCATCCGGGAACCCTAAAAGCGGCGAGGTGACGGCGTCACACTCCATAAGGTGACGCCGTCAGATCCAAAAATCTATATATAGTTTTCTAATTTTTTGTCATTAGAAAGAGCTTAGTGTGTGGAATTTTGGGATAAAACCCTAAGACGATTTTAGCTACTTTTTCAGGGCTTTTTGCCTTGAGATCTTCCATGTTTCATTGAAAGATAAGTTATCAATTAATCATTCAATATGTCTATGTGTTGTTTGATTCTATCTTATTCTTGTCTTTTGTTTAACATGTTAGGCTAATTTTATCTTGTGTTTGCTTAGATCTAATGAAACCTAGCTATTGATTATTGGTTGTTAGTGTGTTGTTAGTTGTATTGGATGATTGTTTATCTATGTTAGCCTTAAGAAAACTGGCTAACTTCCTATTCGGTAACTTGCTTGAACGTCTTAAGAAACATGAACCAAATGCGTACTAAAGGTTTTTATGGTTGTATTTAATGCACAAGCGAATTCTAGTGATCCCATGTTAGGAGCTTCCTAGCCGGCTCGACATAGGAGTGAAGTAGGAGCTTGTAGAGTTGGGGAAGTAAGTACGCCACCCCACGAATGGTATTAAGGAATACACCCGTCATCCACGCGACTAATACACACTAATTAACCGGTAAAAGATAGTTAGGGAGTAAGGAAATCTAAGTAAACACATTTCTCTACACATAAGTTTCTCACCACATTTTCATTTTTGTTATTTTATTTTATTTGCATCCGTAGTAATTTTGGGTTAGTTGACTAGCAACTAATTCCGCCCACTCCTTCAAACCCGAGATTTTACTTGCTTTCATAAAATTATAAAAACATAAAAAAGAATCTTCCTCAACCCTTAGACCTAATTAGAGTAGCCTTTCATACCTAACGAACACTATTCCCTGTGGAGAACGATCAATCCCCCGTACTTACCACTACACTATACTACATCGGTCAGGTACACTGCCTGGTGGGGTTGTAAGCCTCTTGAGATCCCTCGAGAGGTAAAACCTGTTGTAAGGTTACAAAACCACGCAATCAAGTTTGTCTGGCAATTCAATAAGGCGCCACCTAAACAACTTACTCCCATGATAGATAAATAAACAAATGGTGGAGATCAGTATTTAACCAAGGAAAAAAATCACGGGCACAACATTATTATCTATATCGGATATTCTTTTTCATGGTCAAATATTGAACTCCACATATTTCATTTGCAAATTAACATGGTGCATCATAGCTAATGCAGTGTTGATATGTACTTTATAGATAACTGTAATACACAAAAAACAACATAGTTAACCCTTCTAAGGTCCCCCTCCAATCCCTTTTGCTTTTTCAACACCCTTTGTACAAAGGCCTGCACCAGGCGATTTGATAGACTGTTGAAATAACAAAATGAACTGTAGTGGGACCTTAGAATAGGTAACTATGTTGAACATCGTTTGTCAATATTACCAAATGAAGAACGCGGTGGACTTTAAAGTAAAAAGATTATGGTTAATAAAATGTATTTTTTTACCGAAGAAGTGTTTGACTAGAAGCTTTGCACTCTAAAGTGCATCACGCTCTTTATTTCTCTATATTGGCAAACGATGTTACATAAGCAACATAGTTAACCCTTCTGAGGCCCCCCTCTAGTCCCTTTCGCTTTTTCAACACCCTTTATGCAAAGGCCTGCACCAGGCGATTTGCTAGAGTGTTGAAACAACAAAAGGAACTCTAGTGGGAACTCAGAATGGGTAACTATGTTGAACATCGTTTGTCAATATTAAGAAATGAAGAACGTGGTGGACTTTAAAGTAAAAAGATTTTGGTTTATAAAATGTATTTTTTTTTACCGTGAAATTTTAATAAAAAAAAATTGTTTGGCTGGAACCTTTGCACTCTAAAGTGCATCACACTCTTTATTTTTCAATATTGCCACACGATGTTACATGCCTATTACAGTCTAGTTCCTAGTACAATTTAAAACCTATAACAGACAAATGCCAACATAACTGGAAGCTCTTACCTCCCTCTCCAGACCCTTTTGCTACTCGAATGGTCTTTAGACAATGGCCTGCACCAGGCGCATTGTTAGCCCATTCAAGTAACAAAAGAAACTGGAGAAGAAAGATAAGAGCAACAGTTATGTTGCACATCGTGTGTCAATATTAACAAATGAAGAATACATAATATTCTTTGTTTGCCAATATTGACACCTAATGTTTAACGTCTGTGATAGAAAACATGTTCTTGCATATTTTTAGTTCCAGTTCCACAAAAGGCCCTGATCAATAATAGACTACAATTTTCAAAGATAGATTACTTGTCACATCATTCTCTTTCGTTTCGCATCTTTCTTTGGTAAAATGCACTCTACCAATGATCAGAGCCTTTTATGGAAATGAATCTGGCAATATGCATAAAACAATTTCAACTATTCTAAGAATGCATACCAATTCAGATAAGCAAATAGGCAATGTAATATACCCAATATTGGCACATAATGTTATATGTCTATTACCGCTTAGCTCCACTGGCCGGTAGGAAAAAAGAACGTAAAATAAAATCTCTAAAGGGCATAATATGTAAAACCCAAAGATTTTAAAACATGTAAAAAGACTAAATTGCCCCTACAATCTAAAACGTTAACAAAACAAGTCCTTAATGCACCAAATTGATCCAGAAGCTTGGTAAACTAATAACTTATGATACGAAATGATCCAAAGCCACTCATAACACGTTAAACAAGTTACATGGACACCTTAAACACTTACCTAGAGCCGAATTAATTTAAAAGTACAAATCAAATCCTTAAAATCAATTATAGATATGTAAACTTGGTAAATTGGAAAAATCAAATCAAAGTTTGAATGGGCCTTGTGTAGTTGCCGAAATTGAGGCCTCAATCCCCCCCCCCCTACTCGGCCATTTACCCCATTTAACTCACCCTCATCATTTATTTTCTCCTAGATCAAAACCGAACCACAAGAAAACCCTAAACACCCAAATAATTCGTCCCACCTGCAATTCGAGTTCTCCAAACGTTGAACCTATTTTCTTGTGTTCTTTGGTCAGTAAGGAAGCTAAGAAAAATACCCTAAGAGGCGTTGGAGGTGCGGTTCGATCCCAGGAATTTATTTCCACTCGCATAGATCGACAAGGTGAAAAATTCGTAACTCTTTAATCCGATCATTGTACACTTGTTTTGATAATTTTCTCATGATCCTCACACCCTCTTCGACCTACGAAAAATAGATGTCAGGCTGTGGTGTGGCTGGATTCGATCTGTGAGAGTTTTTCTTGTCGCGCCATAGTTTTCAAGGTAAATCCCAAATCAATTCGTGTGAGCCTTGTAAAATTCGTTTATCATTTTTCTTATGATCCTCATATCGTATATGCTCTGTGAAAAATGTTCCTAAGGTCGTGGAGGCTGTGGCTCAATCGCTAGGAGTCTTTTTGTTCAAAAACCCACTCGATAAGGTGCAAATTGCTTTCTGCTCATCCACACGTTAAATCCTTGATTTGGTATTTTTCCTATGATCCTTTGGTCTCATATAACTCAGATAAAATGCTTAATTCGATCCATGCACAACCTATGAATTATTTATGAATTAAATCTTAAAAACGTGTATAAAACCTAAATAATTCAATCTGAATTTTTGAGGCTTCATATCTATTTTATTTGGACTCTATATAATCATATTAACCTGGTAAAAATGATATGTCGAATTGTCCAGGCCTAAAATAATTATTTTTGGATTTATGTATTTACCGGATTTAAGAAAAATTAAAGAGAAAAAGAAATAAAATGTAAATCGAATTAGGGTTTGGATTTTAGGGTTTGTTCTTGTGAATTAAATGCTGACTAAATGATGAGATAATGATTTGGTAATCATTGGTATTTTTAGGGTTAGGGTTTTATAGATAAAAGGTGTAATCGGTTTATGTTTAAATTATAAGGGTGTGTTTTGTAACTTTTAAAACTCAAGGGCTATTTTTAGAACTTAATTTGGGCTGTTTATTTTTCGAATAAAATATAAGTTGGGGGTGTCATGTGTAATTTTTATATTTAAAAGGACTAAAATGGTTATTTTAAGAAAGTATAATTCGAATTGTAAATAATTAAAATGAAGGGACTAAATATGTAATTTCTGGAAACTTAGGGTTGATTTGAGTAATAAATTATATTTAGGGGGTTATGTGTCATTTTGGTAATTTAAAGGCTTAATAGGTAATTATTGATAATTAAAGGTTGAAAATGTAAATTAAGGGTTAAATATGTAACTTTGATAACTTGAGGGACTTGATGTGTAAATTATGAATACTTAAGGGTAGATTCGTATAATATGATAAAATAAGTGATCATTGAGTAATTTTGATAAACTAAGGGTCTAATGCGTAATTATGGATATTATAAGGTTTAAAATGTAAATTATATAACTTAAGGGTGTAAAGTGTAAAATTGGGAAACTTGAGGGGCTGAAATTGTTAACTTGATAAATATGGATTCAAAACAGATTACTTGGGATATTTTCATATGTGAACTTTAACTTTGATATAATTACACTTAAAACCCTAATTTATGCAAAGTTGTCATAAGTAACCCTAAACTTTTGTGACTTGTTAAAATACACCCTAAAGCCATAATATGTTTTGATAATGACTTAACCTAAATGAGAATATGGAAATCTTACTAATTATGGGAACTTTCTAATTATGGAAACTTTCTAAAAAATAGAAACTTGCTAAATATGGAAACCTGCTTAAAATGGAAGTTACTTAAAATGGAAAGGTTTGTAATTCTTTTCTACCCCTCTAGGTGTGAAGAAGGAGAGGACCTGATCCTTGGCATCTTATTCTTTTTGGTTTGTGCTTTGCTTTTGGAATAAGGTACAGATATTCTGCTCTTGTATAAGGAGCCTTCGGCCTCTTACTTTGATTCGTACTAGGGTTTCCTAAGCCATTGCTATGTTCCCTACACTGTGATTTGAACCTTTGATATTTGAACCTTTTGATATGAACCCTGTGATATGAACCTTTACATTGGACTATGATTATGACCATGTGAACCTTTGCTTTGATATGAACCTCTGACCTGTGACCCCAGTTTGATACCCGAGCCAAATGTGTTTCCTAGCCATGAAGGTAACATGGCCATGTCTGTGATGCACCACTGGCATGACTAGTGTGTAGCCCTAGTGATTTGGTTACACCGTCCCCCATTGTGATATGTGATATGAGCTCAATATGATATTATTATTATTATGGCCAATGTGATTTGTGGGGGGGCGAATGGATGCATCCTAGGTACGTTGTGATATGTGATTGTGATATGATATGTGCTATGTGGTGACTGATGATGGGTGCAATCCACGTCTTTCACAAAATGTGGGAGCTGATCACTCCATTGGATACATGAGGACACCCCTCATATTATCTGGTTACTAAGAGGTATCCCCTCTAGATTATGCAGGCTTATGTGATGTGATATATGTGGGCTCGTGGTGGATGACTGTCCTAACCTTTACTCTTGTACCTTATTATTATCTCTTTCATTATGCTTCGTTTGTTCGTTTTCGTTTATTATATATCTGTTCACTGGGCTTTTTAAGCTCAGCCGCGTTTCTTTTCCCGCGGCAGGTATCTAAGCTAGGAGCTTTTGGATTATGCTTTGGATGGGATGAGAGTTAGATGGAGCTTTGACCTTAGATGACCACCTTTATCTTATGATATGTTTTGGACATGGATTTCCTTTGTATTCGTACCTTTGGATTATTTTCCTTTCCGTGAACTTATGTATTATTCAAGTCGTGTTGACTTGACTTTCTCTTATTTATTTATTAAGACTTCCGCTGTGTGTTTATGTATGCTTTGATTTGTCGCCATAATGTGATACTTCTACCCTTGTCGGGTTGGGGTGTTACATAATACATATAAAGAAAGAAATGAGGCACATGAATCTGCTACTTAACCATTGAAGACAACACCTTTATTGCTCCACATAAAATCTCTAAACATGTTTTGTCAACAGACAATGCAGCAGACGTAATACATAATATAATCTTACAACTAACCACTTAAACTATGAGAAATAGTTCACGATAAAAAAAAACAAAGAATCCATATCACAGATGTTAGGAATGTAATAGAAATTGAAACTTATTAAACTAAGCATAATACCGTTTCACACATACCAGGATTCGTGTAACTGAGATTGCAAAAAAGGTTTGCGCTAACAGCATTATTTCTTGTTAAAAAAAGTGGATCCATGTATGCCCTTTAAAAAAGGCAATTCCAACCCGTATAAATCTCGATCAGACTCAAATGGATATTAGGCTCAGATTAGTAATTGTGTGCCAGGTCGTACAAACTTCTGAATTTTACCATGGCTACAAAGACACTCGGTTGCATAGTAACCATTTATACCACGCCGTCCGGTCATTGCACTGCCAGGTTACGTTCAAGTTTTCAATGACCCATCTCATTTCGCTCTAATTATGACAGTCGTCATTAGAGGTGGCAAAACGGGCAGGTCAGGCGAGCACGGGCTAGAATGGGCACGGGCTTAAACGGGCACGGGATAAACGGGCACATGTTATACAAATCGCTTTATAGAAGACCGAAAATGACGAAATAAATTCCTTAAATGTAATACCCCATTTATATTCAAAAAATTATATATATATATATATATATATATATATATATATATATATATATATATATATATATATAATATATATATATATATATATATATAAGTTTTTCTTCAAAAACGATTATAATATTCTCTAATTGAGAGAAAATATGTGCCCATTATGCCCATTTAACTTTTCAATGGGCTAAATGTGTCCATTTCAAAAAAAGGAGGGGGCTGAATGTGCCCAAATCTTTTACAAAGTAGCCAAAATTAGCCTATTTTTTTCATTTTGAGCACAAATTACCACCTCTAGTCGTCATAGGCCATTAACTATCATCATTGCCTTTTCCATGTACTCTTATTAATCAGCGACATAGTCATGTTTGGATCAGCTTATTTATCCGGCTTATAGGCTTATTTGAGGTTGGAAAAGCCAATAAGCTTAGTTGTTTAGGATTGTGACCTTATCAACTTTACCCATTAACTACGACGCCGTTTTGCTAGGCGGGTTACGTTCAAGTTTTCAATGACCCATCTCATTTCGCTTAAATTATAACAGTCGTCATAGGCCATTAACTATCATGACTGCCTTTTTCATGCACTCTTATTAATCAGCCACATAGACATGTTTGGTTAAGCCAATAAGCCAAAGTTAATAAGGTAAAAAAAAGTGAGCTTATCAGGTTTTCCCAAATCATATTGAACACATACCAAAAAAATAAAAAAATCAAAAATCAAAAAGCTAAAGACTATATCGTAACCAAACCCAACCAAAAAGAAGGTATACCTTTATCAGTACACTAACCAAACCCCCACCACCACCAGAAACCCCTAAATCGCAAACTTATGGTCTACAGCCAACTGGATCGGAAGTCGTAGGCGTCAAACGACAGCAACTTGCCGCCATGGCTGCAACCACAAACTCGCCGTGGCTACCCCGCCAAGATACGGGAAATGATCGTACTGGAAATTTTGCATGTCACACTGTTTTTGATCTATAGGGTTTCACAACGCAGATTGTAAAAAGTAAGCAACTCCCCGCCATGGCTGCAACCACAAACTCGCCGTGGCTAACCTACCAAGATACGAGAATCGACCGTACTGAAAATTTTGCATTTCACACTGCTTTGGATCTAGGGTTTCACACCGCACATGGTAAAAACCACCGATTGTGAATGTTCTGGAATAATAGTTTCCAAGCGACATATTAAAACCATGGATGGGTTATCGCACGTCCATAAAAAGGCTAATAAAATGGGCCATAGGAGCCCACGTAATTTTGGCGGGAAACCCACCTAGCAAAATGGCGTGGTAGTTAATGGGATTTAAGATAATTACTCCCTCCGTCCTCTGTCCCAAAATAAGTGTCCAGTTTGACTTTTCAGAGTCAAACAGGTTCAACTTTGACCTAAATTTTTATTTTTTATTATTATTATTTTTTATTTATTTATTTATTATTATTATTTTTTTGTTATATAATACTTGATGAAAAATTATACCAATGAAAAATACACTTAAAACCCAATCCATTCATATATTTTGCATCAAGTATTATATAACACCCTGCAAAAATAGATAAGGTCAAAGATAAATCATTTAGACTCTGAAAAGTCAAACTGGACAATTATTTTGAGACGGAGGTAGTATATAATTTATGCACCAAAGGCCTCCTAAATACTTTTTGTCAACAAGGTTTGGAATTTGGATGTTGAATGACAACGTATATAGTCGGACTAACTATGAGGATCGTGCATATTCATTTTCAGTGATACACATAGTTCATATATTAAATATTTGAGTAATGATTGGGAGATCTAATTATGTGCCTAAAGATATGTGTAAGTTTGTGTGGCATCATCTTGATGGCTGCAGTCATAGGACCCACTTTTTCACAAACCATCAAGATCAAGCCACATATATTTAGACACACATTTAAGCACATAATTTAGGTCACCCGATATATATATCCTTCCGAAAATGCATAATTGCATATATATCCAAAGCATGCATAAAAACCATTGTACTATGTGCATCAAAAACTTGTACAAAGAATATATATGCAATTATTCACTTTGGGGCTTTTCCCTAAACAGGGATATATATGCAATTCCGCACTTTGGAGCTTTTCCCTAAACATTTACTTATATCTTGCGTATGTATATTTTGCTTTATGCATGGCCACCTTTCATCTTCTTCACAAACTCATCAAACCAAAACCCACCACCACCACATCACACTTTTATACCACCACAACCAAACCCCCACCAGATGCATTCCTACACCTATGTTCACTAGGCCAAATAACCCAAGCCTACAAAACCTATAACCAAACACTCCACTCAAACCCATCACTCTACTCCCACTTAATCCAATCCACCATCCAAAACCAAACACTCCCATTACTCCACCAGCTCCATTCCTTAATAATAACATCTGGGTCATCCTCCACTAGGTTTGTAACTAACCATTTGCTTAATGGGTATGTTAAACTGGGCTGTTTGGATGATGCTGTTAAGGTGTTTGATGGAATGTCTAAGAGGAATGTTATGAGTTGTAATATTTTGATTGGTGGGTTTGTGTTGAAAGGGGAGATGGATAAGGCGGTTGAGGTTTTTGAAAGGATGGGGGAGAGGAATGTGGCGAGCTGGAACGCGATGGTTGCGGGGTTTACGGATGTTGGGTGGAATGTGGAGGCGGTCAGGGTTTTTAACGAGATGCATTGTTCGGGGTTTTGTCCGGATGAGTTTACGCTTGGCAGGTGAGGTTTTTTGGCCGTTGATGTATGAATTACTCCTAAATGATCAAAGAAGTTGAATGTCGCCTAAAGTGTATGAATTTACATCTGGCAGGTTAAGATGCATTATCATTGTGAACGAATAGTTTAGATGTGGTAATGTCGACATATTAACTTGAAAATAGGCTTGAATTGGTTCGGATTATGTTTTATCTCTAATAGGTCAAAGAGGTAAAATAAATTCTTTGTAACGGTAGCTAAAGTGGAATGAATTCGTCAAACGACCCGAGTGTCACCCTAAGTTTGGTTTTAAGGCCAAAAACCTTTAATAATGGTGCGTTTGGCAATGTGCTATATGGATTGTAATCATATATGATGCTAATAATTTATTAATAAATTTAATAATGAACAAAGAGTGTTTTTGGCCAATGCGGCCCGTTTTGACCCGTACAATAATTGTCTGACCCTAAGCTATTTTGACCCCACCGACCAGTACATTTGACCACGTACCGAAAAATTTATTTGCCCACATTGCATATTTTGGAGTTGGGTTATGATTTTCTTACAACTGGAATTTATTGATGGCAGTGTTCTTAGAGGTTGTGCTGGTCTAAAGAGTTTAACCGCAGGCCGGCAGGTTCACGCCTATGCAGTTAAATCTGGCGTTGAAATCAATGTGGTTGTAGGGAGTTCACTTGCTCACATGTATATCAAATCTGGAAGTCTAACGGAAGGAGATAAGGTAATCAAATCCATGCCCATTCATAGTGTGGCTGTTTACAATACCCTTATCACAGGTAGAACTCAAACTGGATGTTCTGAGGAAGCTTTAAATCAATATTACATAATGAAAATGGCGGGATTTAGACCTGATAAAATCACGTTTGTAACCGTGCTAAGTTCATGTTCACAATTAGCAACACTTGGACAAGGTCAGCAGATTCATGCTGAGGCAATAAAATCGGGTGCTACTTCATCAGTTTCTGTTCTTAGTTCGTTAGTTAGTATGTATTCAAGATGCGGGTGTTTAAAAGATTCTTTAAAAGCATTTTCTGAAAATAAGATTCCCGATGTTGTCCTCTGGAGCTCAATGATTGCCGCATATGGGTTTCATGGAATGGGAAACAAGGCAATTGAGTTATTTAATCAGATGGAAAAAGAAAGATTAGAACCAAATGATGTTACTTTTTTAAGTTTACTTTATGCTTGTAGTCATTGTGGGTTAAAAGATCAGGGAGTTGAGATATTTGATTTAATGACAAATAAATACGGATTAGACCCTCGGTTAGAACATTACACTTGTTTAGTTGATCTTCTTGGTCGTTCGGGTCGTTTGGATGAAGCAGAATCCATTATTAGATCAATGCCCGTGAACATAAAGGCAGATTCTATTATATGGAAAACCCTTTTATCTGCCTGCAGAATACACAAAAATCCGGATATGGCTATAAGAATTGCTGAAGAAGTGATTCAATTGGACCCGAATGACTCAGCATCCTATGTTTTACTTTCAAACATACAAGCTTCTGCTAAACAATGGCAAAATGCTTTAGGTTTCAGAAAGGCAATGAGAGATATGAGAGTAAAAAAGGAACCGGGTGTAAGCTGGTTTGAGTTGAAGAACGAGGTTCATCAGTTTTGTATGAGCGATAAATCCCATAAAGATTCGGAAAAGATCCATCTTTATTTGAAAGAGTTGTTTGCAGAGATTAAATTGTTGGGTTATAAGCCTGATTATGGGTCTATTTTGCATGATATGGATCTTGAGGAAAAGGAAGATGATCTGGTTCACCATAGTGAGAAGCTGGCAATTGCTTTCGCTTTAATGAACACCCCGGATTCTGTTCCGATTAGGATTATGAAGAATTTACGGGTTTGTAATGATTGCCATGTGGCGATCAAGTATATATCTGCAATCAAGAACCGGGAGATCATTGTAAGAGATGCTAGTAGATTTCATCATTTTAAAGAAGGTCAATGTTCGTGTGGAGATTATTGGTAGGAAGAGGTTATATTTAAAATACTATAGAGGCTCAAATCATTTTTGTAAGATTATATTTTTTCAATTGTTACAGAATTTATTTTGTTCTAATCCTCATTTCCTATGAAAATTGTAACTGCAACTTTTGACTTGATTTATATGAAATGGTTCAGCATCTAGATCCGCAGTTCAATTATCTCTGCCTTGGTCGAACTGTCTACCTTTTTAGAATGCTGTTATTCAGCTTCTACACACACACCGCTTCCTGTTTTATAATTTAAGATGTTTTTGTTTCTCGTTCTAGCCAGATTTATTTCTCCTATGATGTGGTTATTTAATTTTCAATTCACATTTTTACTAGATTTAATGTGTTTGCTGGCCATCCATTGTTTAGGTTACCTCTAATTAAGCTTTGCATGTTACTTTCCATATAGATCCGTGTTTACGAATTCCCACTAATCTGCAGTAATAATGTTAACCTTAAAAAATGATTTCTAGTAAGGCAGCAACTTGTTTATCCACTATATGATTTCTATTCAGATAACTGCTCTATGGAGTGGATCACCATCAGGTGCACTTGTTTACTTTTTTAAAAAGGATGTTATACTCGTTTTCTTTTTCTGGCATTTACATTCCTATACTTGCTGTTCATGTGCGTTCCACACAACAGTAACAATATGCTTAAAGGGTTTAATACATGGGTTCATCTTCTTTTGGTCTCAAATTTGCAACCTTGTGTGTGAAACTAGACTTAAAAGATGAAAGGACTTCTAATATTCAGTAAGCCGGTATGAAGTAGTATACTTGGATGTGTAACATGGCTATTGACTAACATCAATGTAATTTCGGCTGGCTGCTATCTTGCATCCTACATCTATACCTTGATGTGAATTTCTTTAGAATCCTAGCATTGGAACTATGACAGAAAAAGATCTACCGATTTTATAAAGTGTAAACGTAGAAAAACACGATGTCACACACAATCAACTTCTATTGAATCTCAATTCAGCACTACCACAATTTGATCTAAATATCAACACTCAAACCAAAATCCACCACCGCTATTCAGGTGTGGATCAATCACCTAATTAATGATTGTTCTATTACTATTTAAACTGAATCAACAACAAGACCATGCAAGATCATTTTAACACTGTGTGTGTAAAAAGAGAGAGGATATAAAACAAATCAGGTTGAGTTATGAAACCTAAACCGATATTGAGCATTATATACTGCTCCAAGAAATAGCCAATTACTCGCCCGTCCTTCTACTTTGAAAGTTGACAGCATAAATGGCCTAGCATAAATGGTTTGCACAATCAGATTATATGTTTAATAGTGTAATTTCCCCTTTTTCATAATAGAAAATCTTTTGCATTCACCAACTGAAAATATTGATTTCATGGATTAAGCCTACTGAAAATAGAGCACAAAATAGTGATCAATTGTTTCTCACTTAAAAAACAAATCACATAACGAAGTAAATTTAACGTATTCATTTGGAACTTGATGAAATAAAAATGAGTATGAATGTGGGTGAAGACCTCAATTTTCTACATGAACTACGCGTTTGAGGGCTGACCACAAAATTCCGGCCTACGATGATTGAATATGGGGCACTCCAATGGAGAGTCTCAAACCTTTACCACTGGCTACTTAATTTGGGTTATAGGTTTATAATATGGAGAATGCTAAACATAAAGCATAGCCTTTTATTTTTTTCTTTTTTTCTTTTTTTTTTTTTTAAAGTTTCTCCGATAAATGGCCTTAAGGTTATGTTTAATAAATCTGTATATGCATAGATTGCTTGTACTTTCGGATGTATCACCCCCTTATAGCATGTTTTTAATTTTTAAATATAACCTTTAAGGCTACGAACAAAACCCTCATCATATATATGCACTACACCAAAAGCTTCTGTATGGAACAAGCAAAATATTTGGGCCGACATTGTCGACCCAAACATGGGCGGAGCTATGTACAAGCCAGGGGTAGCGGTCGCTACCCCTGAAC
Organism: Artemisia tridentata subsp. tridentata; assembly: GCA_021014915.2. NCBI lineage: Eukaryota > Viridiplantae > Streptophyta > Magnoliopsida > Asterales > Asteraceae > Artemisia > Artemisia tridentata. The sequence continues at coordinate 142,179,349 of CP139505.1, read as the reverse complement.
TTTTACCAGGTAGTGGAATTTTTGGCATTTTTTACGTTTTTTGGCGATTTCGCTACCCCTGAAACAAATTTTCGCTACCCCTGAACTTGGCTCCTAGCTCCGCCACTAGACCCAAATATTGCCCATGGCCCACTCTTTTTTCAACTAAAAATGCAGTCAAAGAGAGTTGAAAATTTGAGCATTTTGAGTCGACTGTCTGTATTATTATTTTTTGTATTTAAAAACTTTTTAAATCAATTTTTATTTTAAAATTAATATTAAAAAAAAATTTAAAGCAGAATGGGTCGACGAGTCAACCCATTCTGCTTGCATTTTTTTTAATTTAAAAACTTTTTAAATCCGTTTTTGTTTTAAAACCAATATTAAAACATTTTTGAAAGCAGTTTGGGTCGACAATGTCGACCCAAACTGCGTGTATTATTATTTTTTTTTAAAAACTTTTTAAATCAATTTTTTTTTTTAAATTAATATTAAAAAAAATTTAAAAGCACAATGGGTCGACAATGTAGACCCAAACTGCGTGTATTATTATTTTATTTTATTTTAACTTTTTAAATCCGTTTTCATTTTAAAATAAATATTAAAAAAAATTTAAAAAGCAGTTTGGGTCGACAATGTCGACCCAAACTGCGTGTATTATTATTTTTTTATTTAAAAACTTTTTAAATCAATTTTTATTTTAAAATTAATATTAAAAAAAAATTAAAAGCACAATGGGTCGACAATGTCGACCCAAACTGCGTGTATTATTATTTTTTTATTTAAAAACTTTTTAAATCCGTTTTTATTTTAAAATAAATATTAAAACATTTTTATAAAGCAGAATGGGTCGACAATGTCGACCCAAACTGCGTGTATTTGTTTTTTTTTTTATTTAAAAACTTTTTAAATCAGTTTTTAATTTAAAAATACTTGTATATGAATTAATTTTAGAAAATTATTTGCTTTAAAATTATATGTTAGTGTAAAAATTAATTTTAAAATTTACATAAATTAAAAAATTTACAAAATCAATACTTTGCTATTTATCAAAAATAATTTTGATGTTAAAACGTAATCAATATGATCGTATTTACGGCTTCGATATAGAAAAAATAATAAGACAAAGGTGGCTTGTATGTATACTAAATAATGGGTCAATACGTCATGCCTTGTTTTCCTATAAATACTTGCATTGTATAGAGCTCATTTCATACAGACTCAAACGAAACAACTTGACAAGCAAACGAAATAGATCAAACGAAACAACTCGACAAGCAAACGAAACAACTCGGCTCATTCGTTAAACGAAACAGGCGAGTTAATAAACTGCTTTACGCCTGGTGAGAAATTGTGGTTAACACTTGGCCCATAGTTAGGAATTGCATCTTTCAAACTAGAACAAGATAAGCTGAAACTTTGTTGTTGAGCACGAGTTCCATAATTGCTCGGCTCATTCGTTTAACATCTCGTGTATAACCATATCATCTCGACTCATTCGTTAAACATCTCGGCTCATTTCATACAGACTCAAACGAAACAACTTGACAAGCAAACGAAACAGATCAATCGAAACAACTCGGCTCATTCGTTAAACGAAACAGGCGAGTTAATAAACTGCTTTACGCCTGGTGAGACATTGTGGTTAACACTTGACCTATAGTTAGGAATTGCATCTTTCAAACTAGAACAAGATAAGCTGGAACTCTGTTGTTGAACATCTCGTGTATAACCATATCATCTCGGCTCATTCGTTTAACATCTCGTGTACAACCATATCTCGTACATTAAATGTGTTGAGACTGAGAATGCACCTGTTCATTTATGAAGAAAAAAGTTGTTTACGCAACTCATGCTCTATTTCTTCATGAGACAAGTCACTCGGCTTCTTACTAATTGCATTTGGCGTTGAGTAACTACATGTCCATGGTTCACATGGCGTTGACGTAACAGCTAATTTTAGGACGAGAGAGTATTACCTGCTACAATTTCTTGAAAGTTGTAGTCGACAAATACATTCAAAGTCCATGTGATTGGTTCTAAGGTTGCTTTCAACATTGAGATAAGTATGAGGCCCTCACTTTCTTATGAATGTGTACTATGCCATAACAATTCAAGGGTGGATGAGATTTAGACTATAGATTACTTTGTATAGACCATTAGCATTGTATAGAGCTCTATAGTCATCTCGGCTTATTCGTTAAACATCTAGTGAGACATTGTGGTTAACACTTGGCCCATAGTTAGGAATTGCATCTGATGTGTGTTGTTGATGTCGTTAGCATTGTATAGAGCTCTATATTCGTTAAACATCTCGTGTATAACACTTGGCCCATAGTTAGGAATTGCATCTTTCAAACTAGAACAAGATAAGCTGGAACTTTGTTGTTGATCATTGATATCAAACTTCCCACCAAAACATGAGATGATACGGTTGTACACGAGATGTTTAACGAATGAGCCGAGATGATACGGTTGTACACGAGATGTTTAACGAATGAGCCGAGATGATACGGTTGTACCATGTTTAACGAATAAGCCGAGATGATACGGTTGTACAATAAATGATATACCTTATCCTCTTTAATATCCAAAATCTACATAAAATCCAAAAACCGTATCCCCCATCACCACCTTATATTCTCTCCCTCTCTCTTACAACAGCAACAACATCACCTCCTTCATCCCCCATCACCACCTGATAACACCAAACCTCTTATCTTCAAAACCTGAGATGCAACGAATCACGACGACCCTGACCACGCATGTCAGTCGGCTGCAATACTCCGTGAGCTGTTAGGTGACATGGACAATCTTCATATGTAATGTTGTTGTTGTTGTTGTTGTTGTTTGTTTAATAAAATGTTGTTGTCCAAACAGGGCCGTTTGGTTTATGCACTGAACACTTTTCAACGCTCCTTTTGGTTTATGCTGTTTGGTTAACAGCAGCCCACAAGGGCCGTTTGGTTTATGCTATCCAAACAGGGTTGTTTGGGATTGCTTATTTCTGCACCAAAAGGGTGTTTGGGTTTATGAGCTTATTTGAAGGAACAATATCACAATTAACAAACACGAAGGCAAACATTTTATTTAAAACACGCAAATGAAACAACTTGACAAGCAAACGAAACAGAACAAACGAAACAACTCGACAAGCAAACGAAACAACTCAAACGAAACAACACACGACATATACCATAACAAACATCACCCATTCATTATTGGAGGGGATAAGATAAGATAAGGAGAATATATATGAAAGGATAAGTTTTAATATCCTTTAGTGTAGTTTTATTATCCTTTAGTGTATTGCGTATACCCCGTGTCCCGTTCGTTAAACATCTCGTGAGACATTGTGGTTAACACTTGGCCCATAGTTAACCATATGTGCGTTGTTGATGTCGTTGCTCATCTTTTGTATAATGGTTCATTCATTTGTTTAACATCTCATGTATAACGGTTATAAACCTGTATTTAAAGACGTTTTAGATTTGAATATTGATGAAATGGATGTTGATCGGACTGAGGAACAAATGATAGCCGTGATCTCGACTATTATGGACTTTAGCATGGTCTTTGTGCTTTTATGCTAGTATCATTTAGTCATGTATTATTGTATTGTGAATATGTCGTTTAGTTAGTATGATATTGTGATTGTTAGACTTATGTGACTTTTTTTAGGATTTTAGTGATTAATTTCGGACAACCCCCATCTGGAATTAATCATCCTATAGAAAACCCATCTGAAATTAATTTATTAGAAATTAATTTCGGAAAGTCCCCTGTTTGGGACTGCTTTTTGAATGTTTTGTCTCATTTAGAATATGGATGCGTATAACTGTTTTACTATTTGAATGAAATTGCATGTTATGTTATGTTTAAATGTGTATATTTATATGAATGTGTATATTAGTATTAATTGCTCCACGAAATTGTGTGTTCTTGTAATTGTAATTTTACAGATGGCGTGTGTAGCTCCCCAATCACACGGCGGGGATGCCGGTGGTGATCCATCACGCCGGCCCTATTTTACTACGCCGGGCTACTATGCAGGTAAGAAATTGTGATGTTTATTTTAAGTTTTTTATTGATAAAACTAAATTTTTTTACTTGTATTTTCACGACTCAATAACTTATGTTTGTAGGTTCGATGCTGAGTAATACCTCAAATCGGGCATTAAGGAAGGCGTTTAAAGCGAACGGTAATCGTCCTTTGCTGATCAGCTTTGACTCTGATGATCTAGGCACCTTTTCGCCTGTGGGCACGTATGCTACGCAGTTCAGTAGTCTTTTGGGGGAATTAGTTAGTCCACTTCCCTTTGACTGCGAGTGGCACGAGATTCCGGCGCCTTTTAAGGCTCATATACTTCCCGTTCTCGAGGTATTAATTGTTTATTTTATTTGTATTCTTATCGTTATCGACCGTTTAGATATGCGTGTTATATTTAAATTGTTTGTTTATTTAAATGCGTATATTTATTTGCAGACTTATTTCCAGCTCGCGCCTTGGTTAAACAGCCAGAGCCAAGTGACGGTTGGGCAGTGTGTGTACACGATGGGGGAACGGGTAACTCTTGGGATTCAACTTCAGCTGCGGATACTATGGCGCAAACATAAATACAGGTTGAAGAAAAAGTACTTTGACACACAACCTGAACCCGAGACGGCAAGGCAAAATCCGCCACCATCGAATGATTGGGGTACCAGAAGCCCAGCGGAGTGGGAGTCGTTGGTCGACTCCGGAACGAATGGAGAGATCTGCAAAAAATGCAGAAAACCGGGCAAAGAACAAGGCTTTAACCCACCAAGGGAGGAAGTCGTTCGTACAAGGACGAACCGAGCATGTAAGACTCATTATAATTTTTTGATTTTCAAATGTCTATATAATGTTTATATATAACTTGTTATTAATTTATTTTATGTTGTATGTATAGCGGGTTAGGAATGCCGGGCAGAATGAAGAACTCGTGGAGACGTGGAGGAGATACCATTCAACAAAAGGGAGCGTCTTTAAAAGTAAAGAAAACGAGACGTCTTATGTAAGTAATTTATCTCTTAACATGCGTCATTAATATCAAGTTACTTGTTTTTTTTTTTTAACTTACCTCTTTTTAACATACTTGTTTTTTTTTTTTTTTTTTTTTTACTTACACAGTTGGCGATGAAGGATCTGTGGGATAAAGTTAAAGCCGGTACGGCCCTGATGATGACTGAGAAGCAAGTACTCGATAAGACAGCCCATAGTGACAACCGGCAAAATTTTAAGGGCGTTGGCAGGCTAATGTCGGGCGGCGGCAAAGCTTCATCGAGGTCCGCACATCAGCCGCTTGCACCAAACTTTGCTACTCAGGAGGATATTTCGGCGGTGTTAAGGCAAAAGCAACAAGAGAATGACTTGTTGAGGAGGCAAAATGAAATGCTCCTACTTCAGCAGCAACAGATGCACTCTCAACAAACCAGCTTCGAATCTATGTTTGGGCAGTTTGTCAGCCACTACAACAACAACCCAGGTAATCCGTTTCCCGTTAACTTTTCCACATTTCCCCCAATTCCCCCATTTCCCAACCCTAATCCCGACCCTAATTCCTTGGACAATTGTTATCGTCCCGTCTTTCCCGACTCTACTACATGCCCGGGTGAAAGTTCTAACCCGGGTCCTAGTCTTAATTATGCCGAGCCGACACCCGACCTTAACCAATTCATAAGACAAACTAATCCTCATTTGAGCCACATTCCCGATAATTTTAATGCTAGTGGTGGTGAGGAGGAGGAGGAGTATGTATGAGTAGGCGTAGTTTAATTTGTATCATATTTGTTATTAGTTATGTAATACAAGAATCTATTGCCGAATTTTGGTTTGTTTTTGTATAAAGTTCGTATTTGTTAGTTTAATTTGTATCGTATTTGTCGAATTTAAGTCATAGATGAGTAATTTGGCATTGTATCATATTGCCGAATTGGTATTGCGGATATTGGTTGATTTACAGGTGTAATAGTAGATTTTTTCCGGAAAAAACCTGAAAATGCAGCCTGCTGCTACATTTTTTTATTTATTTATTTTTTTTTATTTTATTTTTTTTGCATAGTTGACAGTTTGGGTCGACATTGTCGACCCAAAGTACAAAAGAATGTATCGTCCCATTTTGCCGAAATTGCACATGAACAGTGCTTAATACATTCAATTTGGCACGACATTATCGTGCCAAATTTTAAGAAATTTTTAATATTTTAAATCTTTGGTACGACAATGTCGTACCAAAGTTTATTTTCTAATATATTTTACGAAATTAAATAAATGATTTACCAAAAATAAATAAATCTTTGGTACGATAATGTCGTGCCAAAGTGAATTTCTGAAAAGTATTTTACGTATTTAAATAAACGATTAACAAAAAATAAAAAAAAGAGAAAAGGATTTGGTACGATAATATCGTACCAAATTTGCAATAAAGTGTCGACCCAAACTGCTATTTAAAGGTTTGACTAGTTTGTGGGTCCCCTTGTACTGTCGTCCCACTCCTTTGAAAATATGTTGAGACAAATCGATTTGGGACAAAAAATTTGGTACGACCAAAAAGGGTCAAGATTGTCGACCCAAAGTGTTTGTCTCGACTTTTCTTCATGATTTGGGACGATATTGTAGTGCCATAGCTGACCCTTTTTTGTACTGATGATTACTTGATAATTTTGTCGATTTTTCAATTTCGATTCCAATTTGTTTAGACACCACTAATAACTTTTAGTCAAGTCAAACCTCTTGTTAACTAAACACTTAACAAGTTAATAATGTCAAATACTCCGTACGTACGTCCTAAGACTTTTGATTATCCGTAGTTTATGACAACTGGAATATGCCAACTGTTTTAGCAACCAATTAAACATGGTTGGAAGAAGAGACTTTTGGCGCGTAGCTTATCATCAAAGCATATACATAGATTGCGTTTAGAATGTTTAATGCAATAAACCCTTCATATATGCCTTCAAGCATTCATCTAACTACACGTTAGTTATTGACTGGTCTATAACCATCATTTTTTTCTTCTTGTATTGTCCATGATGATGTCGTAAAGGTATAGCCTAAGTTAGTAAAACAATAAGGTTTTTGCCTGCACGGAAAAAATTTAACTTCCAATGTACTTATCGGTGATTTTGCAAAAAGCTCAAGTCAGAATTTTAAAGAAATTCTAAACTCCGGTGACAGAATAAGCTAGTTAATCTAAGTTGTTTTTCGTTCTTTTGCGATTATAATCAGTTCTTACTCCCTTCCTTTCAAATTAATTTTTCAAAAAAACAAAATGAACAATTTTAATTTATCTATACAACAATTTGTCAATGCTTAATGTAATAAGGATAATTATAGCTAACTTGTCTCGAGTTCTTTGTAGTCATTTTTGTTCTTTTATATAACCATGCTTTTGAATTTTATTTATTGTGTAAACGGAGGGGTAAATTGGTAAACGGAGGGGTAACTTGGGATGATTGATAAACGGAGGGGTAAATTGGTCATATATACTAGACGGAACTTAAAAGTATGTTATATAAAAGCACAAAAAGGTTAAAACTAAATTGCTACTTAATAATTAGGGTTTTTTCTCTCCCCAAAAGGAGATTCCGCCCGCTATCAAATCTCTAACCGTTCATTCCATATAACTCGATTCCTCTTGTTTATTACTCCTAGATCTATCATCTATGATCATTCTTAGGGGCTTAAACAATTGCGTTTTGAGTTTTCTTGAGGATTTTATAGGATTACGGTCGGAATGCTTTGTCTACTGACACCCTCTTTATCTTGTGGCTGATTTGTTCGGTGGGACGACATGTCTTGCTGCTATTGGAACCCTATCACTTTTTGTTTTAGAAATTTGGATTGATTGATATGTTTGATTAATTTATCCAATCATGTTTTCGAATCTTATTTCTTATAGATTTGATTAGAGGTGGGGCTTGTTTCAACCGCTGTTATTATCAAGACCCTTACTGTTGTTAGGGTTTCATGCGTATTAGCCCTAGATCGTTATGATTTAGGGTTTTGATCGTTTGTTTTACCCTAGATCTATTGGATCGACTGGATTGGTTCGTGAGTTGCTGGAGGGGTGAGGTCTGATCATGCATACTCTAGGCCCTGGTTGGTCTTGTGCATGTGTTTGGATGTATGGAATGCATATTACAAATCTCCTACATGTATTGACTCTTTGTTCGTCTTTATGGAAGTTAGCCGCGAAGGCTATTTGGAATTACCGGAGCAATTGTTTGGCCTATTCATACAAGCTATGGGGATGGAGTGGCTATTCGGTTGGTGAGTTCCTGGCCTGCTATTGGCTGTCTAGAAAGTTGGTTAATGCTTCTTTCTTTGTTAGTAATAAGAATGGTTGTGTCATTCTTTATTAGTGGTTTGGTTAGTAGCTTGTTGTAAGCTTGTGCATGAGTTTGGTTTTTCATTCTCATGCCGTTTGCTTTGTTGCACAACGATGTAGTCTTATTGCCCATGTTACGGGATGGGTTATAGGACTTCAACTATACCTTTTGTACTTCAACGATTTTTGGTATAATGCATTTACCGTGGAAACCTTTAAAAAAATAAATAAATAAATAAATAAAAGGATGGTTACAAAGAACTCGACAAAATATACAGGTTGGTTACATTTTCAGACAAGTATTCCAATGTAAAAAAGTACTTGTAACATGTTACAGTAAAAAATTGTCTACAAGACACAAACTAGTCACGTTTAAAAACTCAGCGTGGTGTAAATGTTTCATGTTTAATATTCATCATTTTATCAGCATAGTCACAATTATATATATATCTGATTAATTATAGAGTTTTTATGGTTGTAACTTGTAAGTAACTATAGAAAGCATTATACATACGCATTAAAATAATGCAAAACCATGTCAGTTGTCATCTAAAAACTTGTACGAAAAACGATAGTGTTTTTATCAGTTTAACTCGAGTAACGTGTAACATTTACTTTTTTTTGTAGTAATTACGAGTGTAGTGTGAAACATGGTTTTGACAAAAACTATAAAGTCAACTAGCGAAAATTTAGGTTAATATATTTACCAACTTGCATGGCATTGCCGGTGACTGACGAGGTAGAGTACGTATGAAGCATACAGTTGTGAGTTTTGTATCGATATTGTTGCAAATTTTGCGAGTCTAATTAAGTAATCATAAAGATAATTTCAAGAATATTGTAAGTAATACAAAGTAGAATAATCTAGATAAATTTCATTATCTTAAAACTAGTAACTAGTGTAATGTTTAAATATCTAGAATGAGAGGTGATTTGCACACGTTATTTTTTAACACTTTACAAGTATGTAAAACATTATATAATTATGGCTAGATGTAAATGCCATACAACTATTTAAAGAGTGAAATTTTGTGCACCCATAAAACACAAATGTGTACAAATCACCTCCCAAACTCCCACACTTGTTTGTTTTCTGCTCAATGATTTTGTTATGATCGAGTCGTTACAGTACACCAAGGTGAATCACGTTATTGTTTGTTCAGATTACCCTGAACAGTTTGGATATGTCTTTTATAACAAACCCAAAAACACAAGATTGGTTATAACAATATCAAAACACTTTCACTTAATTTTATATATGATACATTTATCAACACGCTTGGACATGTTTATGATTGCTTTTCATTTACTGGGTCTCCGGCTGGACATTGCGAGCTGACTAATTTCAAGGCGACTATCTTTCTAGATAGCCTGAAGTCGGCACAGGCGAACCTCTGTGGCTGCCACAAGGGATTAATTTACTCCCCGTTGAATTAGAATCCGTGACCTCCGCTTTTAGGGCGAGTAATCTTACCGCTAGGTCATCCTTTGTGGTTAATGTTTATGAACATAAATATAAGATTATTCAAAATCGTTTTTTAAGATAGAGTTTTGCTAAAACACAACCCTTATAGCTAGTGCATTTAAGCTTACCATCTTTCCAAAATCAATTTGCTTGCATAATTTAAACACATATAATTTATGTAAGTGAGTTTTAGTAAAGTATGTATTAATACAAGTGAACTTACATATACACGAAAGCGTTTTTAAACATAGTAAAGCTTAAAGGTTATGGTTAGCGAACCTTTTAACATGTAATGTCTTTTATTTCGGTTATACAACTCAATAAATATCAGAAAATCATTACCAAGGTAACACAATTTAGAGAGAAAGAAAAAAAATGTTGGTTTGATCCACCAATATTCTACTATACCGTCTATTTTAAAATAACCAATACAATCATTGATTATAACATACGCGTTCTTTCGTATATATATTTTTAAAAAAGCATTGACACGGTAAAACATGTCGTAACACTTACTTTTCCTTTGTAACTAAGAAGGCAAGGCCAGTATATATATATATGTGTGATTGCATGTCTCCAATGAACCATACTTATCAACATTTGCAATTAAGTTTTGATATTAGTAGAAACATGACGAGACAACAAGGGTCTGTGAGTGTTGCCATTCTTGCATTGATTGCCTTAGGAATGATCGCTGGCGTTGCTCACGCAGCAATAGGTTTGCCGCCTGAGGCTGCACCACTAATCCGTCATTTTTACAAGGTACACAATACTTGTGCAAACGTTGAGCCATTTGTTCGGCACCAGGTGCAGCTTGTGTATGATAATGATAGGACCGTTGCTCCAAAACTCATCAAGTTGCTCTACGCAGACTGCATGATCAATGTATGTTTTCCCTCTCTCAAACTACTAGAGTTGTACATCGTATGTTTTCATGCTTATATGCTAGCTGCTTGTTCATCTGTGTCTGTGTTTATACGTATGTATTTATGTATGTTTATGTGACTGTGTATTGAGTATGCATGTACATATGTAACACAAACAAGTATCATGTACTGTATATGCAAATACACAGACAAAAACATACATACGTACACAGCCTCCAAATACATGTGTTTTGGAGTCGTTAATATTCAACTGGTGGTCTTTGGAGGTGTTTGATTTCGATTTAATTTACTTAATATGAAAAAAATTGAATTAATTAAGTCATATGAAAACTGTTTGTTTGTGACTTATTAGGGAAAAATGACTGAAAATATTAAGTAATAAAACTAAGGTTGTCTACATTAAGTCATCTCTTAATCAAACATGACTTAATAAAAAAATTAACAAACAAGCCCTAAGAATAATATATACACAGTATTATATAGATAATTCGTAAGATTAATCTTGCTAGCATCCTCGTAATATTTGTTACAATTGTTTGTTTAAGAAAGTTTCAGTCGTTTAGGAATTTCGGTTCCCTCGACAGAGGAGGAGTTGGTAGTCACTGCAAATAAACTGAGATTGACATAACTGAATTTAGAAATCGACGAACTTTTCAACAAATATATTGCATCTATTAATAGCAATAGGCATTAAAGAACCGATAACGATTTTTACGCCACTCAACTTGAAGAAGTGTTAATAGGCTTGTTTTGTGGTTAAGTCAACACGTTTCTCTCTTTTAAACGCTTTCATTCTTTCTTTTTTTTCACCTGAGATCTCCTTTGTAATGTTTTTATTTCTGTTTTTATATTATTTATATTTATATTATTTTTAAGCGCAGATATAATATATGTTTATATTATTTCAAACACTTAGAAAGGTACTCCGTAGTAAATATAAATATAACTTTGAGAAATGTAATCTTTTTAGCCTGAAAAATTAATTATGAACTTGTGTTTTGTGAGACTTCTATCTTAAATAGACAGTACAGACTAACTGACTGTTTAATGAGACAAAGAACAATCTCTCTTGTTTTCTTTAGATTTTATTTAAAATAGAAGTCCCACAAAACACATTTCGACTTTCTGCTCAAACTGGCCTCTATACAGAAGCAAACACAGAAAACCATAAATGTTACCTTTTGAGGTCTAAAAAACATAACATCTTCCATATGGGGTTTTAATGCGAACTAATACGTCCGGAGATTAAATTATAGGGGTGTGATGCATCGATTCTGCTTGATGGACCAAATACAGAGAAAGCATCACCAAAAACCCGAGGACTGGGAGCATTTGTGCTTATTGACAACATCAAGAAAGTTTTGGAAGCACGATGCCCAGGTGCGGTTTCATGTACCGACATTCTTAACCTTGCAGCTAGAGATGCTGTATTTTTCGTAAGTTACTACCCTTTTCAAATCAATTACAATACATTACTCTTTATGGTTCTATATACATCTTTAACTTCATTTTAAATTTAAGTGTCTAACATCATGCCTACACTATTTATTTTAATTTTGAACAGTCGGGTGGACCATCTTATCCGGTATTCTTGGGAAGAAGGGATGGACGTGATTCAAATGCAGCATGGATAGACTTACCCTCACCTTCCATCTCTTGGGAATCGTCTTTGGCGTACTTCGAATCAAAAGGCTTAGATGTGCAAGACATGGTTACACTCCTAGGTAAGCATTCATAGTGGTACATATGGCAATTGTGACCACTTCACCAGAAACAGTTCGATTTTTTATACCGGTAGTGCTCTCAAGTCAAAATTTTATAATTTTTTTTTTTTTTTTTTTTTTTTTTTTTTTTTTTTTTTTTTTTTTTTTTTTTTTAACTTTCAGGAGCACATACAATGGGCAGAGTTAGATGCAGTAACATTCTTGACCGCCTTTACAATTTCAACAATACTGGAAAACCTGACCCTAGTATGGAATCCCTTACATTGAAGTACTTGAGGAAACAATGCCCTCCAAAACTGAAACTGGGACAACCCAACCCACTCATAAACTTAAACCCTAGTAACCCGACTCACAGATTCATCAACTCCTACTACACAAGAGTGTTAACCAATAAATCTGTTCTAGGAGTTGACCAACAGCTACGATACGGTGGTGACACCTATGATCTAACCAATGAATTTGCTTCATCAATCGAAGATTTCAAAGGAGGGTTTGCCTATTCAATGAGTCGGATGGGTGGGCTCAAAGTACTGACAGGAACCAAGGGTGAGATTCGACTCAACTGCCGTATGGTAAACAAGTAGATTGAATCCTTCATCTTCTTCAAGAGTTAACGTGGTTATTTTATTATTAATAAAACAATAGGATTCTATTCATTACAAAGAATTAATTTCTATTCCTTTGTTGAAATGTATGAATTGTAACGAGTTTTTTAATTCTAAGTTTACAAGTTGTATAAGACCTAAGCAAGAAACCTTCTATAATTGCCTCAAACTATAAGTTTCCACCCCATCCCCATCCCCTTCAAATAAAAGTTAATAAAAAAGTAATGTTGAATACAGTACATGGCACAACAAATAAAGAGATTGTGCTTCTGACCTGCAAAAGTATCCATGATCAGCTTCTGTCAAGGCATCATTTCAAAGCTCCAATCCACAATCCTAAAGAAACAAAAAAACAGTATAAATGATCTTCATATTTATGTCGAAAACTACTAAAATTAGTTACATAAGTACAAGATTGTATACATAAAAGAGACTGCTTTTAGTTGATTTGACATCAAATGCTCAAACATGAGCAATGATCGTTGACTTTAAAAAGTAGTTATATAGAACTTGCAAGCGTGATTTAAAAAATTAAAGAGACTGACGTAAAAGTTAATCACTTCTAAAAGGTTCTCAAGATGCAGGATACTGCATCCAAATTGGCAAGGGCCTTGCCTAATCTATCCAAACGAACATCTTAAACACCTTGGAAAGGTACCTAACGAGCTACCTTAATAGAAAGAGTTAAGTAAAATAAATTCAAATCGATCTCTTCTGTTTGTGGTCCGCTGCTCAAGGTTCAGTTATGAGACTAAAGTTTAGATGAAGTAATTGTAAAGTTTGTAAGGTGAGTCCAAAGCAAAGCATTTTAAAGTAAACGACATACTTTATTAAGCAATGGGGCTACTTGATAATGCTCAATAACATTTAACAAAAAATATTAATATTACTGAAGTGCTGCTTGATGGTCATGATTGATGATCATGTACCTAGTTAGCAAACTGTTCTACACACGCCAGATTTAAAACATACCACCTTAATCTTTTAAACATTCAGGTCTGAAACTAAATATTATATATATTCTTGAACATAATATTCCCATTAAACATTAAAATAAATAGAAATTTATGTATAACAGAGCAGCAAGTACCTTGACAGAAGTTCGCGTGTTTTCTAAACGAAGTTGATGACTGTTCAGATGCATAAGTATGTTGCTATGTGGTCCTCCAATATACAAAAAAAAAAAAAAAAAAAAAAAAAAGGTAACAATCTCCTGCTATGCAACTCAGACAAGAATTCAAAGATGGATGGCATCTAAAATACTCAGGATGGATGGAGTTCTGATCATAAATTTGAAGCACCCCAAGCTAGTCGTCGTAGGCAGCAGCTGGGCTTCGATTCTTGATCAGCTGATGCAAAATAAATACTGTCAAAACCAGAATGCATATTTCTAAACCACACAAACCGGGGATGCTTCACATCTACCTAACACACGTAACAGACTAATGAAAAGAATTAAGCACCAAACATCGGAATAGACATGCACTCCAAAGTAAAATGCAGTCCCAGTACATTATTTAGTGAAAGCTTTCAAACTACAAAATAATATTAGTAAAGATGAATGAAATGTTGTGCTAAACCTTGTAGAAGTATTTCTTTCGGAGCTTAATAGCTGTACGTATGCATCTCTTAACCCTAATCTTCAGCATATTATCATTGAATATCTGCATCATCGTGAACAAAATTAAATAATTGCACATATAAAGTGTATGCCCATAAAAAATAGAATAAAATAAAATAAAAATTAATAACAAGCTATACGAACATGTGCATATCGCACATGATCAGATTGAGACTGAACCTAACTCCTGTTTATTTGAGATATAATAAAGGGTAAAATAGCAAAATGAGATTACTACAGAAGTACAGATACATGCCCTAGCTAAACCAGATTCTGTTAGATAGATTGTGAACTCAATGACCTACCTTTATCAAATCATCAATTGAACGGGTTTCTCTGATGACTTTATGGCGGTTCAGAATGAGAATTGCGGCTACACAGAATATGGGCAATTCGTCATCACCATTTCTCGTTGATGATATTATAGTGCATATCTGAAAGCGATCATTTTTTGACCACAAGTTCTTTGTCAATCCACAAAAGGGATGGTTTGATGTAGATTTTATTCCATTATTTACAGAATTTGAGCGCTCTAAATTTCCATTTTTCACTTCTGAGCCACCATTTGAACCAGAATTTTCATTCTCAAAAATTTCATCTCCTTTGGCTGCAGTTGATTTCCTAGGGATCTGTAGAATCAGAAGTTCAGGACAATTATTCTCTAGATTTAAAGCCAAGGACTCATCAAAATCAGCAGCCCACATCATCTGCGAACAACAAAACTGAAATTTTAGTAATTTTCAAGCAACAAACTCTACAATATGTATATAACGAAAATACTCATCATCACAAGAAAACAAATCAGAATAGCGTACTTAGTTACATTTTCTAGCTTGTGTCATATCATACACACTAAAAGAACAATTCAATAATAATTTAGATCATGAATGACCAGTGCTATGGTACATAAATGTACACATGAAAATTGTAGATATTCGAACTTTATAGAAAACACTGTCCAGCTAACTAATGCTTATTAAGTAGTATCATAGCGAAACAGATTAACCAAGAAGAACACATACCTCCCACATGCAAAGTGCCTCACTGAAAGATAACTCCCGGCGGAAGAGTACCAACAGCATTCGGAAGGCAAAATGAAGGCTTTCCGCGCCTATTTGTGACAGGTGAGTAAACATTTCCCTGTCTACATGTTCTAAGATATGCCAAAGTGCCTCCAATTGCTTCATCACACCGGTTGTTCCTTCCATCTGAAAGTTTTCACGCTATACAAGGTGGGGAAGAAAGTATATGCAAGTATTAGTGAAGATGGTATCCACATACACACAAATTGTAAGTGTCAAGATTTGAAGTACCATTCTCCTTAGAAGCATCTCAAAGCACCAAAAAGCATCAGCATTATCCTCGAAAAGCACAATAAAAGGAGATAACAAATCACTCATACCTACAACCACAGTTCCAATTAGTTTTCTGTATAATATGCCAAGTGTTCAAGCCTTAACAACTATGCACCAACATGCATAATTCAATAATAGAAAAGTTAAGATAATATAAGACAAATGTATCACCTTGACAATACCCCGTTCCAGGATCAACCCAAGCATAAACAGCTAGAATATCTGACATTCGGGCTAAATTTTTTGTATCCTCGTAAAATTCCAGATGACTATCTGTTCTAACAACATCCACAACTGCAAAAAGAAACAAAAAGGAGCAGTTCTTACCTTTTATATTGAGATAGAATAAAATTAACTTTTTCCACAATTATAAAAATGGCATAACTTACCTATTTGGTGCAGAGTCCAAAGCCACTCCGATACTCTGTCTTGACTCCGAGTTCTTACATGGGATACCACCGGGTTTACAACAGGGATTTCAGGTGCGACTGTTTTTCTTTGTATATTCACATTTTCTATTTCATAGTCCAAATTGCTTGGTCTAGGCAAAGACCCAGGGATATCTTGATGAATCACTTCGACTCTGGAGTTGTTAGTACATGTAGAACTGTTAGATGTCGAAACATCCATTACTAGATCTTCATTGTTATTAATCTGAAAGTCGTACACATGGTCATCTTCAAATCTCAGCTTACGCCTTGTAGAATGTCTTTCATCATGTGATTTACGTTCGTCCTTATCTATAGAACTCGTTTCAAATAGATTTGTGACTGGTAAAGGAGGAAAATCATAATAACTTGAAGTTCTGTGTGATCCGTCACCTTCAATAATTGATTTGGGAGAACTGCCACTGTGCGGAGTAGACGAAGGAATGAAAAATGACTCGTCATATACTGGACAGTCGGTGCTTTCTCTTGCGCTGGCAATGCCTGCTGAATCACTAACGCTCCCTCTTGGATGTGCACATGAAGTTTCTATACAAATATCGGAGCAATTGCACGAAGATTCTAATCTGTCCGAGGTAAAATTCGATGTTCTTTCATGTTTCACTTCTGATTTCCGTCTCTCATCCACTTTAGCCATTGTCCTCATATCCATGACTTTTGTGCCCACAACATGGGCCAGGGAACCGGTACCTATGCTGGAATGCATTGACTGGCATTGCTTAACAAGGTCTCTGTAGCGTTCCCTGCATTTTAAGTTTTTACCAAACAGTTATTATATCAAACACAGCAAGAAAATATCTGCAACATATTTTGTACAGGCCAATAAAATCCCGTCTAAATACAGAAATCAAATAAATTAAGTGTATAATACCGACATTTCTTAATCATATAACAGCAAAGAGGGAATATTGTTTGCATAAGAAGCATAATAGATGACCTGATATAATGAGTGGACAGTTAAGAAACCTTAACATTTATAATAAAGCTCTTTACGAGATAAACATGGGTGCTAAAGAAAACAAAAAGAAATTAGCATCAAAATATTATGTATTTTTTACGAGAGATAGCATTGTATCTAACTTTTTACAAAACAAATTGGGGATACTAGGGTATGCATTATAACAGGAAGGATCTAAAACAATTATTTTGGTCATACTTAAGATAATTAATAATTTAATAAATTTAAATTAAATATTTATTAAGTAAGCATTTTGAAAGTAATTTCAGTTTCGCCTCAACTAAGCATGTCCCAACCTGTTTATTTTACCCCATAATAAGCAGAAACAGTTTGGCACTTTGGATTATGTAAACACTCCAAACTGCTTCGCTGCTTAAAAAGAGAATCACAACCACCCTCTAGTTGGTATGAGCTTTAGTTTTACGGTATGCTAACTGTTAGTTTTATTGTTTCAAAATCACCCAAAATTCTTTTAAAGTTCAAACAAGTCTTACTGATATTAACAGTTTGGGTTACAGACAGCTAAGTCATTTCATACCACAGTAATCTTCATAATATGCAAAGATGCATCTGCCATGCATCCTGTATGCACTATTTTTTCTACTGCTGTTCCTGAGCTGAACCTAACCCAAAATTCGACAACTCCCAAAAGGAACCTCAAAACCAATCCAAAGTCCAAACAGATCCTGATACTGAAATATCAGAAACACTTCTTAGAAAGGGATAGATTTCATGTGTATTCCTGAATTCAATGGCCTCCCAAGTCATATAAAAGGCGCAATTTAAGAAATTAAATCGGATCAAGCAAGAATATATTGTACTGTTGTTTGCGTGCGATTTTCTGTTTCAGAGGGGAGAGAGAAAGATGCTTAAATGATTAGTGGATCTAAGCAAAGATAAATAAAGATCATGAATACAGTTAGCGTGCCCGTGGTCACTGAAGATGGCGAGTGTTCTGGTGATATCCAGCGGTGGTGAGATAAAAAATAGAGTGAGAGGGAATCATGCAACCATGAGAAGGTTTCAGAATTAGCTGTCACAAATCATTGACCAAGTTTATAAGTGTGTATTACATATAAAAAAAGTAATAACAATTATCAAAAATTTCAGTAAGTGCTAACTGGAAATACTGCCAAATCTTAAAACTTATTCATGCCCTAAAATACATCAACCCATTTTTCCAAATATCCCGATCCTTATTTATGACTAACAAGGTTACTTATACAAGCCTAGAAACTACTATTAAGAACCAGGCCCTGCATGCAGCACCATATGTGGCATAAAAGGCCAACAAATCTGGTAACTGATAGCAAAAACCATTTTATGATCAAATAAAGGATTTAATGAAACATCTTTGTATCTACAATGAGCATTAGAGATTATTTTATACTGACTACAAAAAATTAAGAAGTAACACCTCCTTGCAGTTCTTAATCTTCTCCTATAATCTGCAGTACTGCTCAATGTATAACAACCAAGAAGAAATTCCCACACTTCAGGTCTTATAGACGGATCTACCCCCTGCCAGACAATTGAAGAATATTAGGACCTAGAACCATTAGGTAGCCCTTCTGGACATCACGAGAACAGAAAATTTAACTTCAAACCAGAATTAACCACATTTAAAATCTTGTCACTGATATCGAATATACACAGATCCAATTATGGTAAAAAAAAATCTTACCCCCAACATAATCAATTTCAGTGCTTTCTGGAAACCAAAAACCTTTCCATCACTATCAAAAGTTGTTTGCCACTTCTCTGGTTTAAGCATTTTGTTTATCTGCGCAATTTACAGAAGAAAAAGAGACAACAGACGAGATCAGAAGATGAGTTATTAATGGAGAACTGCAACAAGATAAAAATCATTATATCTAAACTTAATTGGCTCCTTTTCGGACCCTAAATTCAATCAACAGCTAAAGTTACGATTGTCTAAGAACCTGACACATTTTGTCTATTTTGCTCATAGACGGATATACATTTCATCAGAGATCTACGTAAGCACTTGAATACTAGCAACAGAGTTTTAAAAAAGCCATTTTTCTTTAACTTTAACAGTTACACGAGCACAATTCACATATTAAACATAACAAATTGGGAACTATAATAATCAAATTATGTCCTTTTTTTCCTTCTTCTTGCAAAACTCCAAATCCTTGTCAATTTTAATCATTGTAGAAGAAGCACTTATAATTTAAAAAACAATTCAGTAGAAGCAGATGAAAAAAGGGTTAGTGCAGAGTCTTACGGTAGCAACAACCTTTATAGGTGACTGGTGAAGACAAGGCTCCCCAATATCGCGAACAATAGAACCGACTCGCTGTAGATTCACCGTACCACTCTTTCCACACATCCATTGTTTGTGGTCTCCGTCAAAAGACATCACCCACAATCCCTTAATAACCTGTTCCTTCAATGTCTAACAATCAAGTCACCAAGTCCTTTAACATGCCAAGACACGCAAATAAACCACATCAGTAGACCCCCAAACAACTAATAAATCTTCGATAAAAAAACAAATAACAAATCAGATTATCTAAGTGATAACAACGCCAAAAATTGGTAATAATAATCATACAATTAGGCCAGCAGAAGCAGGAAGTTGATGTTAAATGTAACCTATAGCCCGTATACATTTTATGTCCAGTTTGCAGCTTACAAAGATAATCTAATGTACTCATTAACCCTAATCTGGGATTGAAATAATAACTCGGTAGGGCGACCATGAACGTATTTCATGTCTTTCTTCCTTCAACTCTAATTCATGCTATTGGTATGACTAGCTACTCGCTCTATTCTCGCCTCCCCTATAGCCTATTGAAGAACAATCTGAGGCTCACTCGCTGCCCTAAGCCTAAAGTTCACAAATGTGAAAGCCGGTCAGAATCTATTTGTGAGATTAGGGATCAGAATATCTTATCATAAGCATAAACATAAGTGAAGAGACCTGATTAAATTCAAAAAGAACCTCTAGGAAGGTACCCACGGCCGCCTATGACGGAGGACTTTTTTACCTCTTCTCTGAAATCATAAATCAGTGTCACACCAATTGACTGAACCAAACAAATCCTATGTTCTTAGTTTCAATCTTTGACTGTATATTCCTGTAGTCATTGTTTATGCACTCTTTGTGTGCGTTTCACTTAACAATCAACAAAATAAAAAGACAGAGATTTCAACAATTTCTCCTCTCTATACTTACATCTACGTTAAAAAGAAGATACAGCTTACAACCACCAAGGTACTAACAAGCCCGTTAATGAGAAAACCTAATGTAATCGTGAAACCTAATACGTAACTGATAAGTACATCAATTACACTAATCCGCTAAACCACGTAAAACCTCTATTCTTGATATTACTTTTCAACTTCACATTCCTGTAGTAATTGTTTATGCATTCTCGTGTATGATTCAGTCAACACTCAACATACTTTTAAAAACAGAAACTTCTAATATTCTCTCCTCCCTATATCCTTTCGTATTCGTTTAACAAGCCATTACAATTAAAACCACGCAGACTACTAACAGTAACAGCAACAACAAAACTGACTGGAACAATTAAATCCTATGCTCTTGTCTTCAGTTTTTCACTTTCGACTTTACATTCCTACAGTTTCCTATAAAACAAAAACTTCAAAAAAATGCTCCTCCTATAGCCTTTAGTTTTAATTTTCATTTACTAACAGTTACAAACACGCACCTAACTAACACCACCACCACCAACAACAAAACACACACACACAGTGGCAAAATAACACAAAATTAGGGCTCTAAATCCTAATCACTCAAAAGTCAAAACCTACCTCTGGCTCTGATATACAGACATTAACAACTCAATCAAACACATTAACAACCTAATCATGAACTTCACTTAAACTAACAAGAATCATATTTCTTCAGTCATTATCTACACATTCTTCATACGGCATTCATTAACCACTCAACGTACTAAAAAACATAAACTTCAAAAATCCGCTCCTCACTATAACGCCTTCCGTTTTCGCTTAACCAGCGGTTACAACCACTTACACTATATACAGTTAATTTCAGTTAAATTAACAACAGCTACAGTCACTAATAATTGCAACCACTTACCACTGGACGAACTAAGAAACATAAACATAAAAAATCCTCTCCTACCTATGGCACCTTTCATTTTCGCTTAACGAGCGTCGAGCGATTACAACTTACAACCACTTACACTACTACTCCTGATCTTTAGCACATCAAATACTGTTAAGTTCAGTTAAATTAACAGCAGTTACATAATAATTTCAAGCCTAAAATCGAGTAACAATATCTAACAGATCACGAAACCCTAGTTTCGAGTGAACTAATCAGCAAGCAATGTAAGATGATCAACGATGATAATGAGATTATATAGAAAAACTTAAACTTCAAAAATCCTCTCCTCCCTATGGCGCCTTCTGTTTTCGCTTAACAAGCGGTTACAACCACTTACACAACACAAATTAGGACTCTAACTCCGAATTACTCAACTAATTCTCAACTAATCAAATACATGATTACACTTAAATTAACAACGGCTACATTCAGTAATAATTTCAAGCCCTAAAATCGCGCAACAATATCTAATAGATCAGATTAGCAACCTAATCATGAAATTCATTTAAGCTAACAACAACAATTATATTCCTACAGTCATAAATTATGTAGTGTAAGTGGTTGTAAAATCATTTAAGCAAATTTTACAACCACTTACACTACATAAATTAGGGCTTAATGAAATTCATTTAAGCTAATTTCTGTTTTCGCTTAACGAGCAGTTACAACCACTTACACTACACAAATTAGGGCTCTAACTCCCAATTACTCAACTAATCAAATACAGCTAATTTCAGTTAAATTAACAACAATTACATTCAGTAATAACGGCAAGCCCTAAAATTGCGCAACAATATCTAATAGATCAGATTAGCAACCTTATCATGAAATTCACTTAAACAAACAACAAAAACATATTCCTATAGTCATTATTTACGCATTATTTGTACGCCATTCATTCACCACTCGACATACTACTCCCCGCAGCGCCTTCCGTTTTCGCTCGACAAGCAGTTACAACCACTTACACTACACAAATCACGGCTCTAACTCCTAATTACTCAACTCATTCTCAAATCATTAAATACAGTTAAATTAACAAATGTTACAGTCAGTAATAACTGCAATACATCTAACAGATCACGAAACCCTAATTTCGAGTGAAGTAATTAACAAGCAATGTAAGATGATGATGATAATGAGATTGTTTAAAATTAAAATGATAAGTATACCTGAAGATCTGTTGTTATAAGTTTGTTGTTGGTGAAAAGAATAAAAAGAAGTTGGGGATGAGAATTGGAGATCGGTGGTTAAGTAGTACAGTTTCCATTAACTTAACTGAGACCGTTTCTTTCTTTCGTTTTCGCCAGGATTTTCTTTCCCCTTTTTTTTTATTTATATTAATTAACTAATTAAGTGTAGTTTTTTTTTTATAGAAAATTCTCCTTTTTTATATTAATTAACTAAGTAAGTGTAGTTTTTTATAGAAAAATCTTCTTTTTTTATATGGGTTTTGTTAACAACAGCCCAATGGGTGTTGTTTAAACTTACCTTAATTAATAATGTTTCCAAATATTAACTCACTTGATATTAATACTTACCTTATTAAATTCATTTACTCATGTATTTATAGAAATTATGAGTTCATATTTGGAAACAATGTTATTTAGGGTAAGCTTAAACAACACCCATTGGGTTGTTGTTAGCAAAACACTTTTTATATTAACGAGCTGGGAAACCCGTGCTTTGCCGCGGGAGTGCAGTGCTGAGTTTTGTTTGAAATTAGCTAAGCACGAAACGAATCGTATTTGCCAAATATATTGAAATATATTGAATTCTTGAAAGTATTGCAAGTTTATACTCGTTTTCGTTGGTGTATTCTGAAGTTTATACTTGATTTTATTGGAAAAATGATTTCGTGAACAATGGCGCAAGTTTCGTAATTTTTCGAGTCCGTTTGCTATGTCGAATGATCCCCGAACCGTTTTAACGAAAAGTATTGCTAGATTGGCAGTTGTAGTCCCTCCGCCCCAATTTTACTCTTCCTACCCTCATTTTCATAATTTCATTTCCACCCCTCCCCATTTCATATAAAAACCCTTTTATATTTATTTTTTTTTCATTTTAGCATATAAAATACACACACTTTTTTTTTTTGCCTCTCTCTCTTTTCTCTTGAACCCGCCGGCGACACCATCTTTTCCAGCCAACCACCACCGCCGGCCAACTTTCCGGTCACCGGAATATTTTCCGGCAAATCATTTTACTCCGTAATTGTTTATTCGATAGATCGGTTTACGCTTATCATTTCTGGAGATTTTGAGCCTTTGGTTCCCACCACAACGCCACCCACGCGCCACCACAGTCACTGCCTAAAACCCAGCCACCGCCAACCACTCTAGCCGCCTCTTCTTTCGGTAAAAAAAACCCTCCACGCGCCCTTATTATTATTATTTTTAAATATTTATCAAACCCTAATTCTTATATTTATTTAAATCTGATTCTTAATTAATCTTTGAATAAAAATGTTTTAAAACAAAACCATGTGGATCACCGAGTCAACTCGTGTTGACTCGGAGTGAGTCGTATATTTATTCATTTTTTAGTTGTGATCTTGGGTTTGTTTGGGTCTCGACTGTCAGCACGTAGCCGAGCCAAGCCGTGGCTCACGGTGAGTCACGGCGAGGCGTGGGTTTTAGTTTAAGATTAGTTGGTTGAGGTTATGTCGAATTTGGATTTTTCATTGGGTTTACGCTTATCATTTCAGGGTGGTTTCGCTACCCTATAAATTTTTCTTTTGGCAGATTTGCGTCCGAATCATGTTGGGATTGCATATGGAATGTATGATTGTGCTGCAAGTTATTTGCATAAATATTAAAGGTTTTTTATGGATCTAGGTTATTCATATAATAATTAAAATTTTTTGATACTTCTTTATTTAATACTAGTAATCTTTTAGCCATATTTTTGTGTGCACAATATAGTCTAAGGCAATAATTTATAAGCACATAACCACAATTAAAACATTAGCAAAATGAAATGCATAAGTGTACATGTTGGACATATAAATATTGAAATATAAGTATTGGTCATTACCTAATGTAACAACTTCTGCTGTATGAAATTTTAGTCACCTTTGGTGGATAAACTAAATGAAATTTTGGTCACCTTTGGAGGATACATGGGAAATAAAATTAGGCCACTCAAATGAGGAAAAAGCCAGAAAGATAAAAGGGATTATTACCTTTCTTTGTCTTTCTTTGTTATTTGTTGAAGATTGATTAGTACCACTTATCAGATTCAAGCTGGATCAAGAAAGTATAATGATGAAGTTTCTGGATAGTATATTATTATATATGTTTTAAGTATTATATTATGTTTTAAGTATGTATAGACAAATAGATATTTTACGTCTACAGTAGATCACATTTTTTGTACTAATACACTTCTTAATTACACTCAACAGTTGATGAATAGTTAAAAACAGTACAATGAACAGTGTTAATCAATGCAAAACATAAGAATCAGCCACACATCAATCTCCTAATGACCTTGCTAATTCCCTTTGCAGATTTTTTTTGGCAAACAACAATTTCTAAGGCAATAATTTATAAGCACATAACCACAATTAAAACATTAGCAAAATGAAATGCATAAGTGTACATGTTGGACATATAAATACTGAAATATAAGTATTGGTCATTACCTAATGTAACAACTTCTGCTGTCTGAAATTTTAGTCACCTTTGGTGGATAAACTAACTGAAATTTTGGTCACCTTTGGAGGATACATGGGAAATAAAATTAGGCCACTCAAATGAGGAAAAAGCCAGAAAGATAAAAGGGATTATTACCTTTCTTTGTCTTTCTTTGTTATTTGTTGAAGATTGATTAGTACCACTTATCAGATTCAAGCTGGATCAAGAAAGTATAATGATGAAGTTTCTGGATAGTATATTATTATATATGTTTTAAGTATTATATTATGTTTTAAGTATGTATAGACAAATAGATATTTTACGTCTACAGTAGATCACATTTTTTGTACTAATACACTTCTTAATTACACTCAACAGTTGATGAATAGTTAAAAACAATACAATGAACAGTGTTAATCAATGCAAAACATAAGAATCAGCCACACATCAATCTCCTAATGACCTTGCTAATTCCCTTTGCAGATTTTTTTTGGCAAACAGCAATTCCCATCTTTAAATATATTGTATAATATAATGTATAATACAGTGTAGCTTGTGGAAAACGTAGAGGGGTAAATATGTTCCCGTTTAAAAACTTGAATCTTTTGTATCAAATGACCAATAAAGTGTGACGTAATATGAGAAGTGACAACAAAAAGTCTTGCGACAACTAGTGATAGTGGAATTCCATAAGTGAAGCATATTACCATAACAAAAACATAGACACTGTTGTATAACAACGAGCCTAGTAGCACAATAAGAACAATAAGCAAAGGAACATAAGAGAGTATGAGAAGGAAAGATAGAACTTATTATTGGTGTATCTTCACATTACATTAGGTGCCTCTATTTATAGGGACCTTAACATCAATGGTATTAAGTACAATATTGAAGTTACAAGACTAATCATAAAGGTGGAGGTTACTAATGATTAATGGACATGAATGTAATGGTTAATGTGTACAATCAATATAATAAATATATTCATAACATTCCCCCTTGATTGTACATCATTCAAAATACGCTTTGGATACCGCCTCATTAAAAACCTTTCTAGGAAAAAACCCAGTGGGAGAAAAACCATAGCTAAGGGAAAAAGAGTGCAGTGCGTATTATACCCCCTCATAACCACTTTACTTGAGCTCACTGAAACGCCGCATTCCGATGCCATATACCAATTTCTTAAATGTTGAGGTAGGGAGTGCCTTGGTAAATAAATCTGCTAAATTGTCGCTTGAACGAATCTTTTGAACAATAATATCGCCATTCTTTTGTAAGTCATGAGTAAAAAAGAACTTCGGTGAAATGTGCTTGGTTCTGTCACCTTTAATAAACCCTTCATTCAATTGAGTAATGCATGCTGCGTTGTCCTCGTGTAAAATTGTTGGTCCCTCATTTCCAGCATGAATACCACAAGATTCACCAATATGTAGTATAACATTTCTTAACCAAACACATTCTCGGCTTGCTTCATGGATCGCCAAAATTTATGCATGATTAGATGAAGTGGGTGCGATTGTTTGCTTTACAGAACTCCATGAAATTGCAGTACCGCCATGTGTGAATACATAACCGGTTTGAGACCGACTAATATGAGGGTCAGACTTGTATCCTGCATCTGCATATCCAACTAAATTTGTTTTGGATGAGTTAGTAAAATATAAGCCCATGTCTTTTGTACCTTGAAGATATCGAAATATTTGCTTTATCCCATTCCAATGCCTCCTTGTAGGACATGAGCTATATCTTGCTAATAAATTTAAAGAAAATGATATATCCGGTCGTGTATGACTAGCGAGAAACATCAATGCTCCAATGGCACTTAAATAAGGTACTTCAGGACCAAGAATATCTTCGTCATCTTTCGGAGGCCGAAAAGGGTCTTTTTCAACATCTAATGACCTCACCACCATTGGAGTGCTCAGTGAGTGTGATTTATCCATGTAAAACCTTTTCAAAACCTTTTCCGTGTATGCTTCTTGGTGGAGTAAAATTCCATCATTAAGATGTTCAATTTGCAATCCAAGGCAAAATTTGGTTTTTCCAAGATCTTTCATCTCAAACTCTTTCTTTAAGCATTCCATCGCCTTTGGAAGCTCCCCAGGAGTTCCAATTATATTTAAGTCATCAACATACACAGCAATTATTACGTACTCCGATCCAGATCTCTTAGTAAAAATGCATGGGCAAATAGAATCATTTTTGTAGCCTTCTTTTAACAAATACTCACTAAGGCGATTGTACCACATGCGGCCAGATTATTTTAATCCATACAAGGACTTATTCAATTTTATTGCATAATGTTCTCGAGAACTTTTCTCACTTGATTCGGGCAACTTAAATCCTTCCGGAAGTTTCATGTAAATTTCAGTGTCAAGTGAACCATATAAATAAGCAGTTACAACATCCATTAGACGCAAGTCAAGTCCTTCTTGTATTACCAGACTAATTAGATATCGAAAAGTAGTTGCATCCACCACAGGAGAGTATGTCTCCTCGTAATCAATTCCAGGTCTTTGAGAAAATCCTTGTGCCATCAATCTCGCTTTGTATCTCATAATTTCATTTTTCTCATTGCGCTTTCGCACGAAGACCCATTTATATCCAACAGGTTTTACGCCTTTAGGTGTACGTACTACTTGTCCAAAAACTTCTCTTTTTGAGAGAGAATTCAATTCTGTGTCAATTGCGTCTTTCCATTTTGGCCAATCGTTTCTATTTCTGCATTCTTGAACAGACTTTGGCTCTTGATCCTCATCATATTCCATCACTTCTAACGCTACATTATATGCAAATATCTCGTCGACGTCGATTTCATTTCGGTTCCACACTTTTCTATACATGCTATAATTTATTGAGATCTCATCATTTTTAGGTACCTGTGGTTCTTTCAGAACCGTCATGTCTAGTGTCTCTTCTGGAGACCCTTCTGGTGTTTCTTTTACATCGAGTTTGCCATCTTGATTATTTGCTCCTTTTTTCTTTCGAGGATTTTTATCTTTGGAACCGACTGGTCTACCACGCTTCAAACGTGCTTTAGAATCACTACCAATTGCTGGTTGTCCTTCATGGACACATATTTTAACAGGAGCATTAACAGCTGGTATATGTGACTTAGTCACTCTCTTTGGGTCAGTAAATGCGTCTGGTAATTTATTTGCTAAGTCTTGTAAATGAATTATCTTTTGAACTTCAAGTTCACATTGTTTAGTTCGAGGATCAAGATGAGACAATGATAATTCATTCCAGCTTATTTCACTTTCCAGCTGTTTTTTCTCTCCCCCCCCCCCCAATGTTGGGAATATTGACTCGTCAAAATGACAGTCAGCAAATCGAGCCGTAAATACGTCCCCCGTTGATGGTTCTAAATACTTAATTATAGACGGCGAATCATACCCAACATATATTCCCAACCTCCTTTGAGGTCCCATCTTTGTGCGTTGTGGTGGAGCAATTGGAACATAGACCACACAACCAAAAATCCTTAAATGGGATATATTTGGTTCCTGACCAAAAACCAATTGTAATGGGGAGGAAGTATGATAACTTATTGGTCTGATGCGAATTAGTGTTGCTGCATGTAAAATTGCATGGCCCCAGGCAGAAACTGGTAGGTTTGCTTTCATTATCATTGGCCTTGCAATCATCTGAATTCGTTTGATAAACGATTCAGCAAGCCCATTTTGTGTATGCACATGAGCTACTGGATGTTCAACACTTATACCAATCGACATACAAAAATCGTTGAATGTTTGAGACGTAAATTCACCAGCATTGTCCAAACGTATTTTCTTTATTGGATAATCCGGAAAATGTGCTCTAAGTCTTATTAACTGGGCAAGTAGTCGCGCAAACGCTAGATTGCGACTTGATAGTAAGCACACATGTGACCATCTAGTTGATGCATCAATCAAAACCATAAAATACCTAAATGGTCCACAAGGCGGATGTATGGGCCCACATATATCCCCTTGTATCCTTTCAAGAAAATTAAGGGACTCATTCCCAACTTTAGCCGGTGATGGACGTGTAATCAACTTTCCTTGTGAGCATGCAACACATGTAATATCCTTAGTTTGAAATTTTTTATTGTTCCTTAAAGGATGCCCACATGAGTTTTCTGTAATTTTTCGCATCATTGTTGACCCGGGATGGCCCAACCGGTCATGCCAAACAATAAAATTCTCTCGGTCTATAAACTTCTCGTTTATGACTGCATTTGATTCAATTACATTAATCTTAGTGTAGTACAAACTGGAAGAAAATGCGGGTAATTTCTCTAATACACGCTTTTTACCCATAATCATATTTGTAACGTGAAGGTACTCTATTTGTCCTTCACTTGTTGTCTCAATATGGTATCCATTTCTACGGATATCTTTAAAATTCAACAAGTTCCTTTGAGACATGGGGGAAAATAATGCATTATCAATTTTAAACAGTGTTCCTCCCGGTAATAATATATTTGCTTTTCCCGATCCTTCGATCAATTTTGCACTACCAGATATAGTGTTAACATTTGATTTTTGTATATTTATTTGAGAGAAATATTTTCTCTTCTTAAGAATTGTGTGTGTAGTTGCACTATCCACTAGACACACATCTCCATCATCAGTAGTCAAAGTAGCTAGTTGATCCATGTTCTTCAAAAAATAAAAATTTATTATAAGAAAATAACTCAGGTATAGTAAAATAGTGAAGTAGTAAAAAAAATCACTAAAACAAACATTTTATTGATAATCAGATAAGGGAAAAAAAAAACATCCAAAGGAATCAAGAAACAAACTTAAAACAAAGGCTTGAAAACATAAAACAAAGAGACTTTTGGATATGGTTGCTCAATCATTCATTGGTAAGAAAGTCACTGACATCCAAATGGGTTGGATTAACTTGGTCTTCATGACCACTGGGGCTACCAACATTTTCATTATCATAGACGAAATTCACTTCCACCCCTTTCCCTTTGTTCTTTTGGGACTGTTGATAAAGGTCCACTAGATGCTTGGCCGTACGACATGTACGTGCCCAATGGTTTACACCTCCACAACGATAACATGTATTTGTTGTGATGCTTCTTGCTTTTTGATCTTTTTCATTCACCTTTCCCTTATCTTGCCACTTGTTGTTGCCATTTGTGTTCTTAAATTGAACACCGCGATAGTTTCCTCGGCCAAAACCACGTCCACGACTACGACCACGTCCACGGTCAGAACCACGACCGCGACCTCCATTTTTATTATTAATTGTTGCCACATTAGCCTCAGGAAATGGCGCGGTACCAGTTGGACGTGTCTCGTGGTTCTTCATTAGGAGTTCATTATTTTGCTCAGCCACGAGTAAGCAAGAGATTAAGTCACAATATTTTTTGAAACCTCTTTCACGGTATTGCTGTTGCAAAACCATGTTGGATGCATGGAAAGTGGAAAATGTCTTTTCCAACATTTCTTCATCAGTGATCTTCTCTCCACATAAGGTCAATTGAGAGGTGATTCGGAACATGGCCGAGTTATATTCACTTACTGACTTAAAGTATTGTAGCCTCAAGTGAACCCACTCATAACGGGCTCTTGGCAAGATCACTGTTTTTTGATGGTCATATCTATCTTTCAAATTGTTCCAAAGTATGAGTGGGTCTTTCACTGTGAGATATTCACTTTTTAAAGCCTCATGGAGATGATGGCGTAAGAAAATCATTGCTTTGGCCTTTTCTTGGACACTTGTTTCATTGCCCTCTTTAATCGTATTGCCAATGCCATTAGCATCCAAGTGAATCTCAGCATCCAAAACCCATGATAAATAATTCTTGCCACTGATGTCAAGAGCCAAAACTCGAGCTTTGCAAGGTTTGACATGATAAACTATAATATAGAATTTAAAAAGGTTAATACATAACATTTATATGAAATACAATATAAACAGTTTTAGAGATGACGCATGCATATACACACAGTGAGTATAGAGATGATGAATGCCATATATAGCGAGTACAATGGGTATCAATATGTACACAAAATAATGTTGATAAGATACCCTACACAATCAAACAACATACACACTAACTCTACATGTTAGTTAGAAATGAATAATACACATATACCATTGTATCATAGCCAGACAATAAGACACGTATATTCACAAAACATACAACAGAGATATATCAATAACGCGCAATGAAAAAAATGTAACGATACACATAACACAACACAGATGAATGAACAGTTACTATATGGAGACAAGCAACAATTAAAGTTATGAAATATTAACATACTATAACTACAGAAAACACAAAAAGATAGCATATATACACAAAACACTATTGACATTACACAGCACATCAAGGAAATACAATGATACAAAGTATAAGGGAAAAAAAAAACAATTAATTATATGATATACTATATGGTACGGGTGTATAAAAATAGTTAACCATGTTAATGACATTTATGTCAAAACACATGATCCGTCGAGAATCAATGTGTATATTTTTCTCCAAAGGAAACACAAGTGAAGTATGTGTAACCAGGTTCGTTATCCCCAACGAAGGTTTGAATGGAATTTGTGATTCGGTTCGTGATTATGTGTGATGAATAGTGAAAAAGAGGTATTTTGGATTTTTACGCTAAAACATGTGAACATAAATTAAAAGCGAGTTATGAAGCAAATTTGTTTAATAAAGTTGAAACCACCGATTTCTAAACAAACTTATATAAAACTACTCGTACATAATAAAATCTATGCTAATAACAACGATAATAATCATTACGTTAAAAAAATGACAATAAATAAACAATAATATATAAAGCTAAATTACTAGGACTAGTATTAAAACTAGAGTAGATCGGACTAGTATTAAAACTAGAATAATTACTAAACAAAAGAAAACTAAAAATAAACAGACAAACTAAATTTTAAGTGCTCTCAAACTTAAGAAATGTCAAGGCTTATTTGAAAAATAAGCCGAGCTTAATAAGCTCATGCATCTCTTTTTGTGTTTGAATTGAGCTAGAGGGTAAAGAAGAGAAGAGATAATAAGACATAATAAGCTAAAACTAATAAATATTAAAAAGACAGAATTTAAATGCTTAAGAAGACAGAAATTAAATGCTAAACTTAAAGTTAAAACATAATATAAATTGAAAGAAATAACTGTTGCAGAAATTAAATGTGAAAAGTGACTACTGTTATTCTAATTCAAAAGTAGGAATGAAAAATACTGAAAGGAAAAATAAAAGCTACGGAGTAAAAAAAAACTATCTAAAACACTATCTAAAAAACTAAAAACTACTACTGATTACTGCATCGGATCAAAGAGTATTTATAGAACTTTTGAGTCGGCTATTTTCCCCACTTGACAATCTTCATTAAATGCGCCAGCTTCTATTCTTTCTTTTCTTTTTTCGTTGAAAATAACACAAGAAAGAACAAGTACCATGCACGCGGGACCCACATGTTCTAGAACATGTATTTTATCTAAAGTTTTGTGTAAATTGTCACTTTACACCCCTGGCTTCACTTCTAGTCCTTATCTTCTTTAAACTGCATATGAATTAAACACATTTGGTCCCTCATCGTTCTTTATATTTAATTC
The DNA here is from genome assembly GCA_021014915.2 of Artemisia tridentata subsp. tridentata. NCBI lineage: Eukaryota > Viridiplantae > Streptophyta > Magnoliopsida > Asterales > Asteraceae > Artemisia > Artemisia tridentata. The sequence goes on along the minus strand of CP139505.1, from coordinate 142,146,600 downwards.
AATGGTCCTTGAAATAAATAATCTTTAAACTTCTCTTCTTTTGCCTCGATGCTCCAAATAAATTAACTATCGACTCGCAATTCCGTGCTCTTTCCAATCTCGTGCTCGGTTTTTGTCTATTTTGTCTTTCTTTTTGTTATTTTCTCATATCCGTACCTGCACATGTACAAACACAAAAACAAGCATATATATGGCATTTTTTATATGTTTTTGGTCTTTTAAGTCCGTTTTATTAGGTAAAAGGTATGTGTAATTTAACACATATCAAAATCCCCCAGACTAAGAAATTGCCGTGTCCTCACGCAATGTTATCAACTCACATTTTTAAAACCAAAAATTCCCAACCTTTTTTTACTAACTTTGAAAAGTAGCAAAATATTCAAAAGAGATTAAGAAATCAAAAGTTCTAAAAACGCCCTATTTTTTTTCCATTTTATTCACACTTATTCTATTTTTGTATTTTTCTCTTTTTCTTGTGACGGGATGTTGACTTTCATTATTTCACAATAACTTTTAGGATCACTGAGTAGGAAACACAACTCATAAAGAAGTGACCATACGGATAAAATTAATCGTCCCTGATTTTTCACAAATCCCCAAACTAAGCTTAAAAACAAAATCATTGTTAAATACAAGTTAAGATGCTAACGCTACTCATGAATGCAATTTGTAAACTTTTCACTCCCCAATTATTCTATACGTTTGGCACGTGTGCTCATTTTCAAAAGTTTTATCAAAGAACCCGACATTATTATGGTTATTACTTGTTTAAGTCAAATATTAATTCACCGGGAATCTTGAAATCTAAGAATCAAAAAGGGCCTTTTCCATGTAGCGGCTTTCTTCTCGGCACATCCCAAACCAGTTGGTTTTAGGTGACCAGGCTTTTGACACCCCACAGAGAATAGTACCAGAATCAGCGGAATTTCGATTTCAAAGATTTCTAAAATTCCCGCTAAGTTAATATTAAATACTTAAATAGACAATAACCAACGATCATTTGGAGATTAAAGACGCAAAGATGAGATCACTCCATGTAGCGACTTTCTTCTCAGCTTGTCCTTTTAGCAAAGCTTAGAAGGCTAGGTTTTTACACCCTTGAGAATAGTATCGGAGCTTTCGGGGTCTTTCGAAATCAATAATCTACCAAATTCCCGTTAAACTTTTAATACAAAATTGACGAATACTAGTTCAACTTCCGATTTAAATTTAAGAAAAAGCAAGCTTTATATATTTATTCATAACAACACTTTTATTCACATAACACATATATTTTTTTTCTTTTTCATTTTTTTTTTACTTAACACATACATATACTTGCATCATACTTGTGATTTTACTCACTTGCCTTTGCAACATTATTCCGGTTTTACGAAAGTATGCTTGTTCGAAAATTTAAATAAAAAGTTGAACTCGTACTCTATATCAAAGTTGTATAAAAATTTGTAATAAAACGATTTCTAAGTTTAAAATTTTGAAAATAGCACTAATTTAGCTTATGGGAGGAAAAACTACAAATTCCACTGATGAGCTTTTAAGATAACCAACTAATCCTTGCTTAGCATCACAACTTATAATTAACTCTATCATTTCTCGTTCTCCGCAAATTTAAAATCTTTAATAAAAAGATCCGCGAATGCTTAGTCAAAAAGGTTAAGGAGACAAGCTAGGGCTCAACACGCCCGGTCAAGTCAAAATTTTATTCCTACTCTAACCAACGAAAAATCAACAATGTGTCAAAACACTTATGATATTTTTGCAAATTTTTTTAAATTTTCCCATAATTATTTTATTTTTTTTTAATTTTTTTTTGAATTTTTGGTGAAAAAACAGGGTTGCGAGGGTATACGACACAATGCAAGGTAAAATCAAATCGAAAGATCACCCCCCCCCCCCAGACTAAAACGAAACATTGTCCTCAATGTTTTAAAGGTAAGGGCCGTCCTACGCAAATCTAAGGCCGTTTATGAATTATGCCAAATAGATAAGGTTAGTCGATAAGATTAAAGATACCAAATTTCCTGAGACTTGAGTGATAGACAAAACCATGAGCACGAGAGTCTTCACATGTCGAGCAAATCCTGCATAAAACAACAGACACAAAACACAAAAAATGGAAGAGATAGTCCTCCTAACGTCACACTTATTAGCACACAAAAAGAAAATAAAATGATAAGCATGGGTTGCCACCCACGAAGCGCTTGTTTATGACCAAGTTTTGATCCGCACAAAAGCGTATATATAAATATAATATGAAGACGGATACGCGTGAATAAAGACAAATCAACCCTTTAGGAAAAGGCTAACATGCAAAAACTCACGTTGTGTGTGTGATACCAGGTAAGTGATTACCCGGGTCGTTTCCCAACGAGGCGTGAATGGGCAATCGTTAAAGGTTTGGATTAGAGTGACTGATGATATAGAATTTTGCTTTTTTATATTCTAATTAACAAATGAGAAACAAATTCTCACGGGAAAATTAATATTAACACAATTTATATTAAAAACGCGATACGGGAATTCTAAAACGCGATTAAAAAGTAAAATCTCTAAAAATAAGTCCTACAAGTGCCAAATTATTTTTCTTAAATCCTAAATAATAAAAGAAAATTTTAGAAAAAAAGATTTATATTTTTCTGATTTTTATATTTTTTATTATGAATTAAAAACTAAATTTAAAAGAAAAATAAATTAAAAATACTAAATGAGAATGGAAAATTATGAAAATTTCCAGAAAAGTCTTAAATTAAATGCTGGTCCTAGGAAAAATACAATCAAAGTTCCAGCTTATTCGGATAAGCCAAAAATAAGCTAAACGTGGCTGGAAGGCTAAATGGAAACAAAGGTTAAGAGAATTAATGTGGAAGGGTCTAACAGAAAAGACCCAAGGGTGCTAGTGGTTAGGGTGTTGTGTTAAACTGGTTGAGTTGGGTTGAGGTCGAGGGTTCGACCCTTGACTTCCCCAATTCCCAGTTTTTTTTTTTTTTTTTTTTTTTTTTTTTTTTTTTTTTTTTTTTTTTGAAAAACTTCCTAAAGCAAAATTTTTAATAAGCTAATTTTAAGTAACTTTAACAAAGGAAGATTTTTTTAAAACTCACTAATAAGCTGTGATAAGCTATGAAAGCTTATCAGAAGCTATAAAGTAAAAGAAACAAACTAAAGGTGTAAAATGGGATTAAGCTAATAAGCTAAATGGACTGAGAAATAAGCTAAGGTTGACTGAAACAACTATGATTAAACTAATGTATCCAGAAAAGCTATGGGACAAGGAAAATAAGCAGTAGGGGATGACAAATAAGCACTGAAATAAGCCAAAGAGCCACAAATGGGCTGCTGATTTTGGTGTGAACAGGGCAAAAACGTGCAGTTTCAAGCTACGAAAAAGCAGTTTAAAAAAATTCTAAAAAATAAACTAAAAATATAACTAAGTACACAAGCAAGCCATCTATATGCGTGCCAAATTTCAGATGAATTGGACTTAAGACGAAGAAATAAAAAATAAAAGAAATTTCGTGCAGATAGGAAAATTCGAAAATATAGCTGCTATGCAAGTTTTGAACCAAAACTAGCCTAGGCCTAAGGGAACTTAACCAACTCTTTTGTGTTCACTAGATGGACTTAATGGACTACAGAAATGCCAAAGTTGAGGGCCAAAAGAGCTTATGGCTTATAAGAGCTTATTTAGTCATTTTATGGTCTAAAAATTGCACAGTCCACTCAAATCTATATTTTCTATCAAATTAGCTAATTAGGACTTAGAAACACCTTATATGGACTATATTAAGTATGATTGAAACTGATGAAATGGTAATGGAACAGTGACTAGCTTAATTGACCTATAGACCTAGCTTAAACCAAACAGCCCTTAATGGGTCTGTCTTGGGTATTTTGAACTAACCACTATAATTTAACTATGAATTCTGATTTCTAAGGTTTCACTAACTTATATAAGTACTAATTAGCAACTTTTAAAACAAAATTAAGCAGTATATTAAGCTATACTACTTAAGGCTATTTTTGACTTTTTAAGTAGAATAAAGACAAGGCTATTTAAAACTGATGTAAGTGATGAAATATAAATACAAACTAATAATAAGCAGTAAATATTGAAAATAAGCTGTAAATAAGCTATTCTACAGTGACAATAGAAATTAAGCTAAAATTGATAAAAAGCTTACAACTTGATATGACTTATAGAACAGAAAGAACAAGATCAGAACAACCCTAGCTTGTTGTCAACAAGCTAGAAATCAAATACCAGCCTTCCATAATAGCTTTTTTACCAGACAGCTTATTTTTGAGCTTATGTTGACTTTAGTTGACTTTCAAGACAAAACTGAGTAAAGCTGAAATAAACTCACAGAAAGCTATAAAAAGCTTTAATGAGCTTATTCAAACAATTAAAAGAGCTTTTAATTGCTTTGTAACAAGTATAGAGCTTAATATAAATTAACTGAGAACATAGAATTTTTATTAAACTGGAAATTAAGTGCAATATTGAATTAAAACAGGATAAATGACTTGAATAAAGCTTGAATTAATTGCTGGAATGTAAAATTACACGAAGTAAAAGACTGATAATTAAAAGACGATTTAATAAAATTAACTACTGCCATTTAAGGCTACATTGTGGCCCTATTTATACAAAAATGAAATGGGATTTATCTCTTGTCTTCCTCTGAACCTTTCTTGACCCTTGGATGCCCTTGAATTGATCTCAGCTGTTGGTTCTCATTTTGGCGCCAAAAATAATGTGAGTGGGATAACAGCACATGGTTGGTGAAGTGTGATGGGGAAGAAGCTTTAAATGCTTTTGGCTGTTAGGTGAAGTGTGTAGAAGAAGAGATAAGGGTGAGGTGATGGGGATGCAGAGGAGGTGGTATGGCAGAGGTGGTTTTGGCGGGCATGGTATTGAGGGAGAAGGGTTTGACTAAAGTCAAACCGTTTTGGGTCTGGGTTTAATTAAAAAGGGGAAGGGTTGGGCTGGTGGGTGATTCTTTGTGGGCTGGGGTTTATTTATTTGGATTGGGTAGGGTAGTTTATTTGTAGGATTGGGTAGGTTAATTTTTGGTTTAAGGTTTTAATTTAAGGGGCCATAGTTGTAAAATCTGGAAATCCAGGGACCATTAATGCCAAATCTGAAATTTTAATCCAAGGGCCATTTGTGTCATTTTGGGATCTTTGGGGGTTGACTTTGACTCTGTCTTTGACTTTCGTCTTCACTTGATCAAATGCACAATTATTGCCGAGTCGATCCAAAATGCTCGTTTTCGTCCCGTTTTTAATCCTTTTGCACATGAAACAGATAAAAACACAATTCAAGGATATTTTCTGTATTTTGAAGCATTTCTGAGTGTTTTTAAATGTTTTTGCAGTTCAGATGGGACAAAAATGATGAGTATTTACACACTCATCAATCCCCCACACTAAACTATTGCTAGTCCCTAGCAATCCTTTTTGAAAATTTAATGGATTTTATGTCTCTTTACCAGATAGCCATTACTTCTGGAGTAGCCAATGTTTTAGTATGATACTATGGTACATTGATAACCAAATGATTTTAAGCAAATCATCAGCTGTCAACGGATTTGATTTGTCTTTACCAAAAGCCGTTTGCTTTTGGACTAGCCAACTCTTCACTATCAAAGATATGGTGAGTTGAATACCATACAATTTTTGGCAAATTGTCAGCCATAAACGGATTTGAGATATCTTTACCTAGAGCCGTTTGCTCTCGGATTAGCCAGTCCTTATGTGGGTTAGACATGGTGGACTGATAACCATTTGTTGTGTTAGTGCAAAGCACTTCCACCAAATGAAAAATTTTAAAATTTTGGCCAAAACGGGGGTATTAGGGCACTAGAAGGTACTCATGTGATCAAACTCGCCAGAATTTCCCCCCCCCCCCCCCCCCCCCACACTTAGAATTGAATATTGCCCTCAATATTCAAAGCACCGGCTATTATGCCGACACTTAGAACGTAAAAAGGTAATACTACTAGCCAAGAGTAGAAACACAACAATTATTATTTTTATTTATTTATTATTTATTTATTTATTTATTTATTTTGTTTTTTGAAAATATATACAACAGCAGGGGCAACTCCCCCACACTTAGGTGTTAGAAAAGAGAAAGAAGACAGAAATATGGGTGAAAACCCATATGGTGTGCTAATATTTTTGTTAACCGAGTCACTAGCTTGACTCGACCCCGCATTCATTGGTTCTTAGGGAAGCAAGTGGAAGAAACCATCTCCATCGGACTTTCATTCAAAATGTTTGAATCAACATTGAATTTCTTGAAAGTTCCACTCCGATGAGATACATCCGGCTCAAAAAGAATGATAAATTGAGATGCCGGGGTCAAAAACTTTGTCCTCATTTCCGTCCGGAAATGACAGTAAAGTTTCAGTCAGATTTAACTCCATGCAAAATAGGAGTTCACCATCAAGATATGACAGAGGGGGATCACTTTTCTCCAGAATAAAAAGCTCCTCAAACGAGGTTTGTAACTTTAAATTCTTATCGGGAGTCAATTTCATCATCGAATGATTCTTACTACCATCGAGTATGCCTGGATTAAACACTTTGTCTTCACAAGAAAACTCAACAGGATACTCGATGGAAGACTCCTCAGAGAAAAGAAAATCATCCTCTGGGGATGAAGGAGAGAAGTTATTTAGCTCAGTCACGGTTTTCTTCTTTGGGTTTTCATCTCCAAGGGATTTCTCATCAGAAGGTTTGCCATATAAAAGTTCTTTCCATTCATTATTATCAGCTCCAAAGTCGAAAAGGTCGTCATCACTTTGTGAATCACTATACTCGGTATAAGGGTAGGAATCGAGTGATGGATCACGATATAGAAGATATTCAATTTCTCTCAGATCTGATTCGAAATCAAAGTCATCATCTCCATCCCCCGGTGGGATTGGCTCGATGAGAGCGAGTTCATCGGCGAACTCCTCAAGAAGATAAAAACTTCAATTTTGGATCAAAATTTTGGCGCCGCTGCCGGGGAGGTTGTGTTGCGACAATATCGTTGAGATTTTTAGCGATTAGTGACTTGAGATCCTTCTTTCAGAAGTTTCCACTTTCATAAACCATATAAAATACAAAAATATTTTTCTTTTCTTTTATATATATAATATCATATAAAATAAAAAAGCCCAAAAACATTTTCCGTTTTATTGTTAAAATAAAAGATAAAAAGCAAAATTAATATAATATTCCTCAACTTGGGTATTATCATAATAAGTTCCCAAACATCAGATTAAAACTTGCCTTTGTGTCGCTTTCGAATTCGGCTCACCTTTGATTGATAAACAAAATATAACAGAGGTTTAAGGATAGTTTGACATTAAATTGTCGAACTGAAAGAAGCTGGTTTTTAAGGAGCATTAATTGCCCACCTTTGCTTCTCCGCCACTCTGTGCGTTTTTCAGTCAGAGAGCTACCGTACGCTGGTTGATTTAAGGTTTAAGTTCCTTGTGTTTTGCTTCGATCTTGATTTAATTGAAATATTTTATTTAGTGCATGCGCACTCGTTCTTCCACGTCGACAAGCCCTTTACGTGAACTCGTAGATATTCCGAGAAGACGTAATCGTAGACGTGCTGCCCGAATAGTCGAACCCGAGATTCGTGCTGTTCCCATTAATAATATGGCAGACGAACGAACAATGGCTGAGATGCTCCAAGCACCCACCGAGGGTTACGGAGATGCCATCGTTTTACCACCAATCGATTCTGATCATTTTGAATTGAAAACGCATTTGATTCAACTCGTGTCCACAAACCAATTCCATGGGTTTGAACGAGAAGATCCGTATGCACACATCCGTTGGTTCAACAAGTTGACCTCTACAATCAATTACAAGGATGTGCCGCAAAAAGTTATCAAATTGATGCTATTTCCGTTTTCACTTGAAGGGGCAGCCCGGATTTGGCTGGATAAAGAACCCCCTCGATCCATTGAAACTTGGGAACATCTCGTACATAAATTTGTTAATTATTTCTTTCCTCCTTCAAAGACGACTAATCTGAAAAATGAAATTTCTGGATTTCGTCAAGGTTTCGATGAAAACTTCGGAGAGGCATGGGAACGATTTAAAGATCTCCTAAGAAAATGCCCGCATCATGATTTCACGGAGTTACAACAGATCAATACGTTTTATAATGGGTTGAATGGAAATGATCAAGATTCACTTAACGCAGCCGCCGGTAGCAATATCTTGAATCGTAAACCTAAAGATGTGATTGAAATTTGTGAAAATAAATCAAAAGTTCCTATTTCTCGAAACAAAGTGAATGTTCCTATCACTCCTGCTTCTTCATCCGGTAACTCATCAGAGTTAGCCTTTCTAACGGACGCAATGCGTTGCATGATGAAGGAAATGAAAGAAATGAAGAGTGAAATTCATAAACCGGAACAAATCAAAGCCGTAAACAAAGTGTGTGAAACTTGTGGTGGCCCACATGCGTATTACGATTGTCAAGCAACCGATGCTTCTGTTTACCAAGCTCCCGTAGCTGCAGTAAACTACAATCAAAACCGACCGCATGCTGAAACTCATTACCGAGCATCAAATGCTATGGTACCACCTGGTTTTCCACCCGTGCCAAATCAAAATAATCAAAATTGCTTTGTTCAAAATCAAGGACAAAATTTCAACAATCCCCAGAATTTCAATCAAAACCGGAACAATTTCAACCAACATCAAACTCCGAATCAACAAGTTTATCAACAACCTCCTCAAGCTCCTTTGACTAATGATTTCATGAAAAATACTGAGTCCGGCATGCGTTCAATGCAGACTCAAATCAATAATATGAGAGTCGAGTTAAAAAAGGAAATTGATACAACAATGTCTCGTCAAACGAATGAGTTGAAGAATATGATGGGCAGTTTCATGAATATGAACCAGTCTTCTTCATCTTCCGGACGACTTCCGAGCAATACCATTCCTAACCCTAATGCTGAGTTGAAAGCCGTCACCACTCGTAGTGGTAAGACGCATAATGGACCCTCGACTCCTATGCCCCCTCCACCGGGGGAAGTAAATCGAGATGCGGAGGTGACAAAGGACAAAGTGCAATTCTCAAGCCCACAAAGTACCGCATACGTCCAACCTCCGGTCATCCAAACTCCAATTCCGGAACCCAATGTTCCGAAGACTAATTCTAAGCCTTCAATTCCATATCCGTCGAGGCTTAATGAACAAAAGCTCCGCGACAAAACTAATAGTCAAATGATGAAGTTTCTTGAAATCTTTCAAAAGTTACACTTCGATATTAGTTTTGTGGATGCTCTTCTCTACATGCCAAAGTTTGCTTCAACATTCAAGAGTCTCCTTAGCAATAAGGAAAAATTGTTGGAATTAGCAAAGACTCCATTGAATGAGAATTGTTCGGCGGTGATTCTTAAGAAGTTACCCGAAAAACTAGGAGACCCCGGCAAATTTCTCATCCCTTGTGATTTCCCGGGGATGGTTGAATGCCACGCCTTGGCCGATCTTGGTGCAAGCATCAACCTGATGCTGCTTTCCGTGTGGAAAAAGCTTTCACTCCCGGAACTTACTCCCACAAGGATGACTCTTGAATTGGCGGACCGCACTGTTACTACCCCTGAAGGCGTTGCTGAAGACGTTTTTGTCAAAGTAGGAAAGTTTTATTTCCCCGCCGATTTTGTAGTAGTGGATTTTGAATGCGATCCCCGAGTACCTCTCATTCTCGGGAGATCCTTTTTAAGGACCGGCCGTGCTTTGATCGATGTTTATGGCGAAGAAATAACACTTCGGGTTGATAATGAAGCAGTCACGTTTAACATCAATGCGAACTCTAAATCTCTAACCACCAAAGGCAACGTTGCTGTGGTTAATCAAAAATCTGATTGCGTAATTGCTTCCAAAAGAAGTGATTCGATGCTCTCAGAATTTACGGTTGGGAGTCTTTCACAAAAACGTGCTGAGCTAAAAACCAGGGGAATTACACCTGGTTCAAACAAATGGTTTGAAAGTTGTACCACAGAAGTTAAGAGTGTCTTTGACTACGATGAACAAGAATCGGAGTTCACATCGGAAGTGGTGAATACTGCTAGCTCTAAGAGCACACCACTTGTCCCACCTCCGGAAACGGTTTATCGTGTTGAAATGGTTAATTCTGTGGATGATCCTACCATTGCTCTCTCTTCCCCCTCTCTCACTCCAATTGAGGGAGGTGACTCCATCTTGGAAGAGATTGAGGCTTGTTTATCTTCTGATTCAATTTATTCTGGAATTGATGATGGAGTATTTGACATGGAGGGAGATATTCTTCTCATTGAGAAGTTGCTTAATGATGATCCACCTTCTCTCCCTCCGAAGGAAATTAAAATGTCTAGAAGTGATTATCTTCTTGAGGAGTTCGCCGATGAACTCGCTCTCATCGAGCCAATCCCACCGGGGGATGAAGATGATGACTTTGATTTCGAATCAGATCTGAGAGAAATTGAATATCTTCTATATCGTGATCCATCACTCGATTCCTACCCTTATACCGAGTATAGTGATTCACAAAGTGATGACGATCTTTTCGAATTTGGAGCTGATAATAATGAATGGAAAGAACTTTTATATGGCAAACCTTCTGATGAGAAATCCCTTGGAGATGAAAACCCAAAGAAGAAAACCGTGACTGAGCTAAATAACTTCTCTCCTTCATCCCCAGAGGATGATTTTCTTTTCTCTGAGGAGTCTTCCATCGAGTATCCTGTTGAGTTTTCTTGTGAAGACAAAGTGTTTAATCCAGGCATACTCGATGGTAGTAAGAATCATTCGATGATGAAATTGACTCCCGATAAGAATTTAAAGTTACAAACCTTGTTTGAGGAGCTTTTTATTCTGGAGAAAAGTGATCCCCCTCTGTCATATCTTGATGGTGAACTCCTATTTTGCATGGAGTTAAATCTTACTGAAACTTTACTGTCATTTTCGGACGGAAATGAGGACAAAGTTTTTGACCCCGGCATCTCAATTTATCATTCTTTTTGAGCCGGATGTATCTCATCGGAGTGGAACTTTCAAGAAATTCAATGTTGATTCAAACATTTTGAATGAAAGTCCGATGGAGATGGTTTCTTCCACTTGCTTCCCCAAGAACCAATGAATGCGGGGTCGAGTCAAGCTAGTGACTTGGTTAACAAAAATATTAGCACACCATATGGGTTTTCACCCATATTTCTGTCTTCTTTCTCTTTTCTAACACCTAAGTGTGGGGGAGTTGCCCCTGCTGTTGTATATATTTTCAAAAAAAAATAATAATAATAAATAAATAAATAAATAAAATAAAAAAATAAAAATAATAATTGTTGTGTTTCCACTATTGGCTAGTAGTATTACCTTTTTACGTTCTAAGTGTCGGCATAATAGCCGGTGCTTTGAATATTGAGGGCAATATTCAATTCTAAGTGTGGGAGGGGGGGGGGAAATTCTGGCGAGTTTGATCACATGAGTACCTTCTAGTGCCCTAATACCCCCGTTTTGGCCAAAATTTTAAAATTTTTCATTTGGTGGAAGTGCTTTGCACTAACACAACAAATGGTTATCAGTCCACCATGTCTAACCCACATAAGGACTGGCTAATCCGAGAGCAAACGGCTCTAGGTAAAGATATCTCAAATCCGTTTATGGCTGACAATTTGCCAAAAATTGTATGGTATTCAACTCACCATATCTTTGATAGTGAAGAGTTGGCTAGTCCAAAAGCAAACGGCTTTTGGTAAAGACAAATCAAATCCGTTGACAGCTGATGATTTGCTTAAAATCATTTGGTTATCAATGTACCATAGTATCATACTAAAACATTGGCTACTCCAGAAGTAATGGCTATCTGGTAAAGAGACATAAAATCCATTAAATTTTCAAAAAGGATTGCTAGGGACTAGCAATAGTTTAGTGTGGGGGATTGATGAGTGTGTAAATACTCATCATTTTTGTCCCATCTGAACTGCAAAAACATTTAAAAACACTCAGAAATGCTTCAAAATACAGAAAATATCCTTGAATTGTGTTTTTATCTGTTTCATGTGCAAAAGAATTAAAAACGGGACGAAAACGAGCATTTTGGATCGACTCGGTAACAATTGTGCATTTGATCAAGTGAAGACGAAAGTCAAAGACAGAGTCAAAGTCAACCCCCAAAGATCCCAAAATGACACAAATGGCCCTTGGATTAAAATTTCAGATTTGGCATTAATGGTCCCTGGATTTCCAGATTTTACAACTATGGCCCCTTAAATTAAAACCTTAAACCTAAAATTAACCTACCCAATCCTACAAATAAATTACCCTACCCAATCCAAATAAATAAACCCCAGCCCACAAACAATCACCCACCAGCCCAACCCTTCCCCTTTTTAATTAAACCCAGACCTAAAACGGTTTGACTTTAGTCAAACCCTTCTCCCTCAATACCATGCCCGCCAAAACCACCTCTGCCATACCACCTCCTCTGCATCCCCATCACCTCACCCTTATCTCTTCTTCTACACACTTCACCTAACAGCCAAAAGCATTTAAAGCTTCTTCCCCATCACACTTCACCAACCATGTGCTGTTATCCCACTCACATTATTTTTGGCGCCAAAATGAGAACCAACAGCTGAGATCAATTCAAGGGCATCCAAGGGTCAAGAAAGGTTCAGAGGAAGACAAGAGATAAATCCCATTTCATTTTTGTATAAATAGGGCCACAATGTAGCCTTAAATGGCAGTAGTTAATTTTATTAAATCGTCTTTTAATTATCAGTCTTTTACTTCGTGTAATTTTACATTCCAGCAATTAATTCAAGCTTTATTCAAGTCATTTATCCTGTTTTAATTCAATATTGCACTTAATTTCCAGTTTAATAAAAATTCTATGTTCTCAGTTAATTTATATTAAGCTCTATACTTGTTACAAAGCAATTAAAAGCTCTTTTAATTGTTTGAATAAGCTCATTAAAGCTTTTTATAGCTTTCTGTGAGTTTATTTCAGCTTTACTCAGTTTTGTCTTGAAAGTCAACTAAAGTCAACATAAGCTCAAAAATAAGCTGTCTGGTAAAAAAGCTATTATGGAAGGCTGGTATTTGATTTCTAGCTTGTTGACAACAAGCTAGGGTTGTTCTGATCTTGTTCTTTCTGTTCTATAAGCCATATCAAGTTGTAAGCTTTTTATCAATTTTAGCTTAATTTCTATTGTCACTGTAGAATAGCTTATTTACAGCTTATTTTCAATATTTACTGCTTATTATTAGTTTGTATTTATATTTCATCACTTACATCAGTTTTAAATAGCCTTGTCTTTATTCTACTTAAAAAATACTTAAAAAGTAAAAAATAGCCTTAAGTAGTATAGCTTAATATACTGCTTAATTTTGTTTTAAAAGTTGCTAATTAGTACTTATATAAGTTAGTGAAACCTTAGAAATCAGAATTCATAGTTAAATTATAGTGGTTAGTTCAAAATACCCAAGACAGACCCATTAAGGGCTGTTTGGTTTAAGCTAGGTCAATAGGTCAATTAAGCTAGTCACTGTTCCATTACCATTTCATCAGTTTCAATCATACTTAATATAGTCCATATAAGGTGTTTCTAAGTCCTAATTAGCTAATTTGATAGAAAATATAGATTTGAGTGGACTGTGCAATTTTTAGACCATAAAATGACTAAATAAGCTCTTATAAGCCATAAGCTCTTTTGGCCCTCAACTTTGGCATTTCTGTAGTCCATTAAGTCCATTTAGTGAACACAAAAGAGTTGGTTAAGTTCCCTTAGGCCTAGGCTAGTTTTGGTTCAAAACTTGCATAGCAGCTATATTTTCGAATTTTCCTATCTGCACGATATTTCTTTTATTTTTCATTTCTTCGTCTTAAGTCCAATTCATCTGAAATTTGGCACGCATAGAGAGGGATTGCTTTGGTACTTAATAATATTTTTAGTTTATTTTTTAGAATTTTTCTAAACTGCTTTTTCGTAGCTTGAAACTGCACGTTTTTGCCCTGTTCACACCAAAATCAGCAGCCCATTTGTGGCTCTTTGGCTTATTTCAGTGCTTATTTGTCATCCCCTACTGCTTATTTGCCTTGTCCCATAGCTTTTTTGGATACATTAGTTTAATCATAGTTGTTTCAGTCAACCTTAGCTTATTTCTCAGTCCATTTAGCTTAATCCCATTTTACACCTTTAGTTTGTTTCTTTTACTTTATAGCTTCTGATAAGCTTTCACAGCTTATCACAGCTTATTAGTGAGTTTTAAAAAAATCTTCCTTTGTTAAAGTTACTTAAAATTAGCTTATTAAAATTTTTGCTTTAGGTAGTTTTTCAAAAAAAAAAAAAAAAAAAAAAAAAAAAAAAAAAAAAAAAAGGAGGAAATTGGGGAAGTCAAGGGTCGAACCCTCGACCTCAACCTAACTCAACCAGTTTAACACAACACCCTAACCACTAGCGCCCTTGGGTCTTTTCTGTTAGACCCTTCCACATTAATTCTCTTAACCTTTGTTTCCATTTAGCCTTCCAGCCACGTTTAGCTTATTTCTAGCTTATCCGAATAAGCTGGAACTTTGGTTGTATTTTTTCTAGGACTAGCATTTAATTTAAGACTTTTCTGGAAATTTTCATAATTTTCCATTCTCATTTAGTATTTTTAATTTATTTTTCTTTTAAATTTAGTTTTTAATTCATAATAAAAAATATAAAAATCAGAAAAATATAAATCTTTTTTTCTAAAATTTTCTTTTATTATTTAGGATTTAAGAAAAATAATTTGGCACTTGTAGGACTTATTTTTAGAAATTTTTCTTTTTAATCGCGTTTTAGAATTCCTGTATCGCGTTTTTAATATAAATTATGTTAATATTAATTTTCCCGTGAGAATTTGTTTCTCATTTGTTAATTAGAATATAAAAAAGCAAAATTCCATATCATCAGTCACTCTAATCCAAACCTTTAACGATTGCCCATTCACGCCTCGTTGGGAAACGACCCGGGTAATCACTTACCTGGTATCACACACACAACGTGAGTTTTTGCAAGTTATCCTTTTCCTAAAGGGTTGATTTGTCTTTATTCACGCGTATCCGTCTACATATTATATTTATATATACGCTTTTGCGCGGATCAAAATTTTGATAAGCATTCGTTCCCCTGCAGCGGCGCCAAAATTTTGATCCGCGCAAAAGCGTATATATAAATATAATATGCAGACGGATACGCGTGAATAAAGACAAATCAACCCTATAGGAAAAGGCTAACTTGCAAAAACTCACGTTGTGTGTGTGATACCAGGTAAGTGATTACCCGGGTCGTTTCCCAACGAGGCGTGAATGGGCAATCGTTAAAGGTTTGGATTAGAGTGACTGATGATATGAAATTTTGCTTTTTTATATTCTAATTAACAAATGAGAAACAAATTCTCACGGGAAAATTAATATTAACACAATTTATATTAAAAACGCGATTAAAAAGTAAAATCTCTAAAAATAAGTCCTACAAGTGCCAAATTATTTTTCTTAAATCCTAAATAATAAAAGAAAATTTTAGAAAAAAGATTTATATTTTTCTGATTTTTATATTTTTTATTATGAATTAAAAATTAAATTTAAAAGGAAAATAAATTAAAAATACTAAATTAGAATGGAAAATTATGAAAATTTCCAGAAAAGTCTTAAATTAAATGCTGGTCCTAGGAAAAATACAACCAAAGTTCCAGCTCATTCGGATAAGTCAGAAATAAGCTAAACGTGGCTGGAAGGCTAAATGGAAACAAAGGTTAAGAGAATTAATGTGGAAGGGTCTAACAGAAAAGACCCAAGGGCGCTAGTGGTTAGGGTGTTGTGTTAAACTGGTTGAGTTGGGTTGAGGTCGAGGGTTCGACCCTTGACTTCCCCAATTCCCAGTTTTTTTTTTTTTTTTTTTTTTTTTTTTTTTTTTTTTTTTTTTTTGAAAAACTACCTAAAGCAAAAATTTTAATAAGCTAATTTTAAGCAACTTTAACAAAGGAAGATTTTTTTTAAAACTCACTAATAAGTTGTGATAAGCTGTGAAAGCTTATCAGAAGCTATAAAGTAAAAGAAACAAACTAAAGGTGTAAAATGGGATTAAGCTAATAAGCTAAATGGACTGAGAAATAAGCTAAGGTTGACTGAAACAACTATGATTAAACTAATGTATCCAAAAAAGCTATGGGACAAGGAAAATAAGCAGTAGGGGATGACAAATAAGCACTGAAATAAGCCAAAGAGCCATAAATGGGCTGCTGATTTTGGTGTGAACAGGGAAAAAACGTGCAGTTTTAAGCTACGAAAAAGCAGTTTAGAAAAATTCAAAAAATAAACTAAAAATATGACTAAGTACACAAGCAAGCCATCTCTATGCGTGCCAAATTTCAGATGAATTGGACTTAAGACGAAGAAATAAAAAATAAAAGAAATTTCGTGCAGATAGGAAAATTCGAAAATATAGCTGCTATGCAAGTTTTGAACCAAAACTAGCCTAGGCCTAAGGAAACTTAACCAACTCTTTTGTGTTCACTAGATGGACTTAATGGACTACAGAAATGCCAAAGTTGAGGGCCAAAAGAGCTTATGGCTTATAAGAGCTTATTTAGTCATTTTATGGTCTAAAAATTGCACAGTCCACTCAAATCTATATTTTCTATCAAATTAGCTAATTAGGACTTAGAAACACCTTATATGGACTATATTAAGTATGATTGAAACTGATGAAATGGTAATGGAACAGTGACTAGCTTAATTGACCTATAGACCTAGCTTAAACCAAACAACCCTTAATGGGTCTGTCTTGGGTATTTTGAACTAACCACTATAATTTAACTATGAATTCTGATTTCTAAGGTTTCACTAACTTATATAAGTACTAATTAGCAACTTTTAAAACAAAATTAAGCAGTATATTAAGCTATACTACTTAAGGCTATTTTTGACTTTTTAAGTAGAATAAAGACAAGGCTATTTAAAACTGATGTAAGTGATGAAATATAAATACAAACTAATAATAAGCAGTAAATATTGAAAATAAGCTGTAAATAAGCTATTCTACAGTGACAATAGAAATTAAGCTAAAATTGATAAAAAGCTTACAACTTGATATGACTTATAGAACAGAAAGAACAAGATCAGAACAACCCTAGCTTGTTGTCAACAAGCTAGAAATCAAATACCAGCCTTCCATAATAGCTTTTTTACCAGACAGCTTATTTTTGAGCTTATGTTGACTTTAGTTGACTTTCAAGACAAAACTGAGTAAAGCTGAAATAAACTCACAGAAAGCTATAAAAAGCTTTGATGAGCTTATTCAAACAATTAAAAGAGCTTTTAATTGCTTTGTAACAAGTATAGAGCTTAATATAAATTAACTGAGAACATAGAATTTTTATTAAACTGGAAATTAAGTGCAATATTGAATTAAAACAGGATAAATGACTTGAATAGAGCTTGAATTAATTGCTGGAATGTAAAATTACACGAAGTAAAAGACTGATAATTAAAAGACGATTTAATAAAATTAACTACTGCCATTTAAGGCTACATTGTGGCCCTATTTATACAAAAATGAAATGGGATTTATCTCTTGTCTTCCTCTGAACCTTTCTTGACCCTTGGATGCCCTTGAATTGATCTCAGCTGTTGGTTCTCATTTTGGCGCCAAAAATAATGTGAGTGGGATAACAGCACATGGTTGGTGAAGTGTGATGGGGAAGAAGCTTTAAATGCTTTTGGCTGTTAGGTGAAGTGTGTAGAAGAAGAGATAAGGGTGATGGGGATGGGGATGAGAGGAGGTGGTATAGCAGAGGTGGTTTTGGCGGGCATGGTATTGAGGGAGAAGGGTTTGACTAAAGTCAAACCGTTTTGGGTCTGGGTTTAATTAAAAAGGGGAAGGGTTGGGCTGGTGGGTGATTGTTTGTGGGCTGGGGTTTATTTATTTGGATTGGGTAGGGTAGTTTATTTGTAGGATTGGGTAGGTTAATTTTAGGTTTAAGGTTTTAAGTTAAGGGACCATAGTTGTAAAATCTGGAAATCTAGGGACCATTAATGCCAAATCTGAAATTTTAATCCAAGGGCCATTTGTGTCATTTTGGGATCTTTGGGGGTTGACTTTGACTCTGTCTTTGACTTTCGTCTTCACTTGATCAAATGCACAATTGTGACCGAGTCGATCCAAAAATGCTCATTTTCGTCCCGTTTTTAATTCTTTTGCATATGAAACAGATA
This sequence comes from Artemisia tridentata subsp. tridentata, assembly GCA_021014915.2. Classification (NCBI taxonomy): domain Eukaryota; kingdom Viridiplantae; phylum Streptophyta; class Magnoliopsida; order Asterales; family Asteraceae; genus Artemisia; species Artemisia tridentata. Next base: position 142,128,356 of record CP139505.1, on the reverse strand, counting down.
AAAACACAATTCAAGGATATTTCTGTATTTTGAAGCATTTATGAGAGTTTTTAAATGTTTTTGCAGTTTAGATGAGACAAAAATGATGAGTATTTACACATTTATCAACACACATTGTTGGTGATAATTAATATTTGTTCGTTTCAATTAAATTTGAATTTAGAAAGAAAGGAAAGAATTATAAATTTGAATTTTTGTTAATTTAAGGCTATTGAAGGATAATAAATTTATTTAATAAGTAACGGTTACAAAATTTGTAGAAGAATAATATTATTTTGCTTATAATACTATTAAAAGTAATGTTTGAACGTTACGATTTGCAAAACGGATTCCCTGTTGAGGCATGCATAAATTTAAGGAGTTTAATATATCAACTTTCTTATAAAAGACGATTAAAGACGATTTCATTCAGCTCTAAAACAATATAGTAAAGGTCTACTGCTTTATCTTATTAGTGCATAGAATCAGATATGTAGATGACATTATATGAAACATATTGCTTGGTAACATGTAAAAGAAAATGGCACACAAGCACAATATGTATCTAAACAAATATAAATATCATCGATTTTAGTTAGATCGAACTTATCTTAACGTTATATGTTTCTAGCATGTTTGACAAGCACTTTTTTCTTTATATAAAATGAATCATGCAATCATAGACACGACATGTAGCAATATAAACAATTCAATATATAATTCTGAGTTTCTAACATATAAACTGAATCATGCAACATACATAGATATGACATGTATTTCATATCTTCGAAATTTTAAAAACTTAGAAATTTAAAGTAAACTTACTTGCAGGGAAATAAAAACTTAAAGATCGAGCGTGCTGATAACGTGTTGTAAAACAACTAGCCTGTTAGCACAGTAAGAACAATAAGCAAAGGAACATAAGAGAGTATGAGAAGGAAAGATAGAACTTATTATTGGTGTGTCTTCACATTACATTAGGTGCCTCTATTTATAGGGACCTTAACATCAATGGTATTAAGTACAATATTGAAGTTACAAGACTAATCATAAAGTGTTATGAATATATTTATTATATTGATTGTACACATTAATCATTACATTCATGTCCATTAATTATTAGTAACCTCCACCTTTATGATTAGTCTTGTAACTTCAATATTGTACTTAATACCATTGATGTTAAGGTCCCTTTAAATAGAGGCACCTAATGTAATGTGAAGACACACCAATAATAAGTTCTATCTTTCCTTCTCATACTCTCTTATGTTCCTTTGCTTATTGTTATTATTGTGCTACTAGGCTCGTTGATATACAACAGACACAATATAAGGAATAAGCCACACAAACATAAAAGCAATGCAAATATAAAATGGTAAATGCAAAGATAAAAAGTAAAAGAGATAAGTAAAGAAAGCGCAAATCGGACACGATGATTTATAGTGGTTCGGTCATGAAGCTCCTCTTCGCCCTACTCCACTCCCCGAGTACCCAACTCGAGAGCTACTTCACTAATCAACAAGCTCCCTTCTTGGCGGAGAAAAAAATACAACGTCGCTTACAATATTTTTCGACACTAAGCTAGATGTCGAGTTCTTCTTCAGGTACAACCAAACCCGTTATGTTTTATGGCCCAACATATCAAACCTTGTGTTTTGAGGCCTAAACACATAAACCGTGTCGCTTACATTATTTTCCGACATTAAGCTAAATGTCGAGTACTAATCTAGCTAGTAACAATCTCATTCATGATCTACCCGATCACCACGATCTACCCGATCTACACGATCTACCCGATCAACATGATCTACTCAATCTACCCGATCTACACACTATCAACACAAGCTACACAAGATCTCTCTACAAGATCACAATGATCCACACAAGATGACTAAACAAGACAGTAACAACTTGATGTATGTCTAGATACAACAAGTAAATGACTAGTAATGCAAGTGCACTACACTAATACTATAACACCTTGTATCTTCTTGATACTTTGTGTTCTTCTCTTGCACTAGTAGAGGAATGAAGGTGATCACTTGAATGAATGATTGGATCACTCTAAAACTCACTAAATGATCAAAGAAAGTGATCTAAATAAGAGAGGATTAGACCAAAGAAAATTGACTGAAAAAATAAAGTTGGAAGTGTAAAATGGTCCACTATTTATAGGCAAAGAAAAAACTAGCCGTTACAGAGAGACGGTACCACTAATTGTCAGACGGCACCACTAAATTTAGTGGTATCGTCGGTCTTTAGTGGTACCGTGGGGGACAAAAACGCTCCTCCGTTTGTTTTTAGTGGGGAAGATTTATTTGTGAATGTTTGGAGCTGGTTTGGGGGGGGGGGGAATAGCTGTTATTATTTTTGAAATAATTTTACCAAATAAAACATTTCTTTCTAATTCAAAAATAATTTGTAAAATGTATTTTTGAAAAATGTTTTGTCACATTCATAAAAATGTGAAGTTTAAAACAAAAAATTTATTTCTTTGATCATCCGTCAAGTTTAAATTTGTTTGTTCATACCTTGAGTGATTTATGTCGGAATGAAAATCTTCGACTAAAATCACTCAAGGTATGAACAAAAAAAATTTAAACTTGACGGATGATCAAAGAAATAAATTTTTTGTTTTAAACTTCACATTTTTACCATTGTTTCTAGCGAATCCATAGATCAAATTCTTGGAAAGGCTTTTCCTACATCAAGGGTTAGCTTCGTGCAACATAATATATAAAAGAATACGAGCAACATTATAGGGATAGAATACACATAGCAAGACATGCAAAGGTTAAACTATGTTAAAATGTAGCTACTAAAAAAATGAGTTTGATGAGGTATGTGATCATATCAAAGTATGCTAAAGGTTAGACACGTGATAAAAGTGTGCCAAAAGGATAAAAACGAAAAAGAAAGCCCAAGAAAGTTGAGCGACACAAAAATGTGAATGCGTAATGCAATTCAAAGACACTAGAGGGTCACAACTTGACCGACAACCTAAGGTGTAATTGTTCAACTAATCATGGGAATGACACATGAAATTATGGGAATTTCTTCTTCCAAGTTGTCATTGGGAAGGTGAGTTCCAACAAACCTTTTGAACGACATAATCATCTACCTAAGATGATTGGTATTGAGGATGGTTTATTGAAAAGACATACTCTAAATGAGGTAGATATATGTCAACATTATTATGACGGATCATGTCACAATATAGACTCAACAGAAGATATACTTCAAATAAAAATGAAAGCGAGAACGATACACACCTAGATGCGAATGGAAATGATTCCATAAGATGGGAGAGTGTTGGTTTTGACCTTTGATAAAAGGTGGGTAAGGACGGTTTAGATTAATATATCGTTTGCACTGACAATGAGATGCATGATATATTTCAAAGCAGAAAAAATGTACATGTGATCCTACTGGGGGTGAATTTCTCTAACGGGGTTGAGATAACGATGTTCTAGAGTTCTAGTTTTAGATGATCCTAGTTGTGTGTTAGAGATAATTTAGTGCCTGAAAGATGTCGTGTAATTGTGTAGTTGTACAATTTGGGTTGTGAGGATTGACGGTTATTGAACTAATTATCACTATCAAGAGTGAAGACTAGTTACAAGGTTTAGTTATAAGTGTTGAGTGTGATGATGGATGATATTATTGTGAGGTTTGATGTGAGGGTTGAGGGTGCTTGTATAGAACAAATATCTAGGCGGTCACAGAGAGTAGAGGTTAGGAAGCTAGAACCGATTGTGGTTTTATGACTGAGGTTCTGCTAAGTAGCGGGTACTTAAGAAATGAGTGTTTTAGTAAAGAATTCTAGGGAATAAGAACCACATTTGTGTGTTCTTGAGAGTGTTTGGTGAAAGACTACATGTGTATGAGTGTGTTTTCTCTCCCCCTTAATCGATGGTCATCCGGCCAAGATGTGTTGAAAAACAAATAAAAAATAAAGAGGAAAACAGACGTTCACGGAAGCGATGAGCTTAGTAACGTCATGACAAGTGGTGGATAGCATACAATAAACTTCACCTTTGAAATCACGTAGCTCTTCTCAATCATTGTGAATATTCATAGAACATTCATATGATGAGGTATGTGATTACGTGGAAGAGTGCTAAAGGTTAAGAAGACATAATTTTCAAGGATGTAGAGTTGGTGATGAGGTTCTAGTAGGGTTCTCTTTTATAGAGGAAACTACGTTGATGAAGAAGGGTTGTCTCACACTTATCCTAGAGTTTCTTCGATTGAAATGTGTGGAAGATGAGTGGGATGCGGAAGCATTGGTGAAGGTTGAGGATGTAGTTAAATTGAGAAGATGATGGATACGGAAGTAACCAAACATATGGTATGTTTTGTACCATGCAGAAGTGAAAGGAAAAAAAGCTAAAGAATCAGAAGATAGGCATAATATATTCAGATAGGAGACGGTTTTGGTTCAAGGCTATAACGAGTGGGTTTTCATAATGCTTTTGAAACTGTGAGAATTGAAAACGAAATAAACTATCTCAGCAGATAACGGTCCGACGGTACCGTTAAATTTAGCGGAACCGTCCCCTATTTAAGGGTACCGTGACCTGCTGAGGTCAATTTTGACCCAAAATGTGATTTTCGACAAAGAAATTTCACATATGTTGTGATTTTTCTGGACCTTAGATAAAAGGAATTTATACCAAATAAATTCTTTTATGAATGAATCCAAAGGGATTCGATGAACATTGATCGAGAACGAGAGATGACATTTAATTGCATTTCGCAATTTAAATATATTTTAAATATTTCGGATGAAATATTTAAGTTGTCATTGAAGTTTAAGAGGATTTTACAAATAAATCTCGCTGATTTAGTGAGGCTTTTTTACACGAGGAGAGAATTTATACCTAATAAATTCTTTTTACGAGATGAACGAGACTAGACGAGAATAGATGACTTTAATATTTCCAAGGAAATACGTAAGTAGTCATTAGAGGGATATGAAGGATGACTTTAATATTTCCAATGAAATATTTAGATAGTAATTAGACGAAATTTGGAAGATGTTCTTGAACACACCTAAATTATGAAATTCACGGAATGTGTTCCATCATTCCTAGACCTAGACGTAGGTAGTTGAATGGTTCGCGTTTGAGAGGTTTGGCTAATTTACGGATTTCGATGTGCTTCACACGCGAGTGTTTCACGGGGTTTTGAAAGGCGTAAAGCAAGGCCTATGGTGCTAATTCGCAGCAGGGCTTAGGATCTAAAAGAATGAAGTATTTAACTAACACAACGGTGGTAAATGTATGGGTGAGACTCGATTTGGAACATAAGGATGGCTTTAAAGTTGATTGAGGTTTGGTGTTTTTAGGGTGATTGATGGGATTTTTTGGATGAACATCCATTGTTGTTGTGAGATCGTTGCACGTCGGTAGGTGATCAAGATTGACAACGAAAAAGAAGAGACTCAAACATATCAATCTTCGTATAGACATATTGCCTATTATTCGGAAGAAAGAGAGTATCAACGGACTCTTGGCGAGATAGGATGACAACGAAAAAGAAGAGACTCAAACATATCAATCTTCGTATAGACATATTGCCTATTATTCGGAAGAAAGAGAGTATCAACGGACTCTTGGCGAGATAGGATGATACGTTGGTTTTCTACCCTAAAACCAATGGATAAGTTTGATCCTCATTATCTATGAGGTGAGCTTGACGACAAAACACGATGACAAACCTATGGGGATAAGAGGAACTAACAGAAATGAATATACTTGGTCTGAAGAAGTGTATATTCACGCGAGGATGAAAGGAACTACTAATCACTTATGTAGTAATTCGTTAGTCCTTTTTCACCCGAAGGTAGATGTTAGCTTTTAGCATTTGGATGAGCGTTTTAACATATGTTGTTAAAATGCTTGAATATGATGTTTCGGATATGACATTTAACAATTGCTATCGCAAGTTAAAATTACTTTAATATTTTGGATGAAATATTTAAGTTGTCAAACCTACTATGAGTTCTACTAGGCTTGTATCTAACCTTCCCTTGACAAAAGAATGTATCACTTGGAAGAGAGCGAAATGATGACCAAGGAATTAGGGCAATTTCGCGACTACTTTAATTTTTAGATGTTGACACTAGTGTAAGACAATATGACGTCTAAAAGTTTATAGTGATAGGCATACCTAATTCATTATGTGTCAAAAAAACTTAGTGTGGGTGCACAATCAACAAGCAAATCATGTAGAATGCACATAAGGAACAAATGCAAGCACCATACAAAACATGATAACATTTAGCATTTAAGAGCATGTATCATAGATATACATATCAAGAGATATTATATCGGAATAACTAATCGAAAGCAAAATCTTTCTAATAAATATGCATTCAATAATTAATCAATTAATTATTGAGCATTAAGAAAGCATCAAGGCATTTAATCATATCTCACAAGAACATGTTATCACTTTGAAACACATATGTGGGATGCAAGTAATCTAGGTTTGCTAAGGAGGATCCTAATTACTACTTGTTCAAAATGAAATCCTGATGGGAGATAAAGTTCACCGATGTAAACTTTCTTTAGTCAAATGTAGGAATGAAAAATTTTCAAGTTAGACAATGATTATGAGACTCACTAGTGGTGCTCAATTCAGGCTAAACACGACCATTTTTACGGGTTATACCACGAACCCAACTTCTCTCCTGGAAGCAATTCAACCGTTAGGTCAAATTGAATTTCTAGTGCGATAGGTTCTCCAGTAGTCATTCTCATATTAGAAAAATTCAAATTCCTATATTTGCCTATCGAAGTGTAGCAAATATGATATTAGCTTATTTCGCTAATACATAGCCTAATATAACTCAATTAACCATATTTTGAAAGTCGGTTAAGAAGATGATATGTCTTACATAATATCCTACCAAAGGCAAGCACAATATTTCAATCTTATGTTTGAGATTTAGAGGTTATTGAGTTTAGATGGTGCATTTCATGATCTCTTGGACGACATCTTTATTTGTTGAATTGTTACATGTTATTTTAACATGATTTGGTTTTATAGAGCCAAGAGATGCCTTAATTTGATACAATGTAGAATCTGCTATATCGAAAGTGTTTCAAGAATGCTCTTTTGCATATATTGAGAAAAGAATCTAGTAAAGGTTACCTACCTCAATAGATCTTGTGAGTATTATATGATGTATGATTGAAATGAGACATATTGTATCCTTCAACAACTATGCATTTCTAAGAGGAAACTTATCACTCTTACGAATGCTTAGTAAAACAAGTATTTTAGTGTATGACCAATTTTACTTGTTTATGCAATGACACATGTTGTATTGGGTTATTATTCAAATCTAATATCTTATATTTGTTAACAAGATGCAATGTATTCTCTTGTAACATAACTGTTAATACAAATAAACCTTCAAAAAGTTTACTTATATTTTACGATCTTCTAATATTTTGTTGATAACAAACGTAAAATCATTTTAACGAGATAGATAAAATACGTAACGCTTTGAGCCAAAAGCTTGCTAACTCATTTCATAAAACAAGTAAACCTTAAACATATTTAGTTAACAAGTTTACATAAAACCAAAACCATTTTATAAAAACACTTAAGTAAACTAGTTACTTACATTTTATAAAATACATGTTACTTGTAAATTAACTATAAAAGACTTGGACTATCCATGACCCAAAAACCAAGTCCATAACCCATAACCCATGGAGCTTAACCCATGACCCATTGCATGACATCATGCATGACATCCATAATGGGTAAAACCTATGACCCATGACCCAAAGTCCATAACCCATAACCCAAAGTCCATGACCCATGACCCAAGATGTCTTTGACATCATTCATGACATCACTTGACTCATGGACCTTGACCCATAACCCAAAACCCAGAATTGTAACCCAAAATCCGAACTGGTACTACCAGATAGCCGGATCCCTTGGATTACACTGGCTGGATCCCTTTGGGAAGTGATCCGCCGGATCCGGGTGAACAGTGTACAGTTTTGCCTATAAATAGTGAGTCATTTCTCTCTTGTCTTTCACCCCTTTTAGACATACCTTCTCTCTATGTTCTAAACTCTCTAACCTTAGATCCAAGGATCTTTCTATGTGATTCTCTAGGTTCCTTCTAAAAGGCGAGATCATGACTTCTCGAAGACTTCCAAGCTCGTAATATGAGTTGCTAGGATTCTCCTCCTCCAAGATCACAGAAGTGTATCTTGTTCTTTCTTCTTCTCAAAAGGGTGTTGTAGATATGTTGAGTTATTAGGTGTAAAAGGACGTTGGATCATTTAGTCTTTTTCTAATAGTTGTGTTGGTTTGGTCCGCCGTGCTAAGGACCCAGTATCTAGCCTTGTACCGGATAAAGTGTAGGCGACGAAGGTTTGGCTTTACCTCGTGGAAAAGCCCGGTATCTAGCTTTGTAACACCCTCAATTTCGTGACACGCAGCGGAATTCAAACTGGTTGTTACTCGATGGCACAACAGTTATAATAATAGAAAACGAACTCTAATTGAGTCGTTTTAAAAGATTTATCATTCGAATATCAGAGTTTACAAAATGAGGTCCCAATAGTTTTACAGTTTGTTAAATAAGTTTCGAATGATAATTAAATTTTAGCCTTCTATCAGTATCCGTGCCTCTCCGTGCCATCCTCTTTCATGATGGACCTGAGATAAACATGCTAAAAGTGTCAACACAAAGGTTGGTGAGTTCATAGAGTTTATAAGTAAAACAGTTGATTTCAATAGTTTCAAGTTTGAGTGATACAAATATCGATAAAATGAGTAGTGGGTTACGTTATTATATATCCGTAGTTTGTTTGTTTGCCCTAATCGGGTCAAAGATTGTGTGAATCCATAGTGTTTGTATAATAATCAGTTGAACACAAGTTTCAAGTTTAATAGACAGTGGGCCCCGTTGTTGCACCCATAAATTCAGTAGTGGCAGTACCGTATCATTACAGTACCATAATATTTCTCTAAGCCTCATGAAACTCAAACGTTAACGTGTGTGATATCATAAAATGATATAAGTTACTAACATTATAAAAATGTAAATAACAAGGCCCTCGGGTAGGAGCTTGCCAACTTCCTATTGTTCTCTCAAATAAAGTGCATTTGGCTATCTATCCGGCTAGCACAAAGGCTATTTATCCGGCTAACACATATGGGCTGTCAACCTCCAATAGATCTATTCACAATATTCGCGTTCACTCGCAAGTGATTAATGGTTCATGATATGCAGGACTTTTAATGGCAATAGTGGATAACTTAGGCAATATTAATCAGGATAGCATACAGGAAGTACTTGTGTTCAACATGTATTAAGTTTTAATAAGCAAATAGAGTGTTTCATCAACTGAGTAAATTATTTATGATAAATGAGTAAAATCCGTAAGTAAAACGAGCATGTATCTCCCCCAAAGAGTTCAAAATAAGAAAAAGAGGGGCTATGACTCACGGTAATCCTTAAAAGTTTAGAGTACTTGTGAAAGTAAATGAAAATAGTTTAGCATGTATCTCCCCCAAAAGTAATTCAAAACGTATAAAAATAGGGGCTATGAAACTCACCGTGACTTAATGATATCAAAACGTATAACGAAATCGATGGATAAGCCGGGAAGTCTCTACGTACAACCTAGAAATATGATATCGTGTCTTAGGTTTCAAAATAACGATGTGAAAGTATAAACGGGCCTATATACATCCTTATATTGATCATGATGTAGTACTTGGTAGTTTTGTGTATGTTTGTATATGAAACGGTTTTAGTTTGTATATCTCGTACTATCGTTCGGGCCATCATAATCCAGAGGTCATGTAGTAAACGTTCGAGGAGCTAGGACACTTTAAATCATAAATTCAACAACTCGTCGATCTGTTTACCCAAACGAAACCCCTCACATGAAGCTCCCTAGTTTTGTAGTGCTCAATATGTAAAACATGAAGTTTATAAGGATTTATAAGTTTATGAGTATTGTTTCATATGTTAAAAAAAAGAAAAAAAAAAAAAAAAACTGGTTTTCACATGTGAAAAATATTATTCTGAAGGTCGAATAAACTTAGGAAAGTTTATTTGAATGAAGGTTGTTATTTTAGTAAGTAACTAGTTTCGAAAACAACATGGTTTTTAATTACTAATCTTGTGAAAACTAAATTTTGACGTTGAAAATTGCCTTACCATTTTGAGGCAGAAAACTGCCTTTTTTTTGTGTTTTCAGGCCGAGTTCTACCGCGGTAGACGTAAAACATCATTCCGGACAACTTTCATGTTTTAACTTTTTGATGAATCAGATCAGAAGTTCCCCGAAAAATTTACTCAGATTCGTTATCAGCAAGGTTTTGACAGTTTTCAGTTTTTAGGTTTCATTAACTTCTTTTTATCATAACTTTTGACCCGTGTGTTCGTTTCGGGTGATTCAAATTGCTACGTTTTCTTTGTAAAATCCTCTTTAACAGTAAGTAATTTTCCAAGGTCAAGGTTATTTAGTTTGGTCATTTTTTATAACATAAATTCACTAATTTCACTTGTTTACTTTCATAAGACAACATATAAGTTCAAACTTGATTTTTTAAGGATTTGTACATCGTATGATCAATATAACTAGACATATATAGTATAGATTAAAAATGTAAATGGTATTGATCATGAGAGTGAGCTAGGTTTTCTTACAACTTTTGGCTTTTAGAAGAAAATAATAACAATGACTTAGAACTAGGACTTTGAGCAATCTTCCAAACCTTAGCAACCTTCTACACTTATTGTATTTTTAAAGGGCTTGTGATGAGACCTTAGGTGACTTGAGTGGATTTAAACTCAAGAGAATCACCAAAGAATGCAAAGGACTTGATTTAGTTTACTTGTAACTTCAATACTTGTGTAATACTTGAAGTAGAAATCGAATGGTGAAAGGGTTTTAGTTTATGGGGCGTTTTTATTATGTAGAAAAGATGAGGAGATGATTTCCTTTTATAGAGTCTTAAGGAGGTTAGTTAACATAAGATAAAAGGTTATGAAAGTTACATATGGTGCATAAACTTTCTATAAGGTTAAGAAAGTTACACATGGTGCATAAACTTTCCATGGTTCATCACCAAGCCATCAAGGCTTTGTGATTCTTCATATGCACGTCCATGGATAATGGGGAGGGCCTAGGTGGATGAATCTTGGCCTTATATAAGTTACGGAGTGAGTTTTGGTCCCGTTAATCGCTAACTGTAAGCCGTTAAGTCACGAAACTTAAAACCGGGTATCCTAAAAATATGAAACTTCTAAGAAATGTTAAAGCATATCAATATACTCTAAAAAGTATATTAAATGAGATGATAAGTTTTATCGGAGTGCTTAATTGTCGTAAAAACCTAAAACCGTAGGCTTAAAACGCGTAAAACGCAAAACCGGAAAATGTAAATTTCCAAAACTCTTGAAAATGTCGTAGGAGTTAAGGAACAGGGTGACATAGTGTAAAGTTGTTTGATCCATAGACACAAGGTTAGGGTTTGGTTCGAATGGTTAAAAAGAGAACACCTATGTGTATGCTTGTTCGAATTTTAGCCTTTCGGTTCGAATGGTTTTAAAAGAAACCATGTGTATAGCTTGATAAAATGGACCAAGGTGTAGAAAATCAAAGGGACATGGTGATGTGGCTACATTGTGGTCATACATTTGCTTAGTTGATGTTCTAGTTTGTTTAGAAACTAGTTAGGGTTAGTTTGGTTATGTTTTGGTTCCATTCGAACTAGAAAGGATTAAGGGTGGCGTTTTAGGCTTAAGATACTTGTACCTAGGCTATAATATGTTGTACTTGAGGTTTAGAAGTGTAGTAACCTTAGTTGGAGTCCTTTAGTTAGGTTTAGTTATGTTTATTTAGGTTTAGAATAATAAAAGTATAGATTTAGGTTTCATGCTTTAGGCACTTGTACTACAAGCATTAGGGACTTGTACTTTAAGTTTGTAAATTATAAGAAAATCCAATTTAAGGCTTGTGCATTAAGGAATTGTATTATGTTCTTTACAATAGGTACACTAAGGTTTATAATAAGATTTATACTAATATTAAGTTTTTATTCATTAAGGACTTGTACATGTGCAAGAAAGACTTGTACATTTCTATTTTTTTTATAAAAATTAAGTACATATTAATTAAGGTGTGTGATTTTATTTACATAAAATCATAGAATTTTAAATTAGGGCTTTTAATGGGAAGTAAAGTTAGTTTTTTGTGCTTTAGAAGCTTGTACACTTGCTTTAAAGTATTGTACTTTAGGGTTTATGATTTAGTTACGAAAAATCATAGATATAGTAAATTAGGGTTTCATTAAAACTCTAATATATAGCAAACGTTTAGTTTGAACGTTTAATAGTCGTACGTTAACGAAATAACGTAAAGTGATAAATAAAAGTTGATTTTTTTTTACTTGACATATAAAGAATGTTTATTTGTAATAAATATAAGGCACGTTAGTGTCGTGTGAGCATGTGTATTAAGAATGTGAGTTACGTTACATTAGTTTGTTGTTATGATAAGATAAACTGATAACGTTTAATCTTTAAAAAAAATTAGACGTGGAAAATGGATAAGTATTCTTTCGTAAGAATATTAATACAAGTGGAAATTTACTGGTGGTTACAAGCTTTGTACCGGATAAAGTGTAAGCGACGTTGTGAAGGCTTCTCCGCCAAGTGAAAGGAATTTGTGTTGTGAAGTGTTTACGAACTCTCGAGTAGGTGACTCGGGAAGTGGAGTAGGGCAATGAAGGTGACCTTGTAGCCGAACCACTATAAATATTTGTGTCTCTCTATCTCTCTCTCGTAGTTTAGTTTTCATATGCTTTACTACTATCAATATCCAACATGTCAAAACTAGATTGACATAAGTTGATCTATAAGTTTTAAGAAGAAGTTTTAATCGGTAAAACTATTCAACCCCCTTCTAGTTTTCTACAATAACCATGCATGTTACAAAGAAAATGAGATGCATATGATATAAATTATCCTTTGTCAATCTTCTAATAAGAGAAATACATGTGATTTTCTTGAAGATTGATGACGTACATAATAGTTAATAACATATTATGTATGACACTTTTACTTGACATATGCTTTTGAGTGTTGTAGGTCGTTCATGAGCAAAGTTTACATATGTTGTTTGTTTGCTCGTGTTTGGTTTTTCGGAAATGACATATTTACGAATTGCATTGCAAAGTAAATTACTTGAATATTTCGGATGAAACATCCAAGTTGTCAATCCTACTTAGTTGTGTATTTTATGCATCTTTTAAACATATTAGTTTAATGTTTGGAACACAACCATTTGACAAAAGGACTCAATATGACATCTTCAACACAAGTGTGAGTTATGATCCGATGCATATTATTTTCGTCTTAAGAGGACGTCATTATTTTCATAACAACCGAGTGTGATTGAGTATGTAGGTTCAAGATAATATATTTCGTTATATTTTGATGTTATCTTGAAGCTAGATAAATAATGACTCCAATTTCATGTCCATACTTGAAAACTTGTCAATTAGATTCGATGATAATATCAATCATAATTTGAATAACGAATTGATATCTACTCGAAATCTTTCTTGACCCTCACAATCACTCCTTTTAAAAAGAAAATAAAAATTTAAGAAATGTGTTACACTTATTCTAATACTAGTTGTATGTGTGAGATTAATGACATATTAACTTACTGCTTCGAGATTGTCATTTATTTTTATGTACGAAAAACTATTTATTATTGAGTATAATATTTTTAGTTTTCGACATTCCATGAGTATAAAAATAATTATCTTAACCATTTTTATACAACATAAGTAAAATACTAAATTTTAAAACATTTTGTGTGTGTTAGATCAATGCAAGTTTAATACATTTTCTTTTACTTAAATACTAATGTATTAATATAATCTTTTATCTTGTTTAGACAACCCATGGTCAAGCAAGACAAAATGATGTAATGTTTTAGAGATCATGTTACGGATTTAATGAAAGTGTTAAATATTTTGAGATGATATATTTTTTACACTTAAACCTTTGGAAAAATAATTGTGTAAGACAATATCTTTCGACACACATGATCAACCAACTTAGTTTCCATTCCTAAGAAGGTTACTAAAGCATTTTAAAACTTGCAAGATGTCGAAAACACATATGCAAGAAAAGTGGTCTATGCCTATATGCAATGCAAAACCAATTACGCAACTTAATGCAAGAAGTATAGTCTAAGTCCTATTGACGCATAAACTGAAAAACTAATAATCAACACATAGCAACAAGGCATGTAAAACGCTTGTGATTATAGATATAATTAGCTCAACTAAAGATAACTATAAGCACTCAAAAATATTAACTAACAATACTAGGACACAAAGAAAAACAAATAACCATTTATAATAACACACAAAAATACTTATCGTTATTTTGTGAATTAAGTATAACAATGTATACCTAGCTTGACTTTATTTATTTTCTTTTAAATGAATTGGTTTTCTCCCCATTTGAAAGATTTTTACCAAGTCACTTTGAAAATACATCAATGTTCAAAAGTTGAAACGCCCTTTTTCATTTTGGCCAAAAATTTGCGCAAACGACATAACTAAAAAGATCTTTCGTTACAAATCAAGGACTTTAATATATTTTCACTTAGAAAAAATTCATAGAGATAATTTTTAAATAAAAATAGACTCATTTACGTTTAAAACGATAGATGGCACGACTCCTATGGACTTATGGGATTTTATACGAATTTATGAAAATGACCTAATTCTGAAAACAGACAGACAGATGCACGGTACCTTTAAATACCCCATGGTACAGTTAAATATAACGGTATCATCCTATATTTAGTGGTACCGTCCACTGTTGTTGCAGTTCTATCTCAGACTGAATTTCTGTTTCGACGTAACGAAGAGATGTAAAACTTAGTAAACTAGATACCGAACCTGTAGAATATGTTAAGTAACATTTCCATGTTTAGGACTAAGAAAAACATTTACAAACATATATTTACTATAAAACAAATAGTTGTCCCAAACGCTCCTTTCAAACTGCATCACTTTACGACTCGTTCAAAAGATATTACCGGACACTTATAAACTCAATTCTTTAAGTTGTTTAAGAAAACATTCAAACTATTATGACAAAGTATACTTAACAACAAAACTTGTAAGTATTAAGCAACTAAACACTTATCATATTTTATCCTCCTTCATGGGTAATTTGATACATGGATCGTACTCAATTTTGAAAACCATTTGTTTTAAAAATTTGAGCGACGTGGCTCTGATACCAATTGTGGAAAATGTAGAGGGGGTGAATACGTTCCCGTTTCAAAACTTTTATCTTTTGTATCAAATGACCAATCAAGTGTAACGTAATATGAGAAGTGACAACAAAAAGTCTTGTTTTAACTAGTGATAGTGTAATTCCATAAGGGAAGCATATTACCATAACACAAACATAGACACAACATAAATACCACACACTATAAGCAATAAGCCACACAAACATAAAAGCAATGCAAATATGAAAAGGTAAATGCAAAGATAAAAAGTAAAGAGATAAGTAAAGAAAGCGAAAACCGGACACGATGATTTATAATGGTTTGGTCACAAAGCTCCTCTTCGCCCTACTCCACTCTCCGAGTACCCAACTCGAGAGTTACTTCACTAATCAACAAGCTCCCTTCTTGGCGGAGAAAACCATACAACGTCGCTTACAATATTTTCCGACACTAAGCTAGATGTCGAGTTCTTCTTTGGGTACAACCAAACCCGTTATGTTTTATGGCCCAACATAACAAACCTTGTGTTTTAAGGCCTAAACACATAAACCGCGTCGCATTCATTATTTTCCGACATTAAGCTAAATGTCGAGTACTAATCTAGCTAGTACCAATCTCACTCACGATCTACTTGATCACCACGATCTACACGATCTACTCGATTAACACGATCTACCCGAACAACACGATCTACTCGATCTACCCGATCTACACACTATCAACACAAGCTACATAAGATCTCCCCGATCTCTACAAGATCACAATGATCCACATAAGATGACTAAACAAGACAGTGACAACTTGATTTATGTCTAGATACAACAAGTAAATGACTAGTAATGCAAGTGCACTACACTAATACTATAACACCTTGTATCTTCTTGATACTTTGTGTTTTTCTCTTGCACTAGTAGAGGAATGAAGGTGATCACTTGAATGGATGATTGGATTACTCTAAAACAAACTAAAACTCACTAAATGATCAAAGAAAGTGATCTAAATAAGAGAGGATTAGACCGGAGAAAATTGACTGAAAAAATCAAGTTGAAAGTGTAAAATGGTCCACTATTTATCGGCAAAGAAAAAACTAGCCGTTACAGACAGACGGTACCACTAATTGTCAGACGACACCACTAAATTTATTGGTATCGTCGGTCCTTTAGTGGTACCGTAGGGGACAAAAATGCTCCTCCGTCTGTTTTTAGTGAGGAATGTTTATTTGTGAATGTTTGGAGCTGTTTGAGGGGGAAATAGCTGTTACTATTTTTGAAATAATTTTCTCAAATAAAATATTTCTTTCTAATTCAAAAATAATTTGTAAAATGTATTTTTAAAAAATGTTTTGTCACATTCATAAAAATGTGAAGTTTAAAACAAAAAATTTATTTCTTTGATCATCCTTCAAGTCAAAATTTGTTTGTTCATACCTTGAGTGATTTATGTCGGAATGGAAATCTTCGACTATGTTGAATCATACTTGAGACGTCGAGAGATGTTGATGTAAGTATGCATCGGTGATTAGTGTTTACAAGTAACTTGCATATTTTACGTTATGTATTACAAGTTACATGTTTGTCATTATTAAAACCGAAGAAACCGTTTAGTTTAAATATCGTAATATTTGCACTAACATAGCTAATTAAGTGTAGTTTTTTATAGAAAAAATATTGGCCTGGTGCAAGTGTAACCATATTTGGGTAGAGGTGGCAATTTGTGCCGAAAATAAATATTTTTTGCTAATTTGGGCAAATTTGTAAAATATTTGGGCACATTTAGCCGCTTCCTTTTTTTTGAAATTGCCATATATTGCCCCTTTTAAAAGTTAAACAGGTACAAACAGGCACATAGTTTCTCTCATTTAGAGAACATTACAATTTTTTTTAAAGAAAAACTTATAAATTTAATATATTTAATTTTTAAAATATAAATGAGGTGTTACGTTTGAGGAATTTATTTCGTCGTTTTGGGACTTTTCTAAAGCGATTCGTATAACATGCGCCCGTTTAGCCCATGCCCATTTAGCCCGTGCCCGTTTAGCCCGTGCCTGTTTACCTCGTAGCCCGTTTAAACCGTGGCTCGTGCCCGCCCGTTTTGCCACCTCTAATATTGGGTTGTGTCAAAATGAGTAAAGATCAAGTAACAAATAAAAGTAAAACGAGAAGGATGAAAAATATCCATAGTCGTATATTTAAGATGTATCTACAAAAAGAGATGCATCTTTAATGAAATTCTCCTTTTACATTTGAAATGTGTGGTTGAAAACATTTCTCATTTCTCTTATTTTTATTTTTCTTATTAGTGAATCCATTCACGTGTCAAAGTAGATGTTTATCAAAAAAGAAATTTTAGCGGGTATATATGATATTTGATTAATGAAAAGTATGGCTTTGTGCAATTTAAAAATAGATATTTATTTTTAGACGAGGGAAGTTAATAAATCCATGTATTTATAAGAAATTTTAAGTTTGGATTTCACTAGATAAACATTTCAAGAGTAGTCACTGACATAAAAGAGCTCAAAAATAAGTGCGGAGTTACATTGAAAATGGCATGAATATCTCGGTCAAATATTCGTTCTCTTTAAATAAATTGAAACCATGAATAAACTAACTAAAGTTGTGAAATTTTTTATATTAGCTAGATGTAAATTAGCTAATGTTGTGAGTAGATTTCTTTGCTATATATTTGAGATGGAAAAAAAGTCAATATATTATGATATTTGGCTAGCAAATTTGTCAACAAGTTTGACCATCTAACAAAGTTTGTTTCACATTTGGTTTTACAATTTATTTCATAGTTGTTAAGATCCCGATCCTAATCTTAGGATCTTACGATTCTACAAAGCAAAAACGATCCGGATCCTACGTAGGATGTTAACAAGCTTAAGATCTTATAGGATCCCGATCTTGACCATAGGATCTTAAGATCTACTCCGATCCGATCTTACTTTTCTCAAACCGCAAACTAAAAAACTACAAATTTATTGTTTATGTTTTTATATAATGCAAAAAACAACGTATGATTCTTCTTAAACATTCCATATTCATAATTTAGGACAACATTTTCGTGAAACATTCATATAATTTCATGTTTATAATATATAATAATTTGTAGATTTGAATAATATTACAAAAATATTAAAAAATAGCATTATAGTAGGATCTTGGGATCCCGATCCGATCTTACGATCACGATATTGCAAAGACGAAAACGATCCTAGGTAGGATCCCGATCTTGAAAACCTTGTTTCACATTTGGTTTTACAATTTATTTCACGCCTGAAAAATAAAAAAACTAATGTTTGAAACACATTCATGAGAAGTGTGAAAGCTTTTATAGAAAAGTATAGGTATATGGGTTAAAGAAAAATTACTGGTATAAAACATGTCTAAGAGAACAAGGTGTACTGTGTGTCATAAGTTGGGATGACAACGAGGCAAGTTTGGGGCGGGGTCATCTTCATCCCCAAACTCGATTACCAAAGTTCTCTTTAAACCTACCTCGATTCTTAACCGGGATTTAATCGGGGTGCCTTGTTGGGGCGTGATGTTCCCCCAAACCTGCCCCGTACTAATCGGGGATCTTATCAAAATGTCATCTTTGCGTGTAATTCTCGATCAAAGCCGCACCATTCACATTTATTATTATTTTTAGGGTATGTTTGGCAACAATAGCTGTTGCTGGTGCTGGTGCTGATGCTGGTGCTGGTGCTGGTGCTGATGCTGGTGCTGATGCTGAAAAAGATTAAAATTATAGATTTTTTTTTGTAGTGATGTTTGGCAAACTAGCTGAAATTGTAAATTAAAAGTGTAAAATGACATAATTGGAGATCATTTTGTGAAAAAAAAAGCTGTAGCCCCCATAATCTTTCATAAGTTGGTTCAAGGAGCTTTTATTTTTGGAGATTATTTTTACTATAATCTTTCATAAGTTGTTCAGCCAAACAATGCTACTTTTTAGACAAGAGATTATTTTGTGAAAAAAGAAACTGTAGCCCCCATAATCTCTCATAATCTGCGTCACCAAACACAGCCATTATTATTTTTAGACCATTAGCAATAAGCTCAAGACTTAAGATCTATTAATAATCGTATAATAACAATCCTTAAGGTGGAGGGAGTGGTTTCACCTATCCCTCCCTTCACCAATTTTCCACATTATCAATAACTAATAAAAACCTTCCAACTCACACTTCACCAATTCACTCCAATTTTCACCAATTTGGTGGCATTGATTTCACCTAATCACCTAATTGCCACATCACCTTTTCTTTTTCATTTATTTTTAATACATAAAATCCCATAAAAACTATATAAAATTAAAAACATAACATTTTATTAATAAAAAAAAGAAAACATTACATAAAATCCCACACAAACATACTTATTTTCACGAGGTAACATAATTACAAGTGTGTTTTTTTTTTCTTTTCTTTTTATTATTATTTATATATTGTAAGTTTACCTACCAAAATAAGAAATTATAGGGAGTCGGTTCCTGTTTGTGAAATGATAAACATAGATTGGTTTTGAGAAACTAAAATAATAACTCTGGTAAAAGCTTCTCAAACTCAGTCACCTTTCATTTTCTCTCCAAATATATCCACTTTCCCAAACATTTCTACTTGATCACCTCCATCAATGGCAAGAGGCTCATCTCCACTTGATCATCTCCATCAATGGCAAGTGGCTCATCTCAATCCCACTCAGCATCCGCCGCCGCCATCCCTCAACCACCACAAGCTCCTGCTCAAGTTACACCGACAGTAACAGCAACAGAAACATGTTAAGATTCTACACAGATGATGCTCCTGGACTTATGAAAGTTTTTTCAAAATAGAAGATGGTAATTTTTTTTTTTTTGTTTTTTGTTTTAATACATATAGCCGTTGGGGGTGACCGTTTGTGGGGCCACTACCCACATCTCTTCTTCTTTCTCACTCGGCAAAACATACCGATCATCCACTTCACCGAGTTTCACCGCAACACTTGCGGCGGTGTTACCGCCTAACCGAACACCTAACCGAACATAATACCCACCCACTCCCTCCACCCTTACTAAGTATTCAAATATTATATATTTTGCATCAAATATTATATAGCACAAACAAAAATGTTGGGAATAAAATGTTCAAGTCAAAGAGCCTGCCAAAGATAAGAAAGAGCCTGCTAGTTGATTTTGAAGTGTATGAAGATGTTCTACCAGTACCTTCTGGGTAGAAGGTACTGCTAGTTGATGAAGAGCCTGCCAAGCTTATGTCAAGTTGATTAGATATTTTGTAATAGATATTTAGTTGAATTATTAGTCTTTGTACATAGTTATACGTTATGTAGAAGTTGTTTAGTCCTCTGTGGTGCACAGAAGATTATGGCAGAGTTGTACATTGGTAGTTGTATTAAATTGTAGGCGCCAATATAGTCAAAGTATCTTATTATATTAACCACTTGAACAACTTGTAATAAGGGTCCTTATCTTATAAAAGGATACCTTAGTCACACTTCATGCATGCATCTCTTCAACCATTAACCAAAACCAAACTATCTCTCAAGTAACTTAGTTACTCAATTCACAAATCCTTTTTACAATCTTAGATTCAAGATTACTTTGTAATCCCGGTGATATTTAGATCATCCGTATTATTTCATCAATAATATTGAATCGTTTTGTGTTAACCAAAGTTGTGTTCTTTGTTCATTGCATTCTCACGTTTACTTAAACTCACCACCTTGTGTTCTTTTAAGTGTGTTGTAGTAGATTCCGCATGCTAAACACATTCAATACATAAATATCTCAACGAACAAAACCGTTCCACAAGTGGTATCAGAGCTAGGCTTGATATTTACTAATTTAAAAGAACAATGGATGTTGAACATATTCAAACAAATGTTGCAGCTAAACTACCATTACTTAAGCAAAATGAGTTTGAAATGTGGCGACTAAGGGTAGAACAATACTTTCAAGTGCAGGACTATGCACTTTGGGAGATCATTGAACAAGGCAACTCATTTAAACCCTCAATCACCACTACAACAGTAAATGATGCTCTTGTAACACGAATGCAAGACCAACCATCAAATGTAGATGAAAGAATTCAGAAGAGAAATGATCTAAAGGCAAGGAGTA
The DNA here is from genome assembly GCA_021014915.2 of Artemisia tridentata subsp. tridentata. Classification (NCBI taxonomy): domain Eukaryota; kingdom Viridiplantae; phylum Streptophyta; class Magnoliopsida; order Asterales; family Asteraceae; genus Artemisia; species Artemisia tridentata. Next base: position 142,106,934 of record CP139505.1, on the reverse strand, counting down.
TGTTACTGATGACTATTCCAAATGATCAACTTCTGATCTTTAACAAATACAAAGATGCCAAAACCCTTTTTGAAGCAATTGTGGCTAGGTTTGGTGGTAATGATGCTACCAAGAAAACACAGAAAACACTTCTCAAACAACAATTTGAGAACTTTACAGCCACAACCAATGAGTCTTTGGACAGTATGTTCAATATACTTCAGAAGCTTGCAAGTCAGTTAGCCATCCATGAAGTAATGATAACTCAAGAAGACCTAAACTCTAAATTTCTTAGGAGTTTACCTTCAGAATGGTCTATGCATGTCATTGTTTGGAAGAACAAGCCAGATATTGACCAGATGAGTCTCAATGATCTCTACAACAATTTCAAAATTGTAGAACATGAAGTAAAGAAGACTACTGGGTCAAGCTCAGGAAATATGGCATTTGTTTCATCACCAAGTATCTCAAAGGTTGATAATGAAGAAAAAGGTGGCAGAGAAGAAGGTACTGCCAACACAACCTTTGGTACTGCTAGTACTTCTAGTAGTACCAAATCCATTTTAGATGAAACAATTGGGTGTGCTTTTCTTACATCTCAACACAATGGGTCCGTATTAACATTTGAAGATCTTCAAGAGATTCATCCTGATGATCTTGAAGTGATGGACATAAAGTGGCAACTTTCACTTTTAAGCATTAGAGCTAAGAAGTTGTTGATGAGGACTGGCAAGAAGATAATGATAAATGGAAATGAGCCTGCTGGCTATGATAAGTCAAAGGTGGAGTGTTACAACTGCCACATGAAAGGTCACTACTCTAGAGAGTGTAGAAGACCTAAGAAGCAAGATGACAAGGGTAGAGGGTTTGACAACAGGAATAAAGAAAGCTTTGAGAAGAGAGGAAGCTTTGAAAGCAAGAGTAAGGTTGTTGAAGTTGCTGAGCCAAAAGCAATGGTTGCTATTGATGGCATGGGTTTTGATTGGAGTTTCATGGGTGAAGATGAGTCAACTTCTGATGAATTGGCTTTAATGGCATTCTCCACCCCTGAGGTACAAACTATCAAATGTTCTAATAATTGTGAATTTCTTAAAGAATTAGAACTTATAAGAAAATCTTATGATGCACAAACATTAGAACTCAGAAAAACCCAACAAACATTATTTGACCATAAGTGTGGTATGGCCAAACTAGAAAAACAAATCATTCACTATAGAGAAAATGAACTCACATTTTCTGATGCTAAAGCTGCTCTTAATAGACAAATATTTTTGAAAGATTCAGAAATAGAAATGGTAAGGACTGAGTGCACTAAAGTGACATTGGCTAGAGATAATATTCAACTGACTGTTACTAAATTGAAAATTGCTTCTGAGTGTACTAGGAGCATAGTAGAGAATCAGATGAATAAGAGAATAAAATCAGGGATAGGATACAATGAATGTCCACCTCCTTATAGAGGAATTCCTTGTCCTCCAGGATCAGATCTTGCTGAATCAGGTTTGCATGAAGTCATTAACAAACCATTAGCTAAACCTGTAGTGATAAGTGAACCTTCTGAGAGTGCTAAGAATGCCTCACTCTCTAAGGTGCTCACTGAGAAGAGACCAGATGTCCTAATTATTGAAGATTGGGTATCTGATAATGATGAAGATGAGACTATTCCTATCAAAGGAATCAAAGTAGGACCAGTCAGTCCTAAGAAAGTAGAAGTTAAAGCTAAGGCTAAAGCTGTCTTGAAAACAGTTGAAAGTTGTAAAAAATGTAATAACAAACCTAGGGGAAGCCAAAGAAATTGGAACAACCTTAAGTCACAACAACTAGGTGATGACTTTGTTATGTTCAATAAGGCTTGTTATTATTGTGGTAGCTTTAATCATCTTCATGCTTATTGTAATAAATGGGTTTCTGGGAGTAAATCAAAGTCTAAAACAAATGTTACTCACCCCAGAAAAAGTTTTGTTAAGTCTAACACCACAAATGTTAAACATACTGTTAGACAAAATAAGCCTGTTATTGCAAAACCAACTGATAAGGGTACAAGAAACACTTTCAAATGTGTACCAAAAGTTGGGAATAGTCCTATTCAAAAGGAATCTGTGGTCAAAACACAAATTTGGAAACCAAAAACCAAAGGTCCTGCTAGACCAAATGGTACTGCCAAAATTGGTACTGATAGACCAAAGACCACACAATGGATTAAAAGGGAAAGTGCTGTTAAGTCCTCAGCATGTTGGATTTGGAAACCAATCCAATCAAAAGGTGCATCAACAATCCTGAAAAGGTTTGACTTCATTGATGCAAGAGGCAAACCCAAGTCTGTCATGGCTTGGGTACCCCAAGGAAACTAATATGTTTATTCATGTGCAGGAACATTCATCTGATATTGGAGATCAAGGATATGTTGATAGTGGATGTTCAAGGCACATGACAGGCAACATGTCATTCCTCTCAGACTTCAAAACATTTGATGGAGGATATGTTACCTTTGGGGGAGGAATAAAAGGTAAGATCACTGGTAAAGGTACTATCAAAACCAGTAAATTAGATTTTGAAAATGTGTATTTTGTGAAAGAACTTCAGTTTAATCTTCTTAGTGTCTTACAAATGTGTGACAAAAAGAACAATGTTCTATTTACTGACAATGAATGTATGGTTCTTTCTTCTGATTTTAAGATGCCTGATGAGAGTCAGATTCTTCTTAAAATTCCAAAAAGGAACAATATGTACAGTGTCAATTTAAAGAACATTGATCCTAAGGAGAGTCTAACTTGTTTGGTAGCAAAAGCCTCATTGGATGAATCTATGCTTTGGCATAGAAGGCTTGGTCATGTAAACTTTAAAACAATCAACACTATTGCAAAATATGATTTAGTAAGAGGTTTACCCAAAAAGATTTTCCAAAACGACCAAACCTGTGTTGACTGTCTAAAAGGCAAACAACATAGAGCTTCTTGTAAGCCCAAGACCCAAAACTCTATTTCTCAGGCTTTACATATACTTATGAAGTTCCTAAAACACCAAACACTAGAATTCTCAAAGATCACTCAACTGATGATGTGATTGGAAGCATTCATTCTGGTGTTAGAACAAGATCTCAAGTTGGTTTATCTCAAGTCTTATCTTCAGATGAAGAAGGGTTTCTCTCCTCTATTTATGAAGAAAAGAATAATGATATTTCCAATATATGTCTGTTTTCATGTTTTCTATCTCAGGCTGAACCCAAAAATATAAACAAAGCTTTAGATGATGCAAGTTGGGTGGAAGCAATGCAAGAAGAGCTTCTCCAATTCAAGATTCAGAAGGTTTGGATATTGGTTGATTTGCCCAGAGGTCATAGGGCAATTGGAACCAAATGGGTGTTCAGAAACAAGAAAGATGAAAGGGGTATAGTGATCAGAAACAAGGCTAGATTGGTAGCACAAGGATACACTCAAGAAAAAGGGGTAGATTATGAAGAAGTGTTTGCTCCAGTTGCAAGACTTGAAGCAATTAGGCTTTTCTTGGCCTATGCTTCATTCATAGGCTTCACTGTCGATCAAATGGATGTTAAGAGTGCATTTTTATATGGTGAAATTGAAGAACCAGTATATGTATCTCAACCTCCAGGCTTCATTGATGCAGAGTATCCAGACAAGGTTTATAAGGTTACCAAAGCTTTGTATGGCCTACACCAAGCTCCTAGGGCATGGTATGAAACATTGGCTTGTTTTTTACTAGAAAGTGGATTCCAAAGAGGCAGGATTGATCCAACTTTGTTCATCAAAAGAACAAAGAAAGACATCTTGCTAGTACAGATTTATGTTGATGACATAATCTTTGGATCAACAAACCAAGACTTGTGTGTAGAATTTGAAAAACTTATGCATAGTAAGTTTGAAATGAGTTCCATGGGGGAACTTACTTTCTTTTTGGGTCTCCAAGTGAAACAATCCAAAGAAGGCATATTTATCAGCCAAGATAAGTATGTAGCAGAGATCCTAAGGAAATTTAATTTTGCTGATTCTAAGGTTGCAAGTACACCAATGGATCCAGACAAAGGGCTACTCAAGGATGCTGAAGGAGAAGATATGGATTTGCACAATTATAGATCAATGATTGGGTCTTTGATGTATCTTACATCATCAAGACCAGATATCATGTTCTCAGTATGTGTGTGTGCAAGGTTTCAAATAAATCCCAAAATCTCTCATCTTACAGCAGTCAAAAGAATCTTTAGATATCTTAAGGGTCAACCTAGGTTGGGTCTTTGGTATCCAAGGGAATCATCTTTTGAATTGGTGGCTTATTCGGATAGTGACTATGCTGGTGCAACTCTAGACAGAAAATCCACAACTGGTGGATGTCAATTTCTTGGTTGCAGACTAATCTCTTGGCAATGCAAGAAACAAACAATGGTGACCAATTCTACAACTGAAGCAGAATATGTTGCTGGTGCAAGTTGTTGTGGGCAAGTTCTTTGGATCCAAAATCAAATGCTTGACTATGGGTACAATTTTCTTAACACCATTATTTATATTGACAATAGCAGTACTATTTGTATCATTAAAAATCCAGTTCAACACTCAAAAACAAAACATATTGAAATCAGACACCATTTCATAAGGGATTGCAATGAGAAAAGGTTAATTCAAGTAGTTAAAATTGATTCTGAAAAGAATTATGCAGACCTTCTCACCAAAGCTTTTGATTTAGGTAGATTCAAATATCTTGTAGGAGGTATTGGAATGATAAATCTTTGAAAAACATGTGTTTTTGTTCATAAAATTAACTGGTATTGACTTTTAAACATGGTACTGCTAGTTAGTCAAAAGGTCCTGTTAGTTCATAATTGGTCCTGCTGATATAAAATTGCTATGTTTTGTTCATATAAAGGCTTGAATGTTTAAAATACTATAGATCAAGTGCTTTGCATTTTGTTCTTTTGGTTTGCAACTAACACATTTCAGGTTGATAACAAAACAAGAGTTCTTCCAAACAAAAAGGGGCAACAAAAGTTATATTCATTTCAGGAGAGATAACAATCTCAGGGGAGGAATTTATAGCCCAGAATGGAAGAAAAACCAATTAATGAAAGGAAAGACAAGAGCATACAAGATGATGCAAAGTTGAAAAAGAGAGAGTTAGATCACATATCTAGAAGGGATGAAGCATTTCTCAATGAGAAAGTTCTATCTAGATCAAACTAAGGAAAGTTTCAACTCAAAGGCATAACATTAGATGATTTCACTTGTTGAACCAATCATCCAAGATACACAGCATCATTGCCTTTTTTTTAAATTTCCTCCATCCAAGGAAATTGCACCATCTTTAGGCCAATATGGCTTTTGGTATTCAGCTCACCAAGTTTTTATAAACTAAAGAGTTGGCTAGTCCTTAAGCAAACGGCTTTTGGTAAAGACAAATCAAATCCGTTGATGGTTGATAGTTTACCAAAAACTATATGGTTGTTAACTAACCATACTTAATTGTAAATAGTTAGCTAGTCCTTAAGCAAACGGCTTTTGGTAAAGACAACTCAAATCCGTTGATAGCTGGTAGTTTGCTAAAAACTATAAGGGATTTTTATAAAACTTTCAAAGGTACTGGTAGTTCAAAATTGGTACTGCTAGAGTAAAATGGTACTGCTAGATAGCCGTTGAGCCTGTCAGACAAAGTTTTAGCCGTTGGGCCTGGTAGTTAAAATTAGCCGTTGGGGTAGTTATGTAAATTTTCTGATGATTATATTATATTATATTTCATATAAAAGATCTTTTTAACCGCCTTTTCATTTACTTATTATAATCTTTCTTATTGTCGGTTAAAAGTAATTCTCACAAATCTTCTTTCATCAGTCATTATCATAATTCACATACACCTTTCATCTTCTACCAGTACTACCAACAAATCCCACCATCATATTCAAAATTTTCATTATGGCTTCCACAGTTGTTCTAGATTTTGTCCAACGTCACAATCAGTTAGCATTTTTGGAGAAGTCAGAGGATAATGCCTCTTTTCATCAAGTGGTGGACTTTTTAAATAACTCCTACATCAGGTTTGCTTTACTAGTCAATCCCACTATTTATGAAACTCAAATTAAACAATTTTGGAAATCAGCTAAAATTGTAACTTCTGAAAATGGGGAACAAAGAATTAAGGCCAAAGTGGATGGTAAACATTTGACTCTTACTGAGTCATCCATAAGAAGACATCTTCATTTGGATGATTCTGATGGTATTAGTCAGTTACCAGATACTGAGATTTTTGAAAATTTACAAAGAATGGGGTATCATGCTGAGTCTAACAAACTCACTTTTCTGAAAAAGCATCTTACTCCACAATGGAGATTTTTGATTCACACAATCCTTCACTGTTTGAGCCAGAAGAAAACCTCTTGGGAGCAATTTAGTGGAAACATGGCTTTTGCTCTCATTTGCTTAGCTACAAACAGAAAATACAATTTTTCAAAACATATTTTTGAAGGGTTGATTAAAAATGTGAAAAGTGAAACAAAGTTTTTGATATATCCAAGATTTATTGGATGCATCATTGCAAAATTAAAACATTTGTTACTTCCCACAGACTCAATTTATGACACACCAAAACTTTCTCACAAAGTATTTTCAAATATGAGAATTGGTTTTAGAGGGGAAGATATTCCACTTTTTGATGAAATGTTACCACAACATCCAGAAGAACCAACACCATCAGCTGAAACACAATCATCTAGTTCTTCACATGGTTACATTTCACCAACACATCAAACATCACCAATACCATCTCCAGTACCATCACCAACACCACCAACATCATCACATCATGTATCACAAACCCAATCACCTCAGACAATGCAAGAACTAAAGCAGAAGGTGAAGATCTTAGAAGAAGCTCTTAAAAGTCAAAACAAGAAGTTTTCTGAGATCAACATCCAATTAGTAAAGAGGGTAAAGAAATTGGAGGATAAAGTGAAGAAGCTAAAGGGTAAAAGATCTGCAAAGGTAGTTTTATCTAGTTCTTCAAAGTCAGATGATGATAGGATAGGTCACTCTTCCAAAAAGGGGAGGAAGGATAGTTCTGAAGATGAGGAAGAGGCTCAATTTGAATTCCATGATGGAACTCAAGTTTATGATGAAGATCCTGTTGGAGCAGGGCAAGAGCCTGCTAGGCCAGAAGAAGAGCCTGCTAGGATAGAAAGGCTATTGGCTATGGGGTATAAAGGGTCTGCTGAGAAAGTGTACAAGAGAAAGAGGGATTTAGTTGCTGATGAGCAATCTTCTGCTCCATCACAAGTACCAACTCCAAAGGATAAGGGCAAAAGCATTATGATTGAAGATGAGCCAAAGTCCAAGAAGTTGAAAAGAACTCAGCAAATTCAGATGGCTTTAGGAGAAGAAGAGGCCAAAAGAGTTCATGAAGAAGAGCTAAGAGCTATTGAAGCTTCAAGAATGCTTGAAGTAATGAAAGAGCAGAAAGATGCTGAAGATGCTGCTCAGACTCTTCTTGATACTCAAATTGCTCAAGAAACCTTTGATGCTCAGATGCTATGGATTATCAATAATGATCCAATTGTGAGAGGTCAAGCAGCAATTATAGTAAATGACAAGAATCTCAATGCTGATGAGAAAACAGAAGCACTTGAATCTTTCATCAACAAGAAATACAAAGAAGCAGCTTTGGCTGACATTTTTGAGAAGATGAAGGAAAGTCAGAAGAGAGGTTTTAAGGTGGGCCAATCTAAGAAAGATCAAGCAATTTTTATGAAGAAATTTCTGAAAAATCAGGCAAATTGGACTGATTATCAACTAAAGAAGAAATCTGCTGATGAAATCTTCTTCTTGTATCTTCAAGCCTACAAAAGTCTTTACTACAAAGTTCCATCTGATGTACACCCCTCAATGAAGAAGAAGGATGCTCAGAAGAAAGAAGTAGCAAAATTGGACACAGAGCAAGTAAGTAAAATGTTGATTACTTTGCCTACTATCATTCATGCTGATCCAATTAGCTGTAGACGACCTATTATTGATTGGGAGATCAACCATGATAGATTAGGAAAATCATGGAAAATAAAAAGGGTTGGGGGTCAGTTTGCTATCTTCAAGAATTTTGAAAATCTAGTTAGAGCATGTGACAGAGCAGACTTGGAAGAATTGTGGAATCTAGTGCAGATTAGGCTAGACATAACTTCTAGTTCAGATGCTAAGGAACAGGAACTATGGGTAGAATTCAATAGGATGTTTGATCCTGAACCCAAAGATGTTCATTGGAAATTTCCCTATTATGATCCTTCAACAACTTGGGAATTTCTAAGCCATAGCAATATTCATCACCTTTTCACACAAAGTGGGATAGAACTCTTTATGTTAGCTGAGAAAGAGTATCCACTTAGTTATGAAGTGCTTAAAACTATGATCTCCAAGAGATTAAGATGTGACAAAGATGATGAGAACTCAGAAATTGTTCAGAGTTTGCTGAGGAGCATATCTGAGCAATATGAAAGAAAAAGGAAGAACAGAGAGTGAAGGTTTTTGGAAGAGTTCCCTCAAATCCTCAAGGTATGTATTTTATTCATCAGAAACTTGTGTATTTTGATGGAAATAACAAGTTTAGGGGAGGATTGTTGGGAATAAAATGTTCAAGTCAAAGAGCCTGCCAAAGATAAGAAAGAGCCTGCTAGTTGATTTTGAAGTGTATGAAGATGTTCTACCAGTACCTTCTGGGTAGAAGGTACTGCTAGTTGATGAAGAGCCTGCCAAGCTTTTGTCAAGTTGATTAGATATTTTGTAATAGATATTTAGTTGAATTATTAGTCTTTGTACATAGTTATACGTTATGTAGAAGTTGTTTAGTCCTCTGTGGTGCACAGAAGATTATGGCAGAGTTGTACATTGGTAGTTGTATTAAATTGTAGGCGCCAATATAGTCAAAGTATCTTATTATATTAACCACTTGAACAACTTGTAATAAGGGTCCTTATCTTATAAAAGGATACCTTAGTCACACTTCATGCATGCATCTCTTCAACCATTAACCAAAACCAAACTATCTCTCAAGTAACTTAGTTACTCAATTCACAAATCCTTTTTACAATCTTAGATTCAAGATTACTTTGTAATCCTGGTGATATTTAGATCATCCGTATTATTTCATCAATAATATTGAATCGTTTTGTGTTAACCAAAGTTGTGTTCTTTGTTCATTGCATTCTCACGTTTACTTAAACTCACCACCTTGTGTTCTTTTAAGTGTGTTGTAGTAGATTCCGCATGCTAAACACATTCAATACATAAATATCTCAACGAACAAAACCGTTCCACAAACAAAAATATTTATCATCAAAGTTGAGAACAAAAGACTTAAAAAAGTCAAACTGGACAGTTAATATGGGACAGAGGGAGTATTATATATAAATAATGATAATGCATCGCCATTAATTACAACTTAAAAATATGATGTTAAACAAGTTTCTATAATCATAATTTTGCAATCATACAAAGATAAAAAAGAACTAGAAATATTAGAGAAATATTTTGTATTACGTAATTACTAGTACTATATAAGTATAGATATATTTGTATATGTGTATATATTATTTGGGCGGGGCAGGGCAAGGCGGGATGTTATTCCCCGCTCCCAACCCCAAAACCAATTAAAATCCCTATTCAAGCCCCAAACCCGCCTCGTAACCCGATAATCATGCCCCGCCCCGCCCCGCCCCAATTTGTTTGGGTTTGGTTTTTTTGCCATCCCTAGTTATAAGTGGGTTACCTACTTAGATGTGAGATCCACAAAAACACCCATTCACTAAAAACAAAAAGAATACATTACACCCGTCCATGCAATTTTGATCCAAAAGATCACATTAGATTTCTTTTTTCTTTTTGAAAAGCAACTTTGTCCAATATAAAAGCCAAAGAAACTTAGCCCAGTTTTATTTTCGAAAAAATAATTTAGGTTTTTCTCTAAAAGAACACTAAATATGCCCGAAAAACACACACAAACACCATCAAATCAGACTCCAAATCCTTCAATAAATTGTCGATTTAACCATAAATCCTCGTTATTGATCGTAATTAGTCAAACTTTCGGGTCAAAATTGGTGGTTTTAGGTCCAAACAATCAAATTTGATAGTCATAATCTATTGAATCGATGATAATAAGTTAAATGAGCAATATTTAAAAGAAAAAGAGGTTGTTGATAAAGAAAATCAGGTTATGGATGACGAAAGTCATCTTGTGGATGAGATAAATTCAGATTTAGATTTTAAAGAAGATGTAGTCGTTGTACCAGGTAAAATCATACGTGATTATGTTATTATTTTTTTGGTTATCAAAAAGAAACATTCACAAGTGATTTAATGCTTTTGATTGCAAGATAAATCACACGAGATATGATTTTTTTGGTTATATGTATATTATGGTACTTTGTAATAAAGGCCGTATAAAAGGAGTAGGTTTAACGAATGCAAAAGAACGAGGTTTTTAGACCCGCACGTTACCGCCGGGTGTTTCTATACACAATGAAAAACAACATAGTTTATACCCATTTAGAGTACAAATCGTATGACAAAAGTTCAGGTCTATCTTTACAATGAATAGTGACCACTAAACAATCTTCACATCAAGCCTTTGCTTTTCACTCCCAAATCCCCTTTCCTGCGCTCCACCAAAAGTTTATAGGTTAATTATGATTATAAATATATGGTTCACATAAAATATTCTGTTAATACAAATATCGTCTAAAAAAACGTTGTTTATATTTTACGATCCTTGCTATATTTTGTTAATGACAATTATAAACTTTATTTTTAGCAAAACATAAATATAGTTAAGTCTTTTACATATATAGTCACATATCTTTCATAAACACAAAACATCATATATGTGTTACATATTCACTTTCATATACATTTTACAAGCTACATTCATATACATTTTAATCCTAAATTAGAAATGTATTATGACATCATGGCATACATCACTTTGAAATCTTTTAGTGATTTTGAAGATCATATATATATATCTTGTTTAAATCCTTGCTCAATGAAAAGATATGAAAATATCTTGGTTAGATTTGGTGAAGATTTTTGTAGATTTGCTGTCAGGTTCGCACGGAACCAAACTAATACACGGACGGATCCCTCATTTTGGATCCGTCCCATCCGTGGCTTGTTGAGGCAGTTAGCCTATAAATAGGAAGCCACACATTCATGTTTTCTCATCACTCATAAGCATAAACAACATCATACATTCTTTCATTCTTATCTAACCCATTCATATCTCATATTTCATTTTAAGTGATCTTTCTTTGTAGCAAGAAGATCAAAGCATCACAAGCTTCAACAAAGCGTTGCAAGACTTGTTAGTTAGTTACTGTGTGAATTTTTTGTTTTTCACACATCATTGTTTGTACCAAACAATCATAAAATCTCTGTAGTGATCGGTTAGTATTTTAGTCCTCAAAATACATAGAGTATTGGGAGTAGTTGTACACTTGTAAAAGAACTCGGTATTTAGCTTTGTACCGAAAAAAGTGTAAGCGACGTTTGTAAAGGTTTTCTCCGCCGAGAAGGGAGCTTGTTTCTTAGTGAAGAAAAACTCTCGAGTTAGAGGCTCGGGGAGTGGAGTAGGGCAAGGAAGAGAGTCCTTGTAGACCGAACCACTATAAACAATCGTGTTGTGGTTTGATCGTTTCTTTCCTTACTTGCATGTTATTTATTGTTTGATATTTGCATTAGTTGAAATCACACTAAGTATTCAAAGCGAATTAATTTTAAAAACGGTAAAACTATTCAACCCCCCTTCTAGTTTTCCACAATTGGCATCAAGAGCTACGTTACTCAAGATTTTTAAAATATATTGTATTTTAAAACTTGGAACGATCCATGGATTTTGAAAAGTTCAAAGAAGGGCAACCTATGCAAAGACCACCACTATTTGAACCAAATGGTTTTATATATTGGAAAAACCGCTTTGAAACTTATGTGAAATCAAAAGACATAGATCTATGGTATATTATTATAGAAGGTGATCATAAAGCTATAATAAAAGATATATCAAGTGGTCAGGATGAGGATACCTCACTTGCTCGTCATAGTGATGAGCAAAAGAAGTTGATTGCTAAAAATAATGAGGCTAAAATGATGTTTTACAATGCTTTACCTAGAAAAGAATATGAAAGAGTCTTTATGTGTAAAACCACAAAAGAAATTTGGCAATCTTTAATTATCACTCATCAACTCACAAGTCAAGGATAACAAAATTGATCTTCTTGTTCAACAATATGAACAATTTGTTATCCCTGAAGATGAGACCATTGATAGTGCATTTGCTAGGTTTAATACTATCATTACTTCTCTTAAAGAACTTGATGAATCTTTTTGTAGTAAGAAATTTGCCAGGAAATTCCTTAGAGCACTCCATCCGAAATGGAGAGCAAAGGTGACGGTCATTGAAGAATCCATGGATCTTTCAAGCATGTCACTTGACGAGCTAATCGGAAATCTCAAAGTTCATACATAGTTAAGGGTAAAAAGGAAAAATTCAAATCCATTGCCTTAAAAGCTAGAGTAGACTCAAGTGATGATGAAGAGTCTAGTTCGGGTAGCGAAGATGAAGAATATGCCATGGCCGTAAGAGATTTCAAGAATTTCTTTAGAAGACGAGGAAAGTTCGTAAGACAACCTCGAGAAGACAAGAAATCCTTTCGGAAGGATCGTGATGACAAGAAAGGAAAAGGGGAAAGAAAATGTTTTAGATGCGGAGATACAAGTCATCTAATAGGAGATTGTCCTAAGCCACCCAAGAACAAAACTCAAAGAGCTTTTGTAAGTGGTGCTTGGAGTGACAGTGAAGATGATGAAGAAGAGCCTAAGAATGACGAAGTTGCTCTCATGGCTCATGACTCAAACGAGGTACATTCTGACTCATCTTATTCTTCTATTGATGATGACACCTTGCAAAAGGAATATAACAATCTATGTGAGCTTAGCTTAAAAATCATAAACAAAAATAAATTTTTGAAAACTAAAAAGGAATTTTTAGAAAATGAAGTTTATGAGTTAAAAGAAAAAGCTAAACGATTAGAAAAGAGTAAAGCTATTGACGAGGTATGTATATCATGTCAAGAGCTTAAACTTGAATTAGAGAAACTTAAAATCACACAGGACGCACTTATCAAACAAAACTTTAAATTCAAAAGATTTGATAAAAATATTAGTTGTGTAGATAAGATAATGAAAATTCAAAAATTACCACATCATAAAACTGGACTAGGTTTTATGAAATTAGGAGATTTAAGTAGTCTAAAGAAACAAGCCGTAAAAGTACAAGAAACTGTTTCAACAGTCTCAGAAACCCACGGATTAGACGGAACCAAATCCTTGGTTCCGCCAGTAGTTGAGAAGGGATCCGTGGGAACTGTTGCTGAACAGAAAGCTTGCATATCGGCTCGTACAAAGTTCGTTAAAGTCATACAGAAACCTAATACTAGTTCAACTGTAAATAAACAAAAACCAGTTGTTACTCTAGGAGTAGGGCTTGGTAAGAATGAATTTAGAACTAAAACTACTCAACAAAGAACTAGGACGACTATTACCAAACGCCCCTTTCCAAAAAGTAACTACAACACACAACCTTATTATCAAAATGGTTGGAACCAAAACCTTCCTAGGCATTATCAAAGTCCCAACTACATGCCATGGAACCCATATCCACCATTTCCATACATGAATCAAGTTAATGGGATGTTTAACCAAAATGGACCCATGAGATATTGGGGACCAAATGCTTGAGTTTTTCTATAACTTAGGTATGCTTGAAAGTCGGTTTGGAACCAGACGAGTGGATAAAAGATAGCGGGTGTTCAAGGCATATGACGGGAAACAAGAGCATTTTCTCAACCTACCAAGAATATGACGGAGGTAATGTTACTTTTGGTAGCGAGTTAAAAAGCAAAATCGTTGGAACAGGTACTATCTCTCATGACTCTCTCTCTATTGATAATGTTGCTCATGTTGATAACTTAGGATTTAACTTGCTTAGCATTAGCCAACTATGTCGTAAAAAGTATGATGTCCTATTTAGTGAAAACGGAAGTAAAATACTAAAAGACGGTATAACCATAGCTAAAGGTGTTTTGAAAAATAACGTATACGTTATGAAAATAGATAAAACATCTAAAGATAAACTTTGCCTCACCTCTCTAGACGACATCTCAACTCTTTGGCATAGACGCTTAGGCCACGCCAATATGAGACTCATCCAATCTCTATCATCTAAGGAACTCGTTAGGAACCTACCCAAGTTGAAATATGACTAACACTTTTGTGATGCTTTCAAAATTGGGAAACAAGTTCATAATAGCCATAAGGCTAAAAATATGGTGTCTACATCTAGGTTTCTAGAACTTTTGCATATGGATTTATTTGGTCCATCCGCTATACAAAGTTATGGAGGCAACTTCTACAGTTTGGTCATAGTAGATGATTATTCAAGATACACTTGGACTAAATTTTTGAAAAGTAAAAATAAAGCTTTTGATAAATTTGAAATTCTTAGTAAGAAAATTCAAAATCAACTAGGAAGTAACATTGTGTCAATTAGAATGGATCACAGTCGTGAATTTGATAATGAAACTCAATTTGGAGCTTTTTGTGATGCTAATGGCATAACACATAATTTTTCAGCTCCTCGTACTACTCAGTCAAATGGTATAGTAGAACGTGAAAACCGAACTCTCCAAGAAATGAGTAGAACAATGCTTAATGAACAAAACATACCGCAAAATTTTTGGTGTAACGCCGTTGACACATCTACCTATATCTTAAATAGAGTTTTAATAAGACCATTTTTGAAAAAAACTCCATATGAACTATATAAAGGCAAAAAGCCTACATTAGGCTACTTTAGAGTTTTTGGAAGCAAGTGCTTCATTCTAAATACTAAGGATTATCTCACCAAATTTGACGCAAAGACTTATGAAGGTGTTTTCCTTGGATATTCTCAAAATAGCAAAGCCTATATTGTTTTGAACAAAGAAACCTTAAGAGTCGAGGAATCGTTAAACGTAACATTTGACGAAAGTCCACCTTCCTCTAAGACATCACCTTTGGTAGATGACGAGTTAGTTGAAAGTCAAATGGTTGAAAACCAAGAGAGTCTAGATAACGAAAAAGAAGGTGAACTATTAAATAAAGAAATAGTCAATGTCAAAGAATCTAAAAGTCATCCATTAGATAGTGTCATAGGAAATATTAATGAAAGAACCTTAAGATCAAAAGTCTAAAATCAAAGTAACTTCATTTGTTTTATTTCAACCATTGAACCCAAAAATATAAATGAGGCTATAAAAGATGAATCTTGGGTCATAGCAATGCAAGAAGAATTAAACCAATTTGTTAGAAATGATGTTTGGACATTAGTTCCTCAACCAAAATGTCAAACCATAATTAGAACAAAATGGGTATTTCGAAATAAAATGGATGAAAATGGTGTAGTGTCTAGAAACAAAGCTAGGCTAGTAGCTCAAGGCTATAATCAACAAGAAGACATTGACTACGATGAAACTTTTGCTCTGATTGCTAGGCTCGAGTCAATTATAATATTACTTGCATATGCATGTGCACATGACTTTAAACTTTTTCAAATGGATGTCAAAAGTGCATTTCTTAATGGTTTCATAAATGAGGAAGTGTATGTCGCACAACCTCCCAGCTTTGCCCATTTTGAAAAACCAAATCATGTCTACAAACTTAAAAAGGCTTTATACGGACTTAAGCAAGCACCAAAAGCATGATATGATCGACTTAAAACATTCTTAGTTGAACATAAGTATACCATGGGACTAGTAGACAACACTCTCTTCACTAAGAAAAAGGGATCACATATTATCATAGTTCAAATTTATGTGGATGACATCATATTCGGATCAACTTGTCAAGAGTTATGCGACGATTTTTCAAAAATCATGCATGACGAGTTTGAGATGAGTATGATGGGAGAACTAAACTTTTTCTTAGGTCTTCAAATAAAACAATTAGAAGATGGGATAGTCTTTAACCAATCTAAATACATAAAAGATATGCTTAAGAAATTTGGTCTTGAAGACTCTAAACCCATGAAAACACCCATGTCCACAGAAACTAAACTCACCAAGGATGAAGAAGGTGAATCCATAGACAACACTAAATATAGAGGAATGATTGGTAGTCTACTTTATCTCACGACTAGTAGACCCGGCATTATGTTTAGTGTTTGTCTATGTGCTCACTTTCAAGAAGATCCTAAAACATCCCATCTTGAAGCCGTAAAACGAATATTTAGATACATTAAAGCTACTACATACTTAGGATTATGGTATCCCAAAGGAATGGGTGTTGAAACCATAGTGTATGTCGACTCAGACCATGCCGGTGACTATGTCGATAGAAAAAGTACAAGTGGTATTTGTACTTTTGTAGGGCATTGTCTTACCTCATGGTTCTCAAAGAAACAAACGGCTCTAGCAATCTCAACAACCGAAGCCGAGTACGTGTCAGCAGGAAAAGCATGTCAACAAGCTCTTTGGATGAAACAAGCTCTCGTCGACTATGAAATTCAACTCAACGACGTCCCTATTCTTTGCGACGACAATGGAGCTATCGATCTTAGTAAAAATCCATTTCAACATGCTCGAACCAAACACATTGAAATCCGTCATCACTTTCTCCGCGACAATGTTCAAAAAGGAAACATCTCAATTGAGAAAGTATCCTCAGAAGACAACATTGCCGATATCCTAACAAAACCTCTTAAGCGAGAACCATTTAATCTTTTTAGAATTGGTTTAGGACTAATGAAACCAAATTTGTAGTTAAAATCTTAGCTTAAACCTTAGCTAAACCAAACACGACAAAAATGACCAAAACCCAAAACTGTCCCAAGGAACCCTTCGACAGCAAGGGCGGAACCAAATATTTAGTTCCGCCCCATCCTTAGGTTCATGGGTTGGTTTTTAAATATATTATACAAACACTCCTTTTATCATACCCATAACACACAAGTAACTCAAACTCGTCCCATAGCACACCATTCTTAGAATTTAAGCATCTCCTTCAACAAATTTGTGCTCTAATCCACACTATAAGTTTCCCAACTACATTTACACTCCTGATCTGAGTCTAGGGTTTCTATTTCTTGCACAAAACCTAAACTTGGGGATTATGCATCTTTTTGATAAATCATGAAGTACATTTGCTAAATTACATAACTAATCATGTTTCCCTTAGTTAGAAATTGCATATTGTAAGACATTATCATAATTTACCAAAAACCCCATGTCAATTTTTTTGTAAATAGCTTCTCACTATTAGGAAAAATGATTTTTCACATTGTTCATACAAATAAAAACGTTATGTTTAAAACATCATTTGCATAATGTCTCTTGAATGCTAAAGGAAATACATAACTAATATGTATTTTCGGGTACATTCAATCGAAGCTACATTGAATTAGGAGCGTTTGGGTTATCTCTTGTTTTGTTACAAAACTTGCTAAATGAAATCATTTTTATGCATTAAAAGGAGTCGAGATAACCGCACCTCCACATTGTCCTCATATAGGCACACACTAGAACATTATATCTAAACTCTTGTTAGTTTTAACTAAAGTATGTAATTTTTGTATCTAGGATCAATCATGCCTCCCGCGACCTTCTATGACCACAAGGATACCCTAAACTACCTTCCAAAACACCACAAAACTAAGGGACTTACACCGGCTCAAGTGAAAATCTTTAAGGCCCTAGAGAAACGATATGTTCATGAGGGTAGAACCATTGACCCTTCCTTTCTAGAAGGAACCAATATTCGCCAAGAACTAGCAACCATTCACTTTGATGGTCTCTTGTACATAAATGAACAATTATGTCCTAGATTTGTATTAGAGTTTTATGCTAGTGTTGTCCTCACCACAAATGATTATGGTCACATCTCTATCCAGTTCAAAGTCAATCAAAATTACTTCAACATACCTTTAAATCAATTTGCGGAAGTCCTTGGAATTCCGTGTGAAGGTACATGTCTTTACTAGGATAAATGGTCTTTATCAACCCTTGATTCTATTGTTGATCGTATGCCTCCATACGACACTCCTTTGGTTCAAAAAGAAATAATCCGAGACCATCTTTTCCTTCCTAGAACTTCCAACACAAGAACAACCCGCCAAGGAAATGAAGTCAACCGAGACCCTTTTGGCATGGAGCTAAATGAACTTAGACCACAATTCAAAAAGTGGGAAGAAATTCTTAGAGCCAATGTCTTGTGTACCATAGGCAATCGTGACCACATCAATGCTTGTCTATGATACATGCTTTTCAGCTTGTCAACTCATCAACCTTTCAACCTTGCCTACTATGTCGCCAAAAGGATGGCGGACATACCAATGTTAGGAACCACCGCTCTTCCATACGGGATGCTTCTCACCCATCTTTTTAGAGCCTTTGCACCCATTCCACCAAATGCTAGAGGTTTTTGTCCCGACTACTCCCTTGTTAATCACATATTTGTACCTTTGAGTGATAAGAGAGTAGCTAAAACACAAGGAAAACGTCCTCATCCACCTACTTCCTCATCATCATCATCTATGAGCGAGGATGATGGACTTCCAAATTTTAGGCTTCCACCTCTCGAATACACGCAACAACTTCCGACCATTGACAATCAATCGGAAGAATTCAAGCAAACAAGAGGGATGTTCAAGTGCATTGGAAGATTCCTAACAAAGATAAACAAGAAACTTGATAGGCAATAAGAGGTTTCATGAGTGTTTGGTACACTTGTTTCTAACAATGATGTGTGATGTATTTTTTTGATCGTAGGATGATAACTTATCTTTGAACAATTATATGAACTAACATTATCTTGCAGGGAGATAACATTATGATGTTATCAATTTTCTATCCTTAAGCCCCTGTTTGGCACAACTCACATTGTTAGTGATATCATTAGCCCCGGTTTGATCTATAACCTTACATGTGTTATTACCTGTTTTATTGTTATTTTCCAATCACAACTAATTAATTACACATGTTTAAGGAAAATTTACGGGATTTGAACGGGGTTCGGGGGTTCAAAAATTGCCTCTAATTACTTTTTTTGATTGGCGGATTGGACGAAACAAAAAATTTGGTTTTGTCCGTTCAAATTTTTGGTGCCGCCAAAAATTGCCTGACGTATCAGGCGGAACCAAAATCTTGGTTCTGCTAGTGTTTTCGTTTGGTTCCGCCATTTAACAGCTATATTTTTTTAAATTTTGTTTAATCCCGAACTCTAGATCATTCATTCTTGTTATTAGGATACTTTAACTCTTATTCATTCACATTAAGATCATCTTAGCTTACTTAGACCAATAGAAAAACAATTTCCCACCAAAACTTGAAATTTCAAAATTCCACTCAAGTTACCTTTCTCCATAAAGCAAGGATCCCTCAAAATGGTTCTTTGCCATCCGTGGATCAATCACATCATAAGATCTTCCACTCACCACCATGCATTAACTGCATGTCTTCTTCATTTCACTCAACTCAATCCTATTGGATTGATTTTGATGATTTGACAACCTTCCCTTCCACTTCTAAATCATTAGAAACTACCATTTTTGTATGGTTTAACATCAAATCTAAACACACTCTTCCATAAATCTTGGATTCTATAAATTGGAACCTTTATGATGATCATTTCTCACACCTGCACCACCATTTCTAGTAGAATTTCTACATATCTCAACCATTTTCTTCACAATTACAAAGTCGAACAACTCCTCATCACCATCTAGACCACATAGAAGAACTGCTAGGATGAGTGTAAGACCATGTTGCTTTGTCAACCTCAACTCATCATCATCAGACTCATCACCACTCAACATCTCATCTCCAATCAATGAGGAAAACTTTCTCACCTTGTCCACTCCAACACCTCCACATATCATCATAACAACTCCACCACCAACAAAAACACCAGTGGCCACCACACCACCTCCCGCACCATCTCAATTACCCAAACCACCATCACCTCCGAGATCTCCAAAACTCCAACCTATAGAGTTGTTTGCCACACCACCAACCTCTCCACACCCTTACTTGGAAACTCTAGAAGACATACCTCCTAGATCAACCAATCCACCACCATTGCCATTTGAGAGTGAACCTTCACAACAGCAACCATTACTATTCCACCTTATTTATAGGGAAATCCATGGCCCACTATATAATGATCATGCTCCACCACCTCAACAACCTCAACCTCAACCTTTCTCACAAACCTCAACACTCCAAGGCATTGACGAGTAAATGTGGATTGGCCCTCCACAAACTCAAAGTAAAATCAATGAGGAACTTGATCACCTCTATGCCTTTTCCAACATGGTGGATTCTCACCTCCATGAAGCCATGCAACTACAAACCACCTTGCTTTCCTCTATCACTCCACCGAATCCCAACCACCAATCAACTTATGTTCCACCACCACCACCACCACCAACAAACGAACCTACCCTACCACCAAACTTCCCTCGCCATGGTTGCCCCATGTGTGAACGAACCGCTCATCTTACTCAACGAACCAACATTTTGGTTCATGAGCTCCAAAATGAGATAAGGTTCATCTTAAACTACATCCTCGAGCGCCTCAACGCTCTTTCTCACCCTCCTCAATAGATGCTCACACTAGGAGCTTTATATCTTAGGATTTTTTTTTTCTTTTTTCTATTTTAGGATTTTATTCTAGGACTTTTCTTTCTAAGTTATTTTTCTATTTATTTCCTTTGTAGCATCTCCATTATAGCCAAATTTTGTGACTTTTGTCACAAAATATTTTCTAATGAAAGATGTTTATTGATGTTTGTGTGTTGATTGTGATTTCTTATTGTACATAATATGGTCGGTTTGAATTATTTATCACTAACCTTTATTTTGTAGCACTCATTATTCATGCATCTTATACTTGGCACCCTAACTAGGGGGAGTATTGTCCAAGGGGGAGCTAATCAAGCACTCAAAATCCATGCATTATTATACTTGACACGCCAATTAGGGGGAGTATTAACGAAGGGCTTGCACTACATTCCGCTACGCATTTCTTCTTTTTGTTTCGACAAAAAGGGGGAGATAATATTAAACTCTTACATCACACTTTTTATACAATTTAAAATGGCTAAATCGATTTTAAAAGTTTCATAAAATTAGTTTAATCTATATTTTTAAAGACTTGCACTTTATTTATTTCATTGCTTAAAAATAAACTTTATGTTTTGTCCTCAACAAAAAGGGGGAGATTGTTAATACAAATATCGTATAAAAAAACGTTATTTATATTTTACGATCTTTGCTATATTTTGTTAATGACAATTATAAACTTTATTTTTAGCAAAACATAAATATAGTTAAGTTTTTTACATATATAGTCACAAGTCTTTCATAAACACAAAACATCATATACATGTTTCATATTCACTTTCATATACATTTTACAAGTTACATTCATATACATTTTAATCCTAAATTAGAAATGTATTATGACATCATGGCATGTATCACTTTGAAATCTTTTAGAGATTTTGAAGATCATATGTATATCTTGTTTAGATCCTTACTCAATGATAAGATATGAAAATATCTTGGTTAGATTTGGTGAAGATTTTTGTAGATTTGCTGTCAGGTTCCCACGGAACCAAACTAATAATACACGGACGGATCCCTCATTTTGGATCCGTCCCATCCGTGGCTTGTTGAGGCAGTTGGCCTATAAATAGCAAGCCACACATTCATGTTTTCTCATCACTCATAAGCATAAACAACATCATACATTCTTTCATTCTTATCTAACCCATTCATATCTCATATTTCATTTTAAGTGATCTTTCTTTGTAGCAAGAAGATCAAAGCATCACAAGCTTCAACAAAGCGTTTCAAGATATGTTAGTTAGTTACTATGTGAATTTGTTGTTTTTCACACATTATTGTTTGTACCGAAAAATCATAAAATCTCTGTAGTGATCGGTTATTATTTTAGTCCTCAAAATACATAGAGTATTGGGAGTAGTTGTACACTTGTAAAAGAACTCGGTATTTAGCTTTGTACCGGAAAAAGTGTAAGCGACGTTTGTAAAGGTTTTCTCCGCCGAGAAGGGAGCTTGTTTCTTAGTGAAGAAAAACTCTCGAGTTAGAGGCTCGGGGAGTGGAGTAGGGCAAGGAAGAGAGTCCTTGTAGACCGAACCACTATAAACAATCGTGTTGTGGTTTGATCGTTTCTTTCCTTACTTGCATGTTATTTATTGTTTGATATTTGCATTAGTTGAAATCACACTAAGTATTGAAATCAAATTAATTTTAAAAACGGTAAAACTATTCAACCCCCTTTCTAGTTTTTCACATATTCAGATTGCAAGTAGAGTAAAATGTCAGGTCAATTACCCTTTATTGCTCCATAGGCAATCCCAAACACCCCATATTATCGGCTTATAAGACATGAACCTGCTTTAAAATTAGCATGTTCCATCCAAGCACTAAAGTCTGCATATATGCTTCTAAAAATGCAGTAAGCAAATAAAAACTCAAATAAGCTAGCCCAAACACCAGGTAATCTGAATGTGTGCTTGTTACCTCTTTATTAATCCTTAAAATTGGAATTATGAAGCACTTAAACAATTGGTTTTTTATTATTGCGTTTTGAAACAACATAAGCATTTGAAACACTGTATTCTGCAGTTTATTTTCTTATAGTTGATTATCTGAGTACGTACTCCCAAGAACGAGTTTCAAAATTTTCCGTGTTGGATAATCTATTTTAGAATACAATGGCAACTCTCCTATAGTATGTAATATTAGTAAATAGGTCTATGTAAAAACCAAAATCCAGAACATCTATAATCGCAAGCCAATCCTTATGTCAATTGGTCATTTTGATCCACATAAGTAGAATAACAAAGATAAGTATAACACTCATCTGCATATCAATAAGCCTTTGGGGAGACGGGTAAGGACTGCATATCATGACCTTTTCCGACGGTATTCTGACGTTGACCACATATGCCCACATCTGCCGCATAGCCACCGGGAACTTCTTGCAATGATTTGTAAGCCTGTGCAAGCTGATTAGGCTGGGAAAGATCATGAACATCCTGTGACACAGCCCGTGGCTGACATAAACCTGCAACAACACCGTCCTTAAAACCCTATTCACTAAAGAATATAAGGTACTGACATAAGAAAAAGGCATTTGTTCACCTGTTGGTTCAACATGCTTCTGAAATTCATTCCTATATCATATTTTCCGCCTTCTTGACAGTTCCAACTACATCCTGAATTCCAACCGCTGGAATATAATTTAACTCTGTGGAAAGGTTTCTTGCAGGTTTGTTGCGCCTCTAAAGCGACCAATCGACATGCGGTAAACATGATTCAGTTAAGCCACTTCTCCCTCCAAGATCTAGAACCCGTTTTGTAACTCTCCCGTTATGAAACCCCACATTTTGTTCAGCGTCTTCCAATAAGCATTCACCTGCGTAAAATCAGCCCCCAACACAACCATAAGCAGATAAGCACTTAAAAAAGCAATTCCAAAAGACCTTCTTATTCGGGTCAGCTAATATAAACATTATTTAAGCCTATGGTTTGTTCATGCATCATAAGTTCAAACAAATAACTAAAGAGGTTGAAAAAAAAAGAAACAAAAAACTTAACGAAAATCCAATTCGTTTAAAACTTTCATCAGACACATCGTAGGATATCAAATTTCACCACGCTTTTAAACACAGAACTTGAGCTCCAAAATCACAAACAGAAGAAGGCGTCGGGTGTAAACATTTAAAAGGTTTCTCATTATACCTGAATTTTCCTACAACGTGTTGATAATACGTGTGCGTGTTGAAGGGTCACCGACCACAAAAGAATGGATTCTCAGCTTGAACTTTTCTCACTTTGGTTTTATCTCTTGCGCGTCTTACTGCTTCTTGAACTTGTCGATCATGGTCTTTCAACATTTGATTCATTTTCCCGGATGGAGCTTGTAGTGGGTCTGAATAGTGAATGTTACTTGCCTTCGATCCATACCCGACCTGAGCATAAAGAAGGTTATAAAGGTCATGTTTCACAATCTGAAATGGAGAATACAAACGATAGTAACAAAACTTACGGGAACTCGATCTTTATTGCTTGTTCTTCCATCTTCGTCATGTTGTCCACCTCCATTTGAAAACGCCTCTACGCATGACAAAAAGAAGAGACTATAAGAGCTAAACTGCGACAACAAATAAGAAAGTTTGTCCAAAAAAAGGTAACACTTACCATGATTATGAACGAACACAGGGCCCATTTGAGACAAAACGACATCAGCAGGTGAATAATATTTGGAACTGCTGATGGGTGTGCAATGGCGAACATTAAAAGTTATTAAATTTAAAACCACTGATAGGATCACGATTCAACTTTTTGTGAAAGAATCTCACCCAAGAACATCAGCAGGAGGTCATGAATGCAATAGGCCTTCCATTATCCCAACCTTCATGAGTTGTTCTTCATCCTCATATCCATTGTACTCGCCACTCTCTTTCTTCATCCTCATCTCCACTTTATTCCCCATACTCCTTATCAAATAAGCAGTTTCAATAACCAACCCCAAACGCCCACAAACCTAACAAAAGGCCCAAATTCTATGAAAACCCTACCAAAAAAAAACAACTATAATAAAAATAAAATAAAAAAACCCAAATTTTGACTAAATCTCATTACTAAAAAGCAAAAAAAGATCCAATTTGAGCATTTTCTTTACCGAATTGAAAATCAAACCCAATGCTGGTGATGTTCTGCAGCTATAGCTTTGGCTGTAGTATCAGCTTTCAGGGTCTTCTTGGCTGGGTGGCCCACTGCAGTTGAATGGATTATTTTCTATGGTTTTCGACCCTTCAAGAATAACCTTTTATGTATGTCTGTATATACATCATTTTCATCAACAATTTCCTCCTGGATCAGTTACGAAAAGTAATTAGCACTTTAATATGAAAACATGGATTACATTGTGATAAAATCTGAACCAAAATAGTTCTAGAGTTGCCATGATAAGATGTTTAGATAAGAGGTCAAAACAGGTGGCTCAAGTTTCCATCCATTTGATAAATAGTCCGTGTGGTAAGCGATCGTATAACGCCATTTGATAAATAGTCCGTGTGGCTCAACGTTTTAACTCTATATCACTTTCATATAGATGTTAAGCAACCACTGTGTAAAAAAATGAATAAAAGTTACGATGAAGGCAAGAATACCAACTTGGCAGATTGATTAAAGCTTGTCTCGACCTCCTCAAGGGTTGCATCGTACTCGATTGGTGATGCAACAATTCTCCAATTTTCTAGTTGTTGAATCACCTCCACTGGTTTTCGGAGCTCCATGGCCCTTCCAACCATTTTCACTACAAACATTAAGGCATCATCGTCAGCCATGATCAACAAACTAATAATAACAAAAATTACATGTTTTCCCATATCGGATAATCACTTTCCATAAAAAGAGCCAAAGAGCCAAACACCCCAGAATTTGTTTGAAGCAACTCATACGACACTACATTAGTTAAGTCTGTTAGAGAATAATACATTAACCATAAAAGACCTAAATTTGTTTGAAGCAACTCATATTTAGGGTTCGCAAGGTTACTTGAAACTGAAAAGGCAATTAAGCTCTATTAACTTAAGCTTATAAGCCATAACTTAAACTTATAAGGCTTTTGGGCCCCCTTAAGCTAATAAGCCATGACTAATTTTTTGTCTTTAGAAATCCAGCTTATAAGCCATAACTAATTTTAGGGGTAACCTTTTGATTACGCATAAACATAACTAATTTTTTCCCCCAACTAATTTTCCGTTTTGATAGTGTTGTGTGTACCTACATATACATACAATTTGCTGTCACTATCCCACAAATTAATCACTATCCTACAAATTAACCAAACAACACATAAATCAACGCGCAAGAACCACCAAATTCACTAAAAAACATAAGTCGATTTTAGAAACAGTTTTAATCAAAAACAAAACTAAATAAAAAAGATAAAGAATTACATACCTTGATTTAAAAAATTAATGGCAACGACACTTCATCCTCTTTTGCAATCCATCTATCCTACTCAAAATAGTTGAAACCTGCAATTAAACATAAACCTCTGAATAAAAACACAAACTTTTTATAAAAAAAAAGTAACTGGAATTAAAAAAATAAAAAACCCTAGATTTGGATCACCGGAATTTAGTATATGTGTGTGCTTATGAAGAATCCAGAACCAGCTTCATCTATCTAAACCACTAAAAAAGGACGTGGCTATAAAAAACCAAGCAGCTGTAAAACTTAACAAATGGCAATCACACAACCACGCTTTTCATTCCTCTCACAAAACACTGTACCCTCATTATAATATTGTTGTCCTGTAGATGATACTGTAGTTACACTCACAAAGATGACTATAGATCTTTCAGGGTCGGATCAGAGTCATGTGGCCCATCGGGTTTTTTTTCGGTGCCGAAGCACATATTAGTTGTTTTGATCATGTATTTTTTTCATGTAGATGTATGTCTTTGTGACGCTTTAATGGAGTGAGAGAGACACGTGAGAGAAGATCCGAGTGAAGGTGGTTTTTTTTTTGGGTTCGGGCCATAGATACCTACAAAGTCTATGGTGAATAGTACATGCTTTTTATACTTAAGTTATAATAAGCAGTCAAGAGATGACTACAAACATGATTGAAACTTGAAAATTATTTTAAATGTATTGTTACCATGTTTTAACACTTTCTTATGAAGTTTTATGTACTGTATTAACTTAGTGAATTATAATATTTTGAACAAAGTTTGGTTGAATATGAATGTAAGTAATACTTTATTTACGTTTCTTGGTTAAATTGAAAAAAAAAAAAAAATCAAATGATTGTATGCACGATCATTTTTTATTTTAGGTGTAAATCACATGTGATTTTAGGTGTAAATCACATTGATTTTCGATACAATAACATGTGATTTTTTGCATTTATATGTATATCACATGTGCATGAACCATGAATCTATAATAAATTAATTGTACTTTAATTACAGCAATAAAAACACGATTCAACACGCACAATGGGTATATGAAAGAGAATGGCAAATCCTTATAACATACTTGCATCACTAATGATTAACAAAATATACAATATATACCCACTAGTAGAAATAAGATACTAGTTCAAATGTTGACAAAAATACAAATTACAGTTATTCTTTTTCTCCATGAACATGCTCATAAAACCTAAACACTTAAATGTTTAATCATATTGGCAATGAGTATGATAAACTTCTTTTCATCTTCTCCATAATTGTTATTGAACTTGTTAGCCAAATTATTTGATATGTGCAATTTAATCTTGTTGAGTGATTGTTTGACTTGAATAAAAAAGGATAGACATATTCAAGTTATAGCATGCGATCCAAACATTTGATATCAAAATTTTAAAAAAAAATTAGTAGAATCACATGTGATTTGCGGTAAAAAGACATATATTTAGACCCGCAAAGTCACATGCACATTTCATCAAACACATGGCATGAATCAACAACCACCACAACAATAATCTATCAAAATATGAATAACAACTTCAACAACTATAAAATCATTGCATAATCGATTAAAAATAACAAATCAAGTAAAAAAAGCTATTTTATACAAGTGACATATTCATGTATCGTCGATCATTAGGTTTAAGAGATGATGATTCAAGCTTCAAATCAAATGTTGATTGATAGATTTTACTTCATAAATTCTTTGTACCTAAATGAAAATATCTGTGGGGGAATTGGGGGTTGAAATTGGGGAAATGAGAGCATTAAGGGGTGTGTGTGAAATGCGTGTGTAAGTGTGTGTGTTTGTGAAATGACAGTAAAATAAGTGGGTTTGACAAAAAGACAATTTTATTAATTATTACCAAAGTTTTACTTATTTTTAATTAAAAATTAGTAATGATATAAACCATTGATAAAAATAGTTTTGAGCTCGTTCGTAACCGTCGACTATGAAATTCATAACCGTCGTTGTCACCCTATGCGCTTGAAGTTTTAGATTTTGTTTTACCATAACTTTTTCATTAACTCAGATTTGGGCGATTTAAAAGGCCACGCGATCAGGACGAGAAGATCTACAACTTCAGAAAATCAAGTTGAAGCCGTCACTCACAAACAATGATGTCGGCACCTTGCCGACTCAAAAATCTCTATAAATAAAACCCTCATAACTTTGTTTTTCTACACCCTAAACCTTAAGGCCAATTCTAGGGTTCAGGTAGGTGATATTTTAGCAACTTTGAAGGCTTAATGCATTCCTTTGTCATCTAGTAATCATTCGATTGTGTGCAAACTTTGAGAGATAAACCCTAGCTAATTTCTATATTAATTTTGTTAGGTAATAAATGCCTATAGGTCCGGCCCGTTGGTTTAGGCCCGTTTAGCATTTAGGGTTTAGGTTTATTTAATTTCTATTTATTGTTATAGAATTTTTGTTGTTCATTGAATTTGATAATATAATTGTCATTTTCCCTCTGATTTCTACATAGTATCAGAGCTTTGAATCCTTTGTACGCGAGTTTGATTTGTTTATGTTATGCCTTGATACCGAATAAAAGAAAGAAGAAGAAAAAAATCAAAATCGATTGACACAATTTTGCTTAGCATGGTTGAATTAGTTATCATATGCAACAGGATTAGTGGTTTGAATGCATTTAACTATATAAGTTTACTCTATGTTCGGTGGATTTGTGATGGAATTAAGCGCATCGACGTACGGTATACACTTTACGGAAATTTTATTACTGATGTAAAGTGACATTCAGTTGTTGTGCTTTAATAATATTATTTAGAGTAAACACCAAAAAATGTCGCTAACGTTTGCCATTTTTGCGAGAAATGTCCCTAATCCTGAAAATTTGTAAGCTGTGTACCTAACATTTGGGTTTTTTTGGCGAGAAATGCCCTTGATCCGCTATTGTAGTTGCAAATTCCCATTTTTTGCTAATGCTCGTTACTAAAACCCGTTAGTCAAAGTCAAACCCCATGCGCAATGACCAATTTACACCTGTCTTCTTCCCCACTTTTATTTTCTTTCGAATTTGCACCAGCAACCTCCTTTACCACCACATAACCGACACCACCACCACCACGGTAAATTCATGTGAAAACAAACATTGAAGTAAAAGGCTAATAAAAGCCCTTTATATTAGGCAACAAAGAGATTAATACACAAAGCACATCGACTTTCTATTCTAAGAATGTTTTAGGTAGAGTGCACTCGATAATTTCCACTTATCTCGCACATCATACGCAAGATATAGACATAGCATACATTATAGCTAGGGGAGAGCAAAAAAACTGAAAAACTGAACCAAAACCCAAAAAACCAAAAAAACCGAACCAATTCTAAAACCAATGGTGCGGTTTTGGTTTTTAAAAAAACCGAATTTTTTTGTTTTATATGAAAACCCAAACCAAAAAAACCGAACCGCCACATACTAATATTCATAAAACCAATAAAAATGTATACGTATTAGTTTTGATACAAGTAATCACCAAAGTCCAAAAACTAAGAGATTAGATATTCGTAACAAGTGTTTATTTAGCTAACACTATAATAAATTCGTAAAGTTAGTTTTCTTTATTTCATATTTGCTCGCACATCTCATCTTTATATACATGTTATTTAATCTTATTAATTTACGACAAAATATTCAACTTACATTCTATGACTTCTTGATTTAGGTTTTGGATGTTCAAAAAATATCCGTATTCAGATATCTGAAAATTGATCAAAATTTATTAAAAAGGTTGGGTTTTATGAAATGCCAGTTTTGGAACTCATATAAAAGTTTTCTGAAAAATGTAGATATTTGGATATTCGGATATATAAAATTGTTATCTGAAATTTCGGATATCCGAATTTTAAAAACTTAGCTAAAATAATGGGTATAACATAAAACCATCAACTCAACTTTCGGATATTCGAAAACCGAAAACCGAACCGCCAAAACCCAAAAAAAAAAAACCAAACAGAACTTTTGGTGCGAGGTTTGGTTTTAAAAAACTTAAATCGAATTTTCGGTTCGGGGTTTGGTTTTAGCCAAAAACTACCCCAAACCGCCCCATGTTCACCACTAGTTATATCAACACAACAATTTATGATGATGTGTTGTGTAATTTTATAGTGTACAAATTATTTCACTTTTTAAATATTTACTACTCACACATGCTTTAAACTTGTTGACAAAAAATATAAAATGTGATTTTTAATCAAGTATTCAATATACTTTTTCGACAATATATACCAAAAAGAGATCTCAAATGAGCCAACATTAACATTAATATGCTTACACATGCTGAATGTTTAATATCTTCAAGTGTTGTAGAGTGAAATGTGATGAACCGGAACAACAACTTTAGTCACATGCAAGCTTCTCATACAAGTATATTAATCAACCAAATGAGCTTTATCTTTCCTCATCTTTTGATTGGTGACATAAGGTGATTCCAAGGTGTGTATAAAAACTTTAGTCTTTTTTTCATTGTGCCTACTCGAGGTATAATCTTCTCTCCAAGTAAAACTTCATTTCTCTATTTCATTTCTATATATATACTAGCTCATAACCCATGTTCAACACGGGTAGTATTAAGTAAATACCTAAGTTTAACAAAAAAAATGTAATGAGAATATAGTTTGCCAATATTATAATAGAGTAGATTAGATTAGGAAAAGAGATACCAAAGAATACTCGAACAAAAGAGATACCAAGCTCATTGTTTCCACCACATATAAGGCGAATTTCAATTTTGCAGTTGCAAGATGTTTTAGCAGTAAACAATTTACAAATCAACACTAAGAAAGTAGCTAATAGTATTCCAATTTGGACACACCAATAAACTTGGAGTATTTTTCTGAATGAATAATCTAGTGAAACTTGCTTCAATGACCCTTGAGAAGTTTCATGATAAGCAATTACAACTTAATCACGTACACATAACAAACTTACCTATAATGAGCAGGAAATAGGATTACAACCATCAATTTTATCCTCTATTTTTCGAGGTAGCATGTCATGATAACTTAGCATTCAAGTGAACTATCACATATGACCCGTTACTATATTAACATATTATTTTGATTCATTACAACCTGAAACAGAGGTGAAGTAACCATACCTTAAACCATCGCTTGGTTCAAAAGCTTACCAAACCATTAACAACACAAATGTTGCAATTAAAGTATAGTTTTATAAAGTTAGCAAGTGGCAATATTGGCCCAGTTCTTGTAACAATAATCAAATTATTGCAGCAAAAATAATCAAATTATAAACTATAAAACCATCACACAAGCCTTTTTATAACCTTGAATAAAAATAAAATCACCCCACCAATTATCAATTCAAATCCTAGCCTTCACAGGTCCTACTCACCAACATAAACATGACATGCTCACCAACATCAACTACAATCTCACATAGTTGAAGGACCTCATATTCTTTGACAATAAGCCTAGCAAAGTGTGAAAATTTAGTCATCTCAAACACTTGAAAGTTTTGTTATCGTTAAACCATCAACTTACATAAGCATAAATTAACATTCTTCAAACCAGGTGGAGCCACTTTATCCTTCATATCCTCTAAACCAGCAACAACATCCTCATTACAAAACCTGCAAATTTAAAGCGGAAACCAATGAAGCTTGCAAAATTCTCCAAGCAATAACTTCAAACAGGATATTTGTAGTTTTAGTTTTAAAAAGTTTTTTTTTAAAGCGACTCAATATTTAACAAGTTTCATATATTCACAAAAGAGTATCATATTCTTTTTATTATACATCGATCTTCTTGTAATGGTTTGTTCATTAAGCAACAAAAGAGGGCTAATAAAAAAATACTTTAAATTGGGTTGCTGCTTTACTATGTGACGTTTCATCGAACACGGTGTAGACATCAACTCTATACTCAAACATAAGCGTGAAGATATACACTTACAAAATCTGAACTAATAATTAAAGAAACAACAAAGAAAAGCTGATGTTTAATCAACCTAAAAGCAAACAAAAAGAAAAGCATGTTGATGTCAAGGTTAGAATTGAGATCAACAATACATACCTTAGATGTATTGATATAATTTGAAATGATAGGTAACCTTAATTACTTACCATCTCCATCTTCATCTACATACAAAAAATCAAGTGTAATGATTTGGTAAAGTTAAAATGTAAATGATTGAAAGGAAGTTGAAGATGGATTTACAGAATAATTAAAATAAAGAAGCACCATTACTGGCTAATGAAGGAGAAAATTATTAAAACGAAATGGCGATGTTGCATGAATCACTTTACACAGATGAAAACATTAGAGCACATGAGAAATTTGAATTTTAAATTCTTGGTAAAAGAGTTGTGATATTTTCAAGAAAAATGGTTTCAGAGAAGTGGATGAAGGGTCTCTAACTTTTCAAAGTTACAAACTCCACGACATGCAATTTTTTTAACCAATTAGAAAAGTAATATCAAAATTAATTATTACATAAACTATAAAAATTGAAACATCAATTGAAAGACACGTCTCCTTCATGTTGTCTGCCAAAACTGCGTTTTAATAAAATATATATATATATATATATATATATATATATATATATATATATATATATATATATATATATATATATATATATATATATATATATATATATATATATTAGGTGTTAGTGTTATAAAACTTGTAAGTTGTTGTAATAATTTTTATCATTGAACAAAGAAAGTGTTTAACAACTTTAAAGGTTTTAATAAAACTTTATTCGAGTATATTTTAACAAAACTCCCCACTTTTTAGACCCTCAATGAATTAGACAAGACTTATTTTGTAATGAATATATACATGATCTTCATTTTTTATTTGATTAAAAATCATAAATGGAAACAAAAGGTAGCAAATGAAAACATTTTCATTAACTCAAAATCCGCTACCTGTTGTTGTGTGAGAAAATTCATATGCTAAGATAAAACCGAAATCCTACATGTTTCGAAATCATGAGTCAAACAAATCTTAGTTAATTTTTATCAAATAGATCATGGTTTCATATGTGAATTTCGTTGCTATTGGTTTACACTTTTAGCTGTTTTTATTCTATTACAAAATTTGTATACAAACTTTTAAGTGTGGATACTATACACATTAACAAGTATCCGCGAATTTTATTCTAATTAACGGTTTTTTTGTTTAAGTGTTTAGCTTTTGACTACATTGATGTGTTACTGTTATAAAACTTGTAAGTTGTAATAATTTTTATCGTTGAACAAAAGAAAGTGATTTAACAACTTTAAAGGTTTTAATAAAACTTTATTCGAGTATATTTTAACAAAACTCCCCACTTTTAGACCCTGAATGAAATAGACAATACTTATTTTGTAGTGAATATATGCATGATCTTCATTTCTTATTTGATTGAAAATCAAATATAAATGGGTGCTAAAACAAAAGGTAGCTGATATTGCAAATGCAAATTTTTTATCCCCCTGTTTTTTTAAGGATAAAAACCTGTGTTGTACATATTATGTATTAAAAACCGAAATCCCACATGTTTCAAAATCATGAATCAAACAAGTCAAGTTTTATCGAATGGATCATGGTACTGCTCAACTGATCAAATAATGTGTTGGAATATTTGACAACGGGTGAGTTCCTTTGGCCTTGAGGACAACTAATTCCACAACTTATATATATCATGTGTGACAAACGGTAATTTTTACACTAATATTTTAATAATAAATGTTAATTTATTATTACCTAGCTGATAAATTAAGCATTCATGAGCTTGCATAACTATTTCGGGAAGCAAACCCGCACACTGTAGCATACAGTAACTCACAAAACTATTTGACTTTATCAGCAAAAGTGAATTTTTCCACTTTCTGACACTACAGACTTCAACTTAATAAAAACGAGAGGTTATCTCGTTTTTCCTGAAAAATGACACCACACGTGTACCGACACCACATTAGTAACGGTTTAATTTTATAATCTATTTTCAGAGTCGATAAATTTTACTTTTGTACCAGTTTTATAAAAATGTATTCAGAATTATATTTTTCGCGTTTATACCAAACCGGGGAAACACGATTACACCTCAGCTCAACGGGACACGGGGTACATAAATTACACTCAAATATAATAAACCAACCAAGCCCTTATCCCTTCCCCTTTGATATAACCGCCCCACTGATAACGCTCAAAATGAACATGTTTTTAGTCACGTTATCGTTAGATTTGTGCATCATATTTGGTTATATTTGTGTATATTTGTTACTAAATCATGAAAAAGTGTATATGCAAGTAAATATAGCCAAGTATAGGAAAAGATGATAAAAAGATGAAGAAATGAAGAGATTATGCACATTTGAAGAATCACGAGAAAGAAACAAGAAAAGATCAAGTTCTATGGAAGGAATTAGTGGTACAACAAAGGATCAAGCACGTAACGAGAAAAGGAAGAGAAAAAATAAAGTATGCATGGCAGAATGGCCCATCCGATCGGATGGTGCCCGTATCCGATTCGGATGGGAGAAAAGTGATTTACCGAGAGATCCAACCGATCGGTTGGACCTCAATACCGATCGGTTGGAGGAGACTGAAGTTACAAAAACGCATTTAATGACGAATTTAAGCCCCATAATCATGGTGGCTTATCATTTCTTGGTTATTTACTGATTAAGGACGTTTTTTGCTTGAGGGAAAAGGGTTCCTTCACTTATTTAAAGAACCCTTGGCTAGTTTACAAAGTGTGACAACCCAAAAACCTAGTAAGGCTTACACCAAGTCTTGCTAAACTTATTATCATTGCCCGAAAGCTTGTAGTTGCTGTGAGAACGTCCAGGGAACCTTGAGTTCAAGTCTCAAGAGTTGTGTCCAAGTGTGGAGTTGTTTACGTGTGATCGTAGGCGATTGGAGGAGAGTGGTTGCTATAGTTCCACAATTCTAGTTCTTGTAATTTCACAACTAGGTATTTCTTGTTTGAGTTATTATGAACTACTTTTACTTTAAGATGAATGAAAGTATGGTTGAT
Source organism: Artemisia tridentata subsp. tridentata (assembly GCA_021014915.2). Taxonomy (NCBI): domain Eukaryota; kingdom Viridiplantae; phylum Streptophyta; class Magnoliopsida; order Asterales; family Asteraceae; genus Artemisia; species Artemisia tridentata. Next base: position 142,071,853 of record CP139505.1, on the reverse strand, counting down.
TACTTGTGTTTGATTATGATTATTATGGAGTGATTTTGGTTATGCTTGTGTGTATGATGTGATAATTGTTGGAGTATTCTTATTTCATAGTGATGCATGAAATCATATCTTGTTTTATGAGTTTGTTGAAATACAATCTAATCTTGCTTAATTAGTTGGTAAAAACAGTTCTAAAGATTAACAAAGGCCGAAAGGATTTTCTTTATGTTTTTATGCCAAAAAGTTAGTGCACGAATTAGTATGGATTATGGTGTGTGACAAGCACCATATTAGCTTATTAAAATGGATTTGGAAACGATTTCATCACGAGAAAAGGCCGAAAGGATTCGTAGGAATTCTTAGAATAAGAAATGCTTTTCAAACAACAAAGAGTCTAATAGAATTATCGCACTAGTTAACAAAGGCCGAAAGGAATTAACTAGGAGATTGAATTCTTAGAGATGATTTCTCATGATAAAAACCATTGATTGTGAATCACTCATTTTAAGTTGTGCATCATTACAAGTTACACCAAACTTGTTAGATTACTCTATACAATTGTCATGGAATTACACACAAGTATATTTGTTTTTAATTGATTGATTTTTACTTACCTTAGAATTTACGCCAAATCGGATTGACAATCCTTTTTGTCAAAACTTATTTTGCAAACCCAAACCCCAATTCCCTTGGGACGATCTCAACTTACCCACCTTTACTACTACGGACGAGTATACTTGCTCATATGTGTTGATTAGAGAATTGGATAAATTGATTTTATAAATTTTTAAAACTTGCACTACACACGACACATCAAGTTTTTGGCGCCGCTGCCGGGGAATTGTCTAAATTACTTGGTAGTTTGGTTTGCTAGTTTATAAGTTTTGTAGTAAAAAAAAAAAAGTAAAATTTTTTTTGGTTCGGAGCCAACCGATCCGGATGGATTTCCATCCGATCGGTTGGTGGCCTCGGTATTTTTTTTTGTTTTGTTTTTAGGATTAAGTTTTAATTTTCAGTTATTATGTTTATTTAATGTTATGTTTAATGTATTTAAGTGTTAGAAGTAATTAAGTTAATTAAATAGGGTAATAAGAATAGTTTTTTGTTTTTACATGCCTTTAATGTTTCTAATTAATTTTAGTTAATAGAGTTAATTTTAGTTTAATGATTGATAGCTAAAGAGTTTTAATTAATTATGCTAGTTAATTAGTTTAATGATTATTAAAGTTAAGAATTAATTGTTAAGATTAATGGATTAGTAAGTTATTAATTATGTGTTAATTGTCATCTTTATTAATTGGTTTAATTTTAGATTTTATTTTTATTGTATTTATTTATTAAGTTTTTAGTCTTCAACAATAAAAAAAAAAAAAAAAAAATTTAGAAAAATTCGATCTAACCGATCGGATGCTGCCCGCATCCGATTCGGTTGGGCAAATCTGAGTTTTAACGATTCAACCATCCGATCGGATGGGTTCTAATACCGATCGGATGGATGCCTCGGTAAAATTTTGGAAATTTTTAATTTTTAGTTGTTTTGAAGTTTTAATAGTTAGAAGTTGTTTGTTTGTTTGATTTGATTTTATTTATAAGTTATCTCGATTATAACTAACCCTCACGCTAATAGTTTGGATTTCTTTTGTTTTTGTGGTTATGTTATAATTAGTGTTTAAGTAGAATGGAGAGTTTAAGCGGAGTTTCGGAATACTTGAGAAATTTGGAAGAAATGTTGAAAGATTCAGGTGATTCATTGGAAAGTTTGGGAAATATTTTGGAAGAAGCAAAGGTTGATTTGGAAAGACAAGAAGAAGTTGGAGAAAGTCATGTTAGTTCACCTAAGGAGAAAAGAGTTGTTGTGTTTACACAAGCACCACCTAAGGAGTTTGATGCACCGTTCATGAGGTACTCTACACCTTGTGGAGTGGAAGGTATTAAAGCTTGGGATGCTCAGCTTAACATGGAATATGGTGACAACTACATTACGGAAGATATGCTTGGTAAGCTTGGTTTTGTTAGGCTTGACTATGAGGATTATGGAAGAAAGATAGTGAGAGATGTGAATGTTAATATTCATGGTCATGTGTTCAAAGTTGATTTTGTTGTTTTGGAATATTGGAATGCGGATGAACCAGAAGTTGTGTTTGGTAGAGATTTTATGGTTAAGACTAAATGTAGGATTGATTTTGCATTGGGAGAGATGAGGATAGATGTTTATGATATGGTAGAAGAAAAGGTAGGAAAGGGAGAGATTGTTAAAATGGGCAAAGCAAATAGAAAGAAAACACCACTTAACAAACTTACCCAACCCTCCACCCCTAAGAATGAGAGTTCTTCATCTAGTTCACCACCAAAAACACCACAAATAGTTAAACCATTAACCCAAAAGCAAAAAGAAGCAATTCTAGAAAATTTGGAAACAAAGTTTAAGGAGCTTATGGAGGAGAAGCCGGTAATTGAAGTGTTGAATAATTACATGACTTATCGTAAGAAGTTGGATGCAGTCATGATGGCAAGGGCTAGGTTAGAGGATAAGAATTTTGATGAGATTGCAAGAGAAAGGATAGTTGAGAATGGGTTGCCTAAAAAGGAGAGCGATCCGGGAAATTTTGTGTTACCTATTAAAGTTAATGGAACCGATGCGATGTATGCGTTGGCTGACACAGGAGCAAGTGTGAATGTAATGCCGTATCCATTGTATAAGATATTAGGACTTGGTAATCCTCAACCAAATCAGTATAATCTTACTATGGTTGATAATTCACGAGCAAAAACAATGGGAGAAGTAAAGAATGTTATAGTCCAAGTAGGATATCAAGCTTTCTTGGCCGATTTTCTTGTGCTTAATATTCCGGTGGATAAGGAGTTATCGTTGTTGTTAGGAAGAACATTTTTGAGAACTTGTGGAGCTATTATAGATATGGGTAGAGGTACTATGACTATAAGTGATGGAATCTTGAAGCATACCTATTATCCTAAGCCCAGAGGAAAGGTTGTTAAAGAAGTTCATGGTGAAGAAGATGAAGAAGAAAACCACTTGGGTTGTTTTGAAGTAGGCAGAGATGAAGAAGGGAGGCCTAAATATGGGCCGGTTGTCCCAAGTTACTTTGATATTGAAGATGAGATGGAAAGAGCTCTAGCGATGGAGGCTTTCTATAACCCGTTTAAGAATATTTTTGTGTTTAACAAATTGACAGATTTTCTTGGATCTTTACCGGTCCAACTAAAGAATTTGGAATGGGGACCCGAAGGAGCTAGTGTTTACAAGAAGGAAAAAGAAGACGGAGAATGGCATGCGAAGTTTGATATAGTTTGTCCGGATGGAAGGAACTTTACAAAGAAGTTTAAAACGCAAATTGACTAACCGAAAGTTGTCCGGGAAGTTCCAAAATGAAGATATCTTGAGGCACGAATATTTTGAAGGATGAATGACAAGAGTTTGAAGAATAAAAGCACAAAGCTTGTGCTAGTGTTTTGTTTGTTTTCTTTTTAATTTTTATGCATTTTAGTAGTTTAATGTTTGCATTTAAGTTTAAGTTTAAGTTTGAGTTTGAGTTTAGACCTTTTAATTGTCTTGGTTTATTAAGTTTTAAGTCTATGAAGTTATGTTTTGAGTTTAAGAGTTAAGTTTTGTTTTAGAAGTTGTAGAGATAGAATTGAAAAACAAGTTGGGAGATTAAGTGTGTTGAAGTATTTTTTATGCTTAAAAGAAATATTTTTGAAGAGTAAAAACACTTCTCATTTGTTCTTACAAGTGTAAAAAAGTGTTAACAAAAGAAAAGTGAAGTTTTTGCAAAAATTCAATCCGAATCGGTTGGATCAAATACTGATCGGATGGATTGAAATATATATACTCAAGATTTCAAAAATCACAAAAAACACACACACACTCAATCCACCAAACTTGGGGTTCAAAAATTCGACCATTAGAAGTCTATTAAGTGTTGCAGGAGTGTTGAAGAATCATCTATGGCACCTAAACAAGTAAGTAACATCATCAATTTGTACTAATTAGGTTTTAATTCGAATTTCTTTAATTAGGTCAAAATTTGGGTATTTTTGATATAGTTCGAATTGAGATGTAATTTTTTGTGGAATAGATGGGTAAATAATTGAGGAATTCATTGCAAAAGAATTTGTTGATGCAAATAATGTTCTAAAAACGTTATTTATATCTTTCGATTACTTCACGTTTTGAGGATGACAAAATGTGAACTCACGTTACGTTAAAATTAACGTTAACAAGTTTTTAATCGGAAGATCCCGTTTCTACGCAAATCACTCTTGAACAAAGTTACAACTTGAACTAGTGATCAAAGAAGTGAATTCATGTTTTGAAAATTCACATTTTAAATGGGACAAAACATTTTTTTTCAAAAATACACATGACAAATTATTTTTGAAATATTAAGAAATGTTTTAATGTAAAAATAAGTTTGAAAATCACAACAGCTATTTTCCCCCCAAAATCAGCTCCAACCTTCCCCAAATAAGTTTTTACCAGAAAAGACAAAATTTGGAGCGTCCTAGTCTACCACGGCTCCACGGTACCGTTAAATTTAACGGAGCCGTGGGTTATTTAACGAAGCCGTCCGTACAAAATTTTCTGTAACGTTCAAATTTTCTTTGCCTATAAATACCCACCCCTTTCACAGTTTTTAGGCATCCTTTCACACACAAAACTTTCTGAGTTGAATACTCTCTTCACACTTTCTTTCTTAGATCATTTAGGTTAGTTTTTCTTTTGTTCATGAGTGATCCAATCATCCTTCAAGTGATCCTCTTCATTCCTCTTCACTTGCAAGAGAAGAACACAAGTATCCAAGTTGATACAAGGTGTTATCATTCCTCTTCATTAGCAAGAGAAGAACACAAGTATCCAAGTAGATACAAGGTGTTGTTATTCCTCTTCATTAGCAAGAGAAGAACTCAAGATCTTCACGAAGACGAGAGTTGTAGTGGGTAGGTTTTGTAACACTTGTTACATCCTTGTTGTATCTTAGCATACATCAAGATTATCTTTCTTTTGTGAGAGTGTGAGTGAAGATCATTGTGATCTTAAGAGATAGTGAAGATCTCTTGAAGCCATTGGGCTTGTGTGTGAGTAGTCAAAGGATCTAGAGTAGTTAGATTGAGTAGAGTGAAGTGAGAGTTGATCTTAGTGATCGTGTTGAGATCGTGGTGATCTCTTGTAGCCATTAGGGCTTGTGTGATTGGTCACGTGGACCTTGGTAGATTGGTGCTAGCTAAGATTAGCACTCGACATTTAGCTTAGTGTCGGTAATAGGATAAGCGACGTGTACGGTTTTCTCCGCCTGAAGGGAGGTTGTTGACATAGTGCTTGAAACTCTCGAGTGTGGTACTCGGGGAGTGGAGTAGGGCGAAGAAGAGCTTCGTAGCCGAACCACTATAAATCCTTTGTCTCGGTTTGATCTTTCCAACTCTACTCTTTACTTTCATTATTTTATATTTGTTAGTTTAGTGTGTAGTTCATATTGGTGTTGATTGATTACATATAGAGTTCGAATCAAAGTTTCCAATAACCAACTTTTAAAACAAGATTTTTAAAAGAAGTTTTTAAACCGGTAAACTATTCAACCCCCCCTTCTAGTTTCCCACAATTGGTATCAAGAGCCACGTCAGTCAAGATTTTTAAAGTATATTTTATTTTAAAACTTGAATCGATCAATGGATTCCGAAAAATATCTAGAAGGGCAATCTATGCAATGTCCACCACTTTTCAAAACCGATTGTTTTATTTATTGGAAAACAAGATTCGAAACGTATGTGAAATCAAAAGACATTGATCTTTGGCATGTTATTACCGAGGGTGACTTTCAACCTATTCAAATGAATCCGGAAACTAAAAAGGATGAAATTGTTTCTTATGATAAACAAAGTGATGAACTAAAAAGAAAATTAGCCAAAAATAATGAGGCTAAAATGATGATTTATAATGCTTTGCCTAAAAAGGAATTCAAAAGAATTTTCATGTGTAATACGGCAAAAGATATTTGGAAAACTTTGTTAGTCACTCACCAAGGTAATAACCAAGTCAAAGAGAACAAGATAGATCTTCTTATTCAACAATATGAACAATTCTCCATTTCGGAGGATGAGTCAATAGATAATGCTTTTGCTAGATTTAATACTATTATCATTAGTCTTAAAGCTCTTGATGAAGGTTATTCTAGTAAGAACTATGTTAGGAAGTTTCTTAGAGCTCTACATCCTAAATGGAGAGCAAAGGTCACTGCCATTGAAGAGTCAAAGGACTTGGTGGCATTGTCACTCGATGAACTTATAGGAAACTTGAAAGTTCACGAGATGATCATCAAGAAAGACTCCGACATTGTCAAAGGCAAAAGTGAGAGAGTTAGATCTCTAGCATTAAAAGCCAGGAAGGAGTCTAGTGATGAGGAATGTTCAAGTTCCGATAGTGAAGATAAGGAATATGCATTAGCGGTTAGGGACTTTAAAAAGTTCTTTAGGAGAAGAGGTAGGTTCGTTAGGCAACCTCGTGATGAGAAGAAGACATCACAAAAGAACCATGTTGAAAAGAAAGGGACAAGTGATAGGAAATGCTTTAGATGCGGAGATCCTAATCATCTTATAGGAGAGTGTCCCAAGCCACCGAAAGTCAACAACCAACGAGCTCTCATAGGAGGCTCATGGAGTGATAGCGGTGATGATGAAGAAAAGAAGCCCAAGGACGAAACATGTCTAATGGCTCACGCTTCAAATGAGATATGCTTGGGAATCGACTTGGAGCCTGATGAATGGGTCAAGGATAGTGGATGCACTAACCACATGACGGGCAACCGAAGTCTATTCTCATCATACAAGGCATACAACGGAGGTAATGTCACTTTCGGTAGCAAACTTAAGGGCAACATTATTGGCAAAGGTACGATCACTCAAAACTCCCTCACTATTAGAAATGTTGAGCATGTAGATAACTTAGGATTTAATTTACTTAGCATTAGTCAAATGGTAGATAATAAGTGTAGAGTTATATTCTCTGAAGAGGGTAGTGAGATCATTAAGGATGGTAAAACCATAGGCAAAGGAGTTAGGAGAAATGGCCTATTTGTTATGATAATAGGAAATAAGCCTCAGGATAGGATATGCTTAGCAACCATAGATGATAACTCCACTCTATGGCATAGGAGATTAGGTCATGACAATATGCGCTTGATACAATCATTGGCGTCTAAGGAACTAGTTAGAGATCTACCTAAGATTAAGTTTGATCAACACTTTTGTGACGCTTGTAAAGTTGGAAAACAAGCCCATTCTAGTCACAAAGCTAAGAATATAGTCTCAACCTCTAGATGCCTAGAACTCCTTCATATGGACTTATTCGGTCCATTCGCCGTACGGAGCTACAGAGGAAACTACTACACCTTAGTAATAGTTGATGACTACTCTAGGTACACTTGGACTAGATTTCTTAAGAATAAGACTCAAGCCTTTGAGGAATTCGAAGTTTTTAGTAAGAAAGTCCAAAATCAACTAGGATGTACAATAGTTTCCATTAGGACGGATCATGGTCGGGAGTTTGATAATGAAGTGCAATTTGGAGTATATTGTGATGCTAATGGTATTACTCACAATTTCTCAGCTCCACGCACTCCACAATCAAATGGGGTAGTAGAGCGGAAAAATCGTACTCTACAAGAAATGAGTAGAACGATGTTGAATGAACAATCAATTCCGCAAAAGTTTTGGTGTAATGCGGTGGACACCTCAACTTACATACTTAATAGGATTTTAATTAGGCCTATCTTAGGAAAAACCCCATATGAAATCATGAAAGGTAGAAAACCTACTCTTGATTACTTTAGAGTGTTTGGAAGCAAGTGATTCATACTAAACACTAAAGATTACCTCACCAAGTTTGACCCAAAGTCTTACGAAGGTGTCTTCCTAGGATACTCCCAAAATAGTAAAGCTTACATTGTCCTAAATAAGGAAACAATGAAAGTCGAAGAGTCACTCAACATGACATTCGATGAAAGCCCTCCACCAACTAAGACATCACCCTTGGTGGATGATGACTTAGATGAGGAAGAAGCCGTTAAGGTTAATGACAAGAAAACCTTAGATGATGACATTGAGGATGAAATAGTTGAATTTGACGAAACTGTCAACATTAAGGAATCCAAGAACCATCCTATTGAAAATGTCATAGGAAACCTAAACCAAAGAACCCTTAGGTCACAAGCCCAAAACAAAAGTAATTTCTTTTGTTTTATATCAACCGTAGAACCTAAGAATGTCGGTGAAGCGATTAAGGATGAAAGTTGGATACTTGCCATGCAAGAGGAACTTAATCAATTCACTGCAAACCAAGTTTGGGAGTTGGTACCTCCTCCTAGGAATCAAACCATCATAGGAACTAAGTGGGTGTTTAGGAATAAACTCGACGAAAATGGCGTCGTGACTAGGAATAAGGCAAGGTTGGTAGCACAAGGCTATAACCAACAAGAAGGAATAGATTATGATGAAACCTATGCACCCGTAGCTAGATTAGAATCTATTAGAATACTTCTTGCCTATGCGTGTGCCTTAGACTTTAAATTGTACCAAATGGACGTGAAAAGTGCATTCCTAAATGGTTATATCAACGAGGAGGTATATGTTGCACAACCTCCGGGATTCGTTGATTTCGAACATCCGAATCATGTTTATAAACTCAAGAAAGCACTCTATGGTCTTAAGCAAGCTCCCAAATCTTGGTATGTTAGACTGAAAGCATTCTTGATTGAACATGAATATACCATGGGAGTTGTTGATAACACACTTTTCACAAAGAAAAGAGATTCACATCTCATCATTGTTCAAATATATGTCGACGGCATCATATTTGGCTCAACTTGTCCAGAACTGTGCAATGAGTTTTCTAAGATCATGCATGACGAGTTTGAGATGAGCATGATGGGCGAATTAAATTTCTTCCTTGGTTTACAAATTAAGCAAATGGAAGATGGTATATTCTTTAATCAATCTAAGTATAGTAAGGAAATGCTTAAGAAGTTTAGTTTAGAAGAGTCTAAGCCCATGAAAACTCCCATGTCTACGGAAATAAAACTCACGAGAGATGAAGAAGGTGAGTCCGTGGATAGCACTAAGTATAGAGGTATGATAGGTAGTTTACTATACCTCACGGCAAGTAGGCCCGACATCATGTTTAGTGTCTGCCTTTGCGCTCGCTTCCAAGAGGATCCCAAAACCTCTCACCTTGAAGCGGTTAAGCGTATCTTCTGATACATTAAAGGCACTATACACTTGGGATTATTTTATCCCAAGGGGACCGGTATAGAAACTGTTGTCTATGCCGACTCTGATCATGCGGGAGATTACATGGATCGAAAAAGCACGAGTGGCGTTTGTACCTTCATGGGTTGTTGTCTAACTTCTTGGTTCTCCAAGAAACAAACGGCTCTTGCCATCTCCACTACCGAAGCCGAGTACGTAAGCGCCGGAAAGGCATGTCAGCAAGCACTATGGATGAAACAAGCCCTTAACGAATATAGCATACACTTAGATGATGTTCCTATTATGTGTGACAATAAATGTGCTATTGACTTGAGCAAAAACCCTGTCCAACACTCCCGTACTAAACACATTGAAATTCGCCACCACTTCCTTTGCGATAATGTTCAGAAAGGAAATATTTCCATTGAGAAAGTTCCTTCTCAGGACAACATCGCTGACATACTAACCAAACCTCTCAAACGAGAATCCTTTAACTACCTCCGCCTAGGTCTAGGAATGATGGAACATATTCCATAAATCTCATGACTCTTGAAGTCATCCCGTGTGTCTCGTCTAGTCAAGTTTAGGAACCCCTAGTCATAAGAATTTGTTAGGTACAAATTCTTTCCTCGTGTCATAAGATCTCACTAAAACAGCGAGACTTATTCGTCAAAAATCAAAATGGGACAGAAAACAGTCCCAGCAGATCACGGCTCCACTAAATGTGGCACGGCACCGTTAAATTTAACGGTACCGTGGAACCGTGCATCTGGAACATTCAGGATTTCAGTCCCCTTTTTCCACATTACTCATCACAAACCCTCTCAATCTCAGCAACTGCTGTCATAACCTAACCTCACAACCCAAAACTCAATTACACCTCTTCAAGATCATATTCAAGACATTGATTTCAAGATCTTCAATCATTTTACCATTTTCTACATAAGTTGTAAGTTATCTTACTCTAATTTATTTCTAATTTTGAGTCTAGGGTTTGTTCATTGATGAAAATTGAATTGGGGATTTTCATTTTTTTTAGGAATGTTTCAAAATTAGAAGTCATCAACACTAAAACACCCCAATTCCATCAATTTTAAAATCTCACAAAATTAGGATCATGAAATTGTTCTTTTTCATGCATTGTTGATGCAAACTAAAAACACTTTCTCATGCATTCATGATCTCACAAATATTATTCGAATTACATAATCAATATGTACTCTTCGACATATTTGTTTGAGCTAAAGTGAAATCAGGAGTGTTTGGGTAATCTCATTATTTTTCTTTTGAGTCGAGATTACCGCACCTCCACATAGTCTGCATATAGGCACACACTAGGCACGTGTTGTATGCAACTGGTTTTTGTTCTAAATTTTTCTTAAAATTTTCTTATAGGACACAAAAATGTCTCATGAATATGATTTTGATCATCTCCTAACCGATACCTATACACCCAAAATGTCACGTGAACCCACTACACCCGGTAACCACATTCGTGCCTATGTCAATCTTGAAACCCGTCGGTTTCATGAAGGCCGTGTCGTTGATTGATGAACTCAAATAAGTACATTTTATTACTATCATTTATCCTATTAATTTGACTTGTTTTACTATATTATGTATGAGGATTGATACTTAATCGTTTACTTTTGTAATTCTCAGGTAAAAACAAGCATTTGGTGAAACTTGGCGATTTTGGACTAATAATGGAGCAAAACGTACATAAAGTGGAAGTCTACTGACATGGACAAGATCAAGTCAATTCTGCTCCAGATGCGCCGCATCTCACTATCAACATGCGCCGCATCTCTATCAAGATATCACCAGATACGATCCAAGATACAAGAGGACATGCGCCGCATCTAATAAAGAGTTACGCCGCATCTTCTGGCGGTGTACGAATATTCCTGAATATTATAATCTTGGACCCCACGCGAAGTTAAGTACATGCGCCGCATCTACTTAAGTAGATGCGCCGCATCTTCCCTCAGACACAAACTATAAATACCCCTTAGACCAGACGCATAAAGAAGTTCGGAGATTCGGAAGTTCGAAAACCTAAAGACCGAACAGAAGAGAAGGACGAATTCAGTCAAGAAGGCAGCACAAGACACACCCAAATCGAAGATACAAGAGCTGTAAGAAGGTGCTGCATGTATTTAATTCATTAAGTAGTTTTGTTTTATTGTTTTAGCAAACTTTAATTCATCAGGATTGGTGGCTTGTGTAATGTGACAACGGAAAGATTGCACTCCCTTTAATACTTGCTTTCCCATCAATTAAAGTTTATATGTTGATGTCTTTGGTTACTACTTATTAGTGCATTGACCACCTCTGTGTTTATTAGTGGCTTGCGGGCACCCGACTGCGGGACAAGGTGTGGCTCCCACGGTTGTTTCTAAATTGATCACTTAGGAATAACTTTTAGACATAAGTCGTCATTAAGGGTTTACTCGCCGATGAGAATAGGACGAACGAGAAAGGGTTAATTACATACACTTCATATAAAGCTATCAATAAAACAAGTGACAATCTACTTAATCATAAGGACAGCCCTCTTATTGTCTCAAGTATCTATCTGTGTACGTGTGTGCTACTTGCTGATTCGTGCCTATTTGTTTATTTTATTATTTAATTGCAAACAAAACTGTGCCAGTCTCTCAGGCTGAAACCCCCTTGCGTTAGGATATTAAAATACTGATTAGATTAACGAGATTATACGTTCCACTCTTAGTGATCGACACTCTACTTACCATTATCTTCATACTGACCGGGTACACTGCTCGTTAAGTGTGTGTGTTATTGATAAGTCGGCTAAATATAAATTTAAAACTTGAGTAGGCATTAAAACTGCTAAACCGCAACGACACATCACGCGCATCAAGTTTTTTGGCGCCGCTGCCGGGGAGTGAATTGTTATTTTCTGTTAATTTGATTAGTATTTTAATTAGGTTTTTCTTTTTATTAGATTAATTGCATCATTGTACTATTTTGCATATTTGTTGTATTGTGTGTTATTTGTTTGCTTTTGTTTTTATTTTTGTGTGTTTTATTTTTGTTTGGTGTGTTTAATTTTTATTTTTATTTTTCGTATTTTTCTGTTCTGCTATCGTTGTACTGTGCTAAATCAAACGATACGGCGCATCTGATCTCTCAGATACGGCGTATTGCGTTTAATTTTTTTTAATACAACGCGTTTAATTAATTCGATACGACGCATCTTTTCCCCAAGATACGGCGTATCTGTTTTTAACAAGAAAATTTTTCTAAGCGATAAAGTAATACGACGCATCTGCTTTTGTAGATACGGCGTATCTGTTTTTGATAAAAACTTTTCTAAAACGTTAACGCCATACGACGCATCTTCTTTTGAAGATACGGCGTATCTATTATTTTAATTAAAAACAGTTTGCGAATTATTAAACAAATACGGCGTATCGATTTCCGTCGATACGGCGCATCTTACTGAATCAAAAATCTTTTATTTTTAAACGTAACGAAAATACGGCGCATTAACTTTCGTTAATACGACGCATTTAATTTTAATTAGATAAACTGATTTTTGATTAACTAATTCGATACGGCGCATTCATAAATTCTAAGCGGCGTATCTATTTTCTGGATAAAGTCTGATTTAATTTTAACGATCATAAGATACGGCGTATCCAACTTTTTGGATACGGCGCATCGTCTCTAGATATCAGTTACTTGTATTCTTATATCCGTTTCTATATTCATTAATTTCTCTTCTAGCGAACAAATCCTACTGATGATTTTACCTTGGATGACAGATTTTGCTATGGAAGACATGCCAGTTAACGGATATCTTGCTAAGGAATGCTTGTTTTCAGATTCATTCAATGTACTCATGATCGATGCAGACTTATTCTCTTGGGAGACTCCTCTTGAAGCAGTTTTTAAGGAATTTATGCGTTTATGCAACATTGACAAAGAGGTATTCTCTTATGATGTATTTGTGAGGTACACCGGAGAAGAATTGTCGCTCTTATGGCCTAAGATTGAAGCAGAAGGATTGAACTGGACTACTATCGAAGAAGATGATGGGAAATTCTCTCTTGCATACACGGACTCAAGCAACAACAACTGTGGTGGAGACAATACCCAAAACTCTTACATGCCTTATTTCGAGTGGTACAAGGGATTAGATGAGAACTATCAGGATAATGACATGAATTATGCTTTGGCGGAATTACTATTTCATGGCAGGATAGTAAGATTGATAGACCTCTCCCTCAATGATTGGTTAGAACTCAAATATGGTAGTCCGGAATTTGCCCCTGCAAACGAAGTCAAGGAGATTATGACTTCATGGTTGACTCGGAGTTTCAAGAAGCAATTTAACGAGTTCATGGAGATAAAAAAGAATATGATTGGAAAGGTTTGCTTTGACGTTAACCATGACCCTAACGATGTTGATTTTTCAGAATGGTTAGCTAGTAAGTTTAATAACCATAAGAGCATGGATCGAGCTACTAAGGATGCATTATGGGTATATTGGATGAGAGGAGAAGACGAAGAAGTAGAAAGCGATTATAGGTTGTCACATCATGATTCAACAATCAATGAGGGCATTGAAGAACTTTTCAGAATTGACATTGATTTGTTAGAGTATGAGACACCCTTGTGCAAGCAGTTCAAGGAATTTAACTACCTTCTTCGAGTCGATGATGATGTGCTTACTGGGGATCTACCAGGATTTAAGACTTATGACGATTTCAAAAACACCTGGTACTATGAATGGAATGACCAAGTACCATGGGTTTGGGATAAACCATGGGAATTTGAGCACATTAATCATACCTGTACACCCTTCGTTTTCAAAGACGGGAGTAGTGTTTGGCCAACCTGTGATTATAAAAGTGACGGAACCTGTAATGGGGGAAGTATAATTGGGATGAAAAGAGTTGGAAAGGATGTAACCTTTGAAAATTATGAGTGGTACGATAATGTTGAAGACTGCCCACGAAAATCGGAGGCTTTACAAGAAAAGGGCAGGATTGAACGCTTGAAAGGACTTAAAGGGACATCGGATACTACTTTCTGGGAATGGGTGCATAAACAGTTTGATGATTTCACAAAGCTTAGTCGACGGTTACAATATGACTTGGAAAGAGAATGGGAGGCGATTCAAGATGATAATAATAATGAGTCGTTGATTGAGGAACTAGATGACTATTTGATTAAGGATCCTTATTTTGAGTTTGTTGACAAGGACGAAGAAGAGTTCACCAAAAGAAAGTGTCAACTACTTGGGATTCCATACAATGAGCCACCCATGATTACTTCTGAAAAATTTAAAATCATCAAATATTCTTTGGGTCCTGATGAAGAATATACTGCGGTGAAAACAAAGAATTATACTAGGCTAAGTCGAACTGAAGAAAACGTCGCAGAGATATACGAGAAAATCTTTCGGATGAAGGAAGAAGGATGGACCGTGACAAGGACCAACTAAGGAGCTGAACGTGAGTCTAACTTGAAGACTCTGGAATAAAGACAAGTGCTGACCGGGAGACAACCCGGATTTATCTTTTATTATTCTGTTTTCTGTGTCGAGTCAGTCCAGGCCGCACGAAGATACGGCGCATCTCAGTCCTGAGATGCGACGCATCCTCTGCAATGGTCATATCTTATTTTATTTTTTCTGCATTTTTATTTTCGACTTTAAAACTTTTTATCAGTTATTTTAATGCGGCGCATCCCTGGTTAAGGATGCGGCGCATCTTTATTCTGATCCGTATTTATTCCAGGCTCGATACGGCGTATCTTCTTCAATAGGATACGGCGCATCGACTGACCTGATGATTTTCAGTTTTAATTTTTAAGTTTTATTTTTACCTAACTACTAATGTATTATGCAAGTTGAACCTTTCTTATCTTAGGTGTGTTTTAAAGTGTTGGTGGTATTATAGTTTCCTGAATTTCCTGTGGATACATCAAGCATGAAGCTTTAACGTTCTAATCCACAAGAAAGATGATTTTTGCTCATATACAAATGGAGGATCATACCGAGCAAATCTCAGGGGAGTTTTTCTGTTCTAATTCTTTTTATTTTCCAGTTTTTAACCTTTTATACAAACAACGAGGACGTTGTTTAACTTAAGTGGGGGGATAGGAGAATTAGAACACTTAACACTTACTTGTCCTAAACTTTTTCAAAAATTATGCTTAAAATGTGCTTAATATATCAAACTTAAAAAATTTTTAGCATGTTTTTGTTTAAGATCTAAGTTACATAACTGCACACATGACGTTATTTTCAAAAACTGTGATTTTTCCAAAATTCACAAATCTATGAGTGTGCCGGTGACTTGTAAACTTTAGAACTTGGCTTGTATACTATTCGAGACCACCATAATGAGTATTATTTATTTAATTGGAATGACTTGTCTAACTTGGTAAAATTCTAGGATTACACCCAAAAAGCCTTTATATGTTATGTGTTATTAGCTAACTACACTGGTTAGTTAACCCCCGTATAAAACCTTTTGTTACTCTCACTTTTAGAGTAAGATACCCCTAGAAAAACACTCAGAGCCATTCCTTTCGTTTCTTACACCTATGTTTAAAATGTTTCGTTACACCTTAAACCTTAGCCTACCCTGTAGATTAGAATCCGTGGTTGGTTAATTGCTATAGGCAGAGTGTGTTTCCTTACATTACCTGTGTTCGCGTGCGTAATTCATTATATATGGTTAGGTCGGGAAATTGCACAATGCAATTGGAGTGAAAGTAAATATTGTATATTTTGGAGTTTATTTTTCGTGTGTTTACTACTTTCACTATTTGCCATTATTTCTGAAGTTATGAAAAGTATGGAAAAATTATCCGGAAAGAAAGTTATAGTGATGTGGTGAAATTTTACACATCTATGTTTATGTTTCAAGTTAAAAAAAAAAAAAAAAAAAAAAAAAAAAAAAAAAAAAAAAAAAAAAAAAATCGAAAAAATGAGAAAAGAAAAAGAAAGAAAAAAGAGTTGGATGTTTATTTTAAGCCAACGATGTAGAGTTATGTAAGTGGTTCATATGGCCACTATTTGTTGTATTATATCTATGGATTGAATGGGAATTGGCAGTTATGGGAATGCCAATTAAGGATTATTCTTTGATTAAGATTTTGTTGAGTATAATTCGTGTCTACCTAAAGCGTGTGTTTCAAGTGTTAAAGCGTGAGTTATTCAATGATATGAGTCTTATTCATGGGATGGTTGGGATAGTGATTAACCACACTTAGGATTTTAATTTATTTGTTTTGTTTATTTTTATTTTTACACCAATTTATATCCCAAATGTTATCCATACCCTGTATTGTTCTTTATCCAACCAAACCTTTGATTTATTGAGATTAGGGATTTGAGCAATCTTAAGTATCGTAGTCGTGGATTCGGCTATGTATTTATGATTTTGTCGCCCTTTTTGATATATTATTATTGGTGAAGTTTGGACCTATCTTTAGCCTATTCGAGTTAAGGATTTGAGCAATTGCAAGTATCGTGTTCGTGGATTCGATCATGTATTTGTGATTTTGTCGCCTTTTCTGGAATTTGAGATCGATAGTGTAAATAAGAATAATTAACCCTTAAGCCTAAAAACCCTTTTTACCGCTTTAGACTTGTTATTCCTTAGCTTTAGTGGTGGAGATGTGTATACTTGCCAAGCTTATGATAGAATATTCGTCGCGACTGGATAGTTAAACGATTAGATTTGCTTTTATCGACTTATTTTATTTTACTTCTAATTCGTTAAGTGTTTAGTTGTGTGATTACGAAATAAACGAATACATGCTTAAATATAAAAATAAATCCTAACATCTTTTAGGATACATTTTCATGAGATTTAATCTAAGGTTTACTTGGGGACAAGTAAAGTTCAAGTGGGGGGATATTTGATGAACTCAAATAAGTACATTTTATTACTATCATTTATCCTATTAATTTGACTTGTTTTACTATATTATGTATGAGGATTGATACTTAATCGTTTACTTTTGTAATTCTCAGGTAAAAACAAGCATTTGGTGAAACTTGGCGATTTTGGACTAATAATGGAGCAAAACGTACATAAAGTGGAAGTCTACTGACATGGACAAGATCAAGTCAATTCTGCTCCAGATGCGCCGCATCTCACTATCAACATGCGCCGCATCTCTATCAAGATATCACCAGATACGATCCAAGATACAAGAGGACATGCGCCGCATCTAATAAAGAGTTACGCCGCATCTTCTGGCGGTGTACGAATATTCCTGAATATTATAATCTTGGACCCCACGCGAAGTTAAGTACATGCGCCGCATCTACTTAAGTAGATGCGCCGCATCTTCCCTCAGACACAAACTATAAATACCCCTTAGACCAGACGCATAAAGAAGTTCGGAGATTCGGAAGTTCGAAAACCTAAAGACCGAACAGAAGAGAAGGACGAATTCAGTCAAGAAGGCAGCACAAGACACACCCAAATCGAAGATACAAGAGCTGTAAGAAGGTGCTGCATGTATTTAATTCATTAAGTAGTTTTGTTTTATTGTTTTAGCAAACTTTAATTCATCAGGATTGGTGGCTTGTGTAATGTGACAACGGAAAGATTGCACTCCCTTTAATACTTGCTTTCCCATCAATTAAAGTTTATATGTTGATGTCTTTGGTTACTACTTATTAGTGCATTGACCACCTCTGTGTTTATTAGTGGCTTGCGGGCACCCGACTGCGGGACAAGGTGTGGCTCCCACGGTTGTTTCTAAATTGATCACTTAGGAATAACTTTTAGACATAAGTCGTCATTAAGGGTTTACTCGCCGATGAGAATAGGACCAACGAGAAAGGGTTAATTACATACACTTCATATAAAGCTATCAATAAAACAAGTGACAATCTACTTAATCATAAGGACAGCCCTCTTATTGTCTCAAGTATCTATCTGTGTACGTGTGTGCTACTTGCTGATTCGTGCCTATTTGTTTATTTTATTATTTAATTGCAAACAAAACTGTGCCAGTCTCTCAGGCTGAAACCCCCTTGCGTTAGGATATTAAAATACTGATTAGATTAACGAGATTATACGTTCCACTCTTAGTGATCGACACTCTACTTACCATTATCTTCATACTGACCGGGTACACTGCTCGTTAAGTGTGTGTGTTATTGATAAGTCGGCTAAATATAAATTTAAAACTTGAGTAGGCATTAAAACTGCTAAACCGCAACGACACATCACGCGCATCATTGATCCATCCTTAGTTTACCACCGGGACATCAACACTTCCTTTAGAGCTATAGGATTCGATTGTCTACTCCACATTAACGAGTACATTTGTCCTCGCTTTGTGTTGGAGTTCTTCCGACAAGTTGAACTCGTACGTAATGAGGATCAATCCTTGTCACTTTGGTTTTGGGTCAAAAACTTCAAATACGTTCTAACTCTTGAGCAATTTGCTCAAATCCTTAGAATACCCAATCATGGGCAATGTGCCTATACTGAATATTGGTGTCTTGAGTCTCTCTTTCACTATCGTGAGGAGAATAGTCTGTACTGTTCGTACATACCCTCTCCATCCGAACTAACCAAACTCATCCGTACTTATAAGTACCCCTCTTACCCTAATCCAACAAAAATTCATTTGGAAGAGGTTCATCATGAACTACTTTCTTGGGCAGTCATCCTGCGAGAAAATGTTCTAAGTCTCACAGGAAATCATGAGCAACTCCCGGCGTGTTGTGCTCATATGATTTACTGTCTCCTAACCTAACAACCATACAACCTCGCTTACTTCTTCGCTAAGCGAATTGTCCATCTCAAGGGTAACAAGAATAAATTGATACCCTATGGGATGTTCCTAACCCGTCTCTATCACCATCTCATGAACCTACACCCTTACCTCAACGATCCTCAATATTCCCTTGTCAAACCCATCATGCAACCCATAAACGAGTCACATGTTTCATCAATCCTCATTTCCGAATCCTCCACCCATTATGCACCCTTTGATGATCCAAATCATGAAAATGAGACTCATGCTCAAGACAAGAGTATGCCAAGAATGGGGGAATGCTCAAGTCATAAGTGTTGAAGAAATCTATGTTTCTTATTAGGATTTATCTTTGAATGAATGCTAATTGATTTATTGCATGCTTAACTATCTCCTTGCCTAATCAATCTATGTGATATTTGGATGATAGCTTATTTTGTCCCTTCTTATTGCATGCTTATCATTATCTTAGGAAACTACATGATAGCCTTTATGTGCTAGTTGTAGCTCAAATGGGACACTTTAGGAAAACAAGTACCTAGTGAGTTGAGGCACTATCATTTCCAGGAATTAGTTCCCCTAAAAAACATCCCCCTAGCTGCCCAGAACTAACCTGCACAGAAATCTTCTTGCAAACAGTGGCACGGTACCATTAAATATGGACGGTACCGTTAAATTTAACGGTACCGTGGGTCATTTAAAGGAACCGTATCCCTGTTTGACGAATTTTTACTGTTCCTACCAAAAACCTTACACCCCTAACCTCAAACCTGCAAATCTTTGCAAACCTAACACACCCTAGGATTCCCCTCCTACACCATAGGATCAACTTTAATTCAAATTTCACCCAACTTGCCTATTTAAGGCCTCACCCTTGCAAGCTTATCTTGCACTTCACCTTCAACCTCCCATCACACAAACACCATGTCCTCCACACATGGTTCAACCTCTCAAATCTCCAAGAAACCTAGGATAACCGTAAAACCACCATCAAAACCACTCTTTGTGGATCTCACAAGAGATGATGAAGCTATGACACCACCTTCCCAAGCCACTCCATACTCACCATCACCACCTTATGCACCATCTAAAACATCATCTACCTACACAACATCTTCATCATCCTATTACACTACATCATCAATGGAGTACACACCATCCCCCTTCACCCCATTGGACAATCCCATGCCAATTTCACCTCCAACAAACCTACCACAATCACCATCTCCTATCATGGCACAACCCAACCAACCACATCCCTTTGAGTTACATAGTGCTAATTGCCTATGTTTTCTCCATAACCATAATCTCATCTACTTCTTAAGAGACGAGATTCATTTCATGTTCTACTTTATAGAACATCTCTTGACACCTCCACCACCTCCAATGGGGCCCCAATCTCCACCACCTCCTAACCAAAACAACTAAACACTTGCTTGTTTAGTCCTCCACAAGAAACCCTTAGGACCCCTCTTGGAAATGAAGCTTGTCTCTAGTCATTAGGAATTTAGCCTTCTTGTTATCTTCCTTTATTCTTTCTATGTAGTCATACATTACTATGACACTTGTTTGTTTTATGAATGAATGTTTTTATGTGGAGGTTTTCCTTTTAAGGGATTGGTTATTTGTCACAATGTGCTACTTGTTAGATATTGTATATTTGTCGTCTAACCTTGTTTTGTAGCACGAACCATTGCTCGATTCCTTTGTGTTATCCAAATGAGGGGGAGTACACATCAAGGGGGAGCCTTAACCACCTTTTTGATTTGACAAAAAGGGGGAGAAATGGGAGTAAACTTATTAAAAACTTGTTAAAACTAATTTTAAACTAAAATGAGTTTATATTTTGTCATCAACAAAAAGGGGGAGATTGTTGATGCAAATAATGTTCTAAAAACGTTATTTATATCTTTCGATTACTTCACGTTTTGAGGATGACAAAATGTGAACTCACGTTACGTTAAAATTAACGTTAACAAGTTTTTAATCGGAAGATCCCGTTTCTACACAAATCACTCTTGAACAAAGTTACAACTTGAACTAGTGATCAAAGAAGTGAATTCATGTTTTGAAAATTCACATTTTAAATGTGACAAAACATTTTTTTTCAAAAATACACACGACAAATTATTTTTGAAATATTAAGAAATGTTTTAATGGAAAAATAAGTTTGAAAATCACAACAACTATTTTCCCCCCCAAAATCAGCTCCAACCTTCCCCAAATAAGTTTTCACCAGAAAAGACAAAATTTGGAGCGTCCTAGTCTACCACGGCTCCACGGTACCGTTAAATTTAACGGAGCCGTGGGTTATTTAACGAAGCCGTCCGTACAAAATTTTCTGTAACGTTCAGATTTTCTTTGCCTATAAATACCCACCCCTTTCACAGTTTTTAGGCATCCTTTCACACACAAAACTTTCTGAGTTGAATACTCTCTTCACACTTTCTTTCTTAGATCATTTAGGTTAGTTTTTCTTTTGTTCATGAGTGATCCAATCATCCTTCATGTGATCCTCTTCATTCCTCTTCACTTGCAAGAGAAGAACACAAGTATCCAAGTTGATACAAGGTGTTATCATTCCTCTTCATTAGCAAGAGAAGAACACAAGTATCCAAGTAGATACAAGGTGTTGTTATTCCTCTTCATTAGCAAGAGAAGAACTCAAGATCTTCACGAAGACGAGAGTTGTAGTGGGTAGGTTTTGTAACACTTGTTACATCCTTGTTGTATCTTAGCATACATCAAGATTATCTTTCTTTTGTGAGAGTGTGAGTGAAGATCATTGTGATCTTAAGAGATAGTGAAGATCTCTTGAAGCCATTGGGCTTGTGTGTGAGTAGTCAAAGGATCTAGAGTAGTTAGATTGAGTAGAGTGAAGTGAGAGTTGATCTTAGTGATCGTGTTGAGATTGTGGTGATCTCTTGTAGCCATTAGGGCTTGTGTGATTGGTCATGTGGACCTTGGTAGATTGGTGCTAGCTAAGATTAGCACTCGACATTTAGCTTAGTGTCGGTAATAGGATAAGCGACGTGTACGGTTTTCTCCGCCTGAAGGGAGGTTGTTGACATAGTGCTTGAAACTCTCGAGTGTGGTACTCGGGGAGTGGAGTAGGGCGAAGAAGAGCTTCGTAGCCGAACCACTATAAATCCTTTGTCTCGGTTTGATCTTTCCAACTCTACTCTTTACTTTCATTATTTTATATTTGTTAGTTTAGTGTGTAGTTCATATTGGTGTTGATTGATTACATATAGAGTTCGAATCAAAGTTTCCAATAACCAACTTTTTAAACAAGATTTTTAAAAGAAGTTTTTAAACCGGTAAACTATTCAACCCCCCCTTCTAGTTTGAAGAATTCATTGCCCACAGAATTAGATAGATTGATTAAGTTTTGAGGAAGAATTGATTGATTGAATTTTCGGATTAAAATGGGTCAAAACTTTAAATCGATTTGGATTGCAATTGATGATTTCCAGGTGTTATTTAGTTGTTGATTAGTGATTCTAGGATGATGCATTGTTGATTAGAACATCAATGGAAGAGATTTGATTTGGTAGTGTTCATATGTTCTAGGAAGATTGAGAAATCATGCGAATATGTTATGAACATGTTTGGAGACGAGTGGGATATGTAGGAACTATGATAATCGATCAAATGCATGATAGGATAGAGTTGGATTGTTGGAATTGATTAGAAATCGGAAAAGGAAAATTTTTTTGAGACAGAAAGCCTCAACCAATTCGGTTGCGGGGAGATTCCGATCGGTTGGGCTGGGACATTTACTCCATTCGATCGGATGGTGAGTAATACCGATCGGATGGAAGGCTCGGTAAACAAAAATGAAATTTTTTCCAAACAAGTTTTGTGATTTCTAAATCATGTCATCTTGGTTTTTATGCTCTTATACTATCATATGTTTGTGTTTTCTACAGAGTTATCTTGCAGGTGGATCAGGGATTACGAAAAGAACTAGAGAAGGAATCTGGAAGTGAGAACAAATGTTGCTGGGAATTAAATATTCATGAAGTTTAATATCGGGTTCTACTCAAAGAAATACTCTAAGTATGATTCTGCTACTAGAGCATTTGGTTTCTGCTGCTAGTGTTTGATTCTGCTGCTTGCATTAAACATTCTGCTGCTGAAGGATTCTGCTGCTAGCGTTACCATTGCTGCTGGTGATTCACTTTCTGCTGCTGAGCGGATAAGTATGAAAAGATATTATGTGTATTAAAGTCAACAATATACGATAGATAATATCTTACCCCATGTGATCAGTTATAATGTTATATTCACAGAACAAGTTGTAAACATAGATACAAGTTGTATCTTAATGACTGACACTCTCAAAGTAAGCGTTCGATAAGACTTATCAATATTGTAAAGATCTTTCTTGTGTTATAAAAGAAAGATATTAGACGAGTGTCATACAGAGTGTCATATAGAGTGTGTGAATTGTTAAGTGTTTTAGATAATAACTCTCAAGAACATAGAACAAATATCACAAGAAATAGAAACATAAGATTCAAGGTTGTAACCCTAGTGATAACTCAAGATCACTCGTATTATTATCTTAATAATATTGAATCGTTTGGTGATAAGCTTTCATTGTTCATTGTCATATAACAAACACAACTGTTCCATTTCCATAACCATAATAACCTTCTAAGTGTGATTAAGTAGATTCCGCATACTTAATCATATTCATTAAATATATCAAATACATGAAGTACAAAAGGTTTAACCACCTTATAGTGTATCGATCTTAACCCCATCAAGTGGTATCAGAGCAAGGCTGATATTATTGATTTAGAAGAAGAAGAAATAGAAATGGATGCACAAGATACTGCTACAAATGTTGCTGCAAAGTTGCCCATGATCAAACAGAATGAGTTTGAGTTATGGAGGTTGAGAATTGAGCAATATTTCATTGTTCAAGATTATGCTCTTTGGGATATCATTCTGTATGGTGATTCATTTACATTAGGGTATACAGATATTATTCTTGAAGGCAAAACTGAAAGAAGAAGGAATACTGGACCATCTAAAAATGATGAAAAGATACAGAAGAGGAATGATCAAAAGGCAAGAAACTTATTGCTTATGACCATTCCTGGTGAACAAATGCTATCTTTTAGCAAGTATCCAGATGCAAAAACTCTTTTTGAAGAGATTTGTGCATGGTTTGGTGGTAATGAAACTACCAAGAAAACACAGAAGATATTGCTAAAACAACAATTTGAAAACTTTAGTTCAAATAGCAATGAATCACTTGATAAGCTGTTCTCAAGATTGCATAAGCTTGTCAGTCAGTTAGCTGTGTTGGGTGTTGAGATAGCCAAGGAAGATCTCAACATGAAGTTTTTGAGAAGCCTACCTGATGACTTCCATACTCATGTGGTTGTCTGGATGAACAAACCAGACATTGAAGTCATGAAACTCAATGATTTGTTCAATAACTTCAAAATTGTTGAACAAAGTCTAAAGAAGTCTGGAATCTATAGTACTAGTTCTGGGAATGTGGCACTCTTGTCATCTCCTAGTATTAGTAAATCAGAAGAGGTAGATGAAGAAGTAGGTGTTTCTACTGCTATTTATGGTGGTCCTTCTACTAGTTCACAAAAGAATGTTGCAGGACTTGGAGATCCGGCATTCTATGTATTCATGTCTAGTCAAACTAGTGGTTCTCCTCTAACTTATGAAGATCTTGATCAGTTGGATGATAATGATTTGGAAGAGATGGACATCAAATGGCAGGTTGCTTTACTTAGCATGAGGGCTAAGAAGTTCTGGTAGAGAACTGGTAAGCAGATTACCATTGATGGTAATGAAACTGCTGGGTTTGATAAGAAGAAAGTAGAGTGTTTCAACTGTCACAGAATAGGACACTTTGCTAAAGAATGTAGAAACCCAAAGAAGCAGGACAATAGAAGCACATGGTATAGGCAAGAGAAGAAGAAGGAAATCACAGTTGAAGAACCAAGGGCTATGCTAGCCATAGATGGTATCAACTATGATTGGAGCTTCATGGCTGATGAAGTGGAAGCACCAACAAATGCTGCACTTGTGGCCACTGAGACTGCTCTAATGGCCTTTTCTGATTCAGAGGTAAATTCCATTATTAAATGTACTGAATCATGCTCTGCTCTTAAAGCTTATGAAGATCTTAAAAAGAGATTTGATGATCAACTAGAACAATTATATGATGCATTAGCCAACTTAGGTAACCATAAAAGAGGTATATCTGTTGTTGAAAAACAACTTTTACATTATCAAGAAAATGAGTCTAAGTTTGCTGATGACATGAATGCTCTTTAAAGAAAAATAGATTTTCAAGCTAAAATAATTTGTTCAGAAAGAGCATCATTAGCTAAAGCCCTAAATAACAGTGAAAATGTTAAGATAACAGTAGATGCTTTAGCTTATGCCTCAGAGGGAATGAATAAGATTTGGGAATCTCAAGTAATCAATAAAGCTTAGTCTGGTTTAGGATACAAATCTGTTCCTCCACCATACAGAGGTGTTCCTTCACCTCCAGGTATTGACCTAGCACACACAGGTTTTGCTGAGTTTCAAGAACCAATAATGGAATATGGTTCTAAGTCTACTGAGGGTCCTAAGATAGAAAAAGTAAGTGAGAGTTTAAATAAAACTTCACTTCCTAAGGACAAGGTGTCCTTTGTTAAGAAAGGAGATGCTATAGTTGTTGAGGATTGTACAACTGATAGTGATGAAGATGAACAGGTTATGTCTAAACCTGAAGTAGTTAAGAAAGCAGGAACAAGGGTTCTTAAAGTGATCAAAAAGGATATTGTTAAGCCTAGATCAAACATTAAACATGTTAGGCAACCCATTAAATATTGTGAACAATATAGATCCACTAGCAAGCCCAGAGGTAACCAAAGAAATTGGAATGACCTCAAGTCTAACCAATTAGGTGATGACTTTTCCTTTTATAATAAAGCTTGTTACACATGTGGTAGTTTTGATCATCTTGCAGCTTTCTGTAACAAATGGGTATCTGGGTATGAAAACAATAGGGTGAACTTCAAAAGGCAAACTCCTCAACTTCGCTTTCACTCTAAGTCTAAGAGAACAAAACCCAGAGCAGTTGTCAAAGCAGTTTCTGCTGCTAGACCATTCATGACTGTTAACCCAAGACCAACAGTTAAAAATGCAAAATCTTTTTATACAAATGCATTAAAGAATGTTCAAAGGCCCATTCAATCAAAAGCAGTGGTCCAAAAACAAGTTTGAAAAATTAAGAGAACAATTACAAAGGTAGCAGTTTCTGCTGCTAAGCATGTAATTCATTCTGCTGCTAGGGAAAACAGAGCAAATGCTGTTAAGGCCTCAGCATGTTGGGTTTGGAATTCAACCAAATCCAATGTTGCATCAACTGTTCTTAAAGAATTAAATTACATTGATGCAAGAGGAAGATCCAAGTCAGTGATGGCTTGGGTCCCCAAATGAAACTAATACTTCTCATTTATGTGTAGGAACATTCAATTGATCAACAAGAGGATCAAGGATACTCAGATAGTGGATGTTCAAGGCACATGACAGGCAACAAGTCTTATCTCTCAAATTTTCAATCAATAGATGGAGGCTATGTTACCTTTGGAGGAGGTGTTGGTGGTAAAATTTCCGGTAAAGGTACAATCAAAACTGGAAATTTAGATTTTGAAGATGTGTACTATGTACAAGAGCTAAATTATAATCTTTTTAGTGTCTCACAAATGTGTGAAAAAAAGAACAAAGTTCTTTTCTGTGACACTGAATGTCTTGTACTTTCTCCTGATTTTAAGATGCCTGATGAAAGTCAAGTGCTTCTTAAAATTCCTAGAAAGGGCAATATGTACAGTGTAGACATGAAGAACATTGTTCCTAAAAAGACTTTAACTTGTCTTGTTGCAAAGGCCACATTGGATGAATCAATGAAATGGCATAGGAGGCTTGGTCATATTAATTTCAAAACCATAAATAAAATTGTTAAGAATGGTTTGGTAAGAGGTTTACCTCAAAAACGATTTGAAAATGATCAAACATGCATTGCTTGTCTTAAAGGCAAACAACACAAAGCCACTTGTAAGCCCAAGATTTTTAACTCTATCAATCAATCACTGTTTATGCTTCATATGGACTTATTTGGACCTGTTTCAGTAAGTAGTATAATACATAAGAGATATTGTCTTGTTATTATTGATGACTATAGTAGATTTACATGGGTTTTCTTTTTAGCTACTAAGGATGAGACACCTAGCATCCTTAAGACTTTCATTACTGAGATAGAAAACCTAGTAGATAAAAGATTAAAAGTCATTAGATGTGATAATGGGACAGAGTTCAAAAATAGAGTTATGGATGAATTCTGCAAAGAAAAGGGTATTAGGAGAGAATTTAGTGTTGTTAGAACTCCACAACAGAATGGAGTTGCTGAAAGGAAAAATAGAACACTAATAGAAGCTGCTAGAACTATGTTAGCTGATTCTAAGCTACCTATAACTTTTTGGGCTGAAGCAGTCAACACTGCTTGCTATGTTCAGAATAGAGTTTTAGTTGTTAAGCCTTACAATAAGACATCATATGAACTTTTTAGAGGTAGAACTCCTGCAATAGGATTGCTTAGACCTTTTGGATGTCATGTGACAATTCTCAATACCTTAGACCATTTAGGAAAATTCGATGGTAAAGCAGATGAAGGTTTCTTTGTTGGATATTCTCTTAATAGCAAAGCATTTAGAGTATACAACACAAGAACTAGGATTGTAGAGGAAAATCTACATGTGGAGTTTTTGAAAGATAAATCCAATGTAGAAGGTCAAGGACCGAAATGGCTATTTGATCTTGAATCTCTAACCAAATCAATGAATTATGTGCCTGTTGTTGCAGAAACTAATAATTTTTCAGGTTCACAAACAACAAATGAGGCAGGGTTAGACAAGGAGACAAATCAAGATTATATATGGATGCCAATAAGTACCAGTGTGGTTTCAACTTCAACAAATGATGAATCTTCTTCTGGTAAGGCTAAAGAAGATGTTGAAAGTGAACTCAAGGAATATGGAACAAAGGAACAACAAAATGTTTCTGCTGATGATAGTGCTGCTGAGATAGAGCATTCTGCTGCTAGGCTTAATTTTTCTGCTACTAGGCCAAATGATTCTACTGCTAGCCCTTCAGACTTAAATGAAGCAGATTTCTTAGATAATGAGGTGGATTTGAGCAATATCACACCTAACTATCAAGTTTCTTCAACCCCACACACAAGGATTCACAAAGTCCACTCTCTAGAAAATGAGATTGGAGATGTACAATCAGGTGTGAAGACAAGACAACAACTGATGTCTTCAGACCAACAAGGGCTTCTTGATGCCCTTTATGCTTCAAAACAGCATGAGTTTTCAAACTCTTGCTTGTTTGTATGTTTTCTCTCACAAGATGAACCAAAGAACATTCTGAAAGCCTTAGATGATTCAAGCTGGGTAGAAGCTATGCAAGAGGAGCTTCTTCAGTTCAAGATTCAGAAGGTATGGGTGCTAGTTGATTTACCTAAGGATGCAAAGGTAATTGGCACTAGATGGGTTTTCAAGAATAAAAGGGATGAAAGGGGAATAGTGATTAGGAATAAGGCTAGATTAGTAGCCCAAGGGTACACACAACAAGAAGGGATAGACTATGATGAAGTTTTTGCTCCAGTAGCAAGACTTGAGGCAATTAGGCTTTTCTTAGCTTATGCTTCATTTTTAGGCTTCACAGTTTACCAAATGGATATCAAAAGTGCATTTTTATATGGCACAATTGAAGAAGAGGTGTATGTCTCACAACCTCCAGGTTTCATTGATCCTGACCATCCAGACAAAGTGTACAGAGTTGTTAAGGCTCTTTATGGCCTTCATCAGGCACCTAGAGCTTGGTATGAAACACTAGCTTCCTATTTAAAAGCAAATGGATTTCAAAGAGGAAAGATTGATCAGACACTTTTCATCAAACAGCACAAGAAGGATCTTCTGTTAGTGCAGGTGTATGTGGATGACATTATCTTTGGATCTACAAGGAAGGAGATGTGTTTGGAGTTTGAGAAGCTTATGCATGATAAGTTTCAGATGAGTTCCATGGGGGAACTTACATTCTTTTTGGGTTTGCAAGTTAAACAGTCATATGAAGGCATATTTATTAGTCAAGATAAATATGTTGCTGAGATTCTAAGGAAGTTCAACTTTGCTGATTCAAAAATGGCAAGCACACCAATGGACTCTGAGAAGCCTCTTCCAAAAGACTTAGATGGAGAAAATGTGGATGTACACACTTACAGATCTATGATAGGATCTTTGATGTATCTTACATCATCAAGACCTGACATCATGTTCTCTGTTTGTGCTTGTGCAAGATTTCAAGTAACTCCAAAGGTTTCTCATTTAACAGCAGTCAAGAGGATTTTTAGATATCTCAAGGGTCAACCTAGGTTGGGACTATGGTATTCTAGAGAATCACCTTTTGACTTGATAGCATTTTCGGATAGTGATTATGCTGGTGCTAGCTTGGACAGAAAGTCAACAACTGAAGGATGTCAATTCCTTGGGTGTAGACTTATTTCATGGCAGTGTAAGAAGCAAACAACTGTGGCTACTTCAACAACTGAAGCTGAATATGTAGCTGCTGCAAGTTGCTGTGCTCAAGTCTTATGGCTTCAAAACCAACTTCTTGACTATGGGTATAATTTCATGAACACTGTTATTCATATTGATAATAGTAGTACAATTTGTATTATTAAAAATCCAGTGCAACATTCTAAAACAAAACACATTGAAATTAGACATCACTTTATAAGAGACTGCAATGAGAAAAGATTAATTCAAGTTCTTAAAATTGCTTCTGAATTCAACTTTGCAGAACTGCTAACCAAAGCTTTTGATGTTGGAAGGTTTCAATACTTGGTAGCAAGTATTGGAATGCTTAATCCTCAATAATTTTAAACTCTGTGTTTTTGTAAATAAATTTTTGTTTGTGCTGCTGGCTTTAAAAGATACTACTGCTATTACAAAAGTTTGTGCTGCTAGTACAAATTTAAATTGTGTTATTCATACAGTTAGTCCTATGATTATTCTAATACAAGACAAGTACTTTGTACATTGTTCTTTTGGTTTTAGACTAACAATTTCAGGTATGATCATGTGAACACAAAGGATGTTTCAAGTGAAATGGAAGCAGCAGAATGAAAAATATCAGTTGCTGACATAATAGGTTCATGATAGAAAAAGTTTAGGAATTTCAAACCTCCTTAAAACTTCTTTCTTGAAACTTGATTATGATGTTTTACTTTGAATTGATGACTTAGTTGATCAGATAGTAACTGATACAACTCACTTTCTATCATTTTATACTTTTAAGTATAATGAGCAAGTCTAAGGACATCTGATAGAAAGAACAGCTAGTAAAAGTGAATCTAACACTTGTGTTAGAGGCAACAATTGCTATGAGCTGGAAACCCTGTCAAGAAAGCCTTTTGAATAGGTTTATCTTTACACAGGCAGTTATTTATAACTGAAACACATTGGTTCTCACACAACCAAAGGTTGCTTTAAACTGAAATCTTGATTAAGTGTCGGTTACACACTTAATCCATTCAAAATGGTTGAAAGCAGTATGGTTTTTCATAATAAAATCAAGTACCTGCTGCTAAGTCAAATAATTTTTTAAACAAGGATTTTCAAAGGATTCAGAAAAACCATCCATTGATGGACCATGAATAAAATGCCCCATGAATTACCTCTCATAGGATTTAACACACCTAGAAGTGATGAGGGCAACAAATTAAACTCTTAAGGAATTGATGGCTACATGTACCACATTGTCTGATAACATGTTCTGATGGATAGCTCAGATGATGAAGAGAAATATTTTGGTACATAGTGAGAGATCTTCCAAACAGGGGAGGAAATAAAGCCCAAAGAAGGAAGTTTAACCAATGAAAGGGAGGAAAAGGAAAGAGCATAAAAGATGATGACATGGAGGTTGAAAATGACAAGAACAGAGCTTATTCAGAAGGGATGAAGCATTCCAAAGGAGAAAGTTCTATCTAGGTCAAACGAAGAAAAGTTTCAATTTCAGTTCACCACGTTTGTTCATCACTTGCAAAGGCATGCTGATAGATGATTTCACTTGTTGAAACAAGCATCCAAGATACACAGCATCATTGCCTCTTATAATTCCTCCATCCAAGGAAATTGCATCATCTTTTAGGTCAATGTTTGAAGCCTGAAGATGTGTATTGATATTGTTAAAGTCAAAGAACAAAGCAGATGAGTTACTGAGAAAGATATTCAATCTTGAAGAACAGAAGTGTTTGAAAGATCTTCACAATCCATAATTTAATTCAGAAACATGTTGAAAAGGATTCACATGTTTAGGGGAGGATTGTTGGGAATTAAATATTCAAGAAGTTTAATATCGGGTTCTACTCAAAGAAATACTCTAAGTATGATTCTGCTGCTAGAGCATTTGGTTTCTGCTGCTAGTGTTTGATTCTGCTGCTAGCGTTAAACATTCTGCTGCTGAAGGATTCTGCTGCTAGCGTTACCATTGCTGCTGGTGATTCACTTTCTGCTGCTGAGCGGATAAGTATGAAAAGATATTATGTGTATTAAAGTCAACAATATACGGTAGATAATATCTTACCCCATGTGATCAGTCATAATGTTATATTCACAGAACAAGTTGTAAACATAGATACAAGTTGTATCTTAATGACTGACACTCTCAAAGCAAGCGTTCGATAAGACTTATCAATATTGTAAAGATCTTTCTTGTGTTATAAAAGAAATATCTTAGACGAGTGTCATACATAGTGTCATATAGAGTGTGTGAATTGTTAAGTGTTTTAGATAATAGCTCTCAAGAACATAAAACAAATATCACAAGAAATAGAAACATAAGATTCAAGGTTGTAACCCTAGTGATAACTCTTGATCACTCGTATTATTATCTTAATAATATTGAATCGTTTGGTGATAAGCTTTCATTATTCATTGTCATATAACAAACACAACTGTTCCATTTCCATAACCATAATAACCTTCTAAGTGTGATTATGTAGATTCCTTATACTTAATCATATTCATTAAATATATCATATACACGAAGTACAAAAGGTTTAACCACCTTATAGTGTATTGATCTTAACCCCATCAAATGTCGATTCCCGAATGTCATCCTAACCTACTATGGCGAGGGAAAGATCCGATGGTTCGACAATCTTTTAATGCTATTCTTCTTAAGATCGGCGGATGGGTGATTCATTCACCTAGGGTTATGAATTGGAATGATATGAAAGATCTTGGTTGTGATGAGTTTTTGGAAGATATGTTTCTTATTAGGATTTTGTGGAACAAACGGATATTGACCTCTAACATGTAGATGAGAGCATTAAGAATCAGGGAACCAATATACAAAGAATGGTGCTTGGAGTTTTTATGTTCTATGAGGATGATGACGAGAGTGAAGATGAGCGGGTTCATGGCGATGAACACATGGATGCCGATGATTGATGATCATCGAAGATTTGGTTGAGCAATGGTTATGTTTTAAAAACAATGTTGGTTGAATAATTTCTATTTCCACTACTTTTAACTTAACTTTATTAGGATTTTATTATTCATGGTTTGTTTTGAACTAATTTTGTTTGTTTTAGTGTTTTGCTTTGTTTGTTTCGCATATAGTTTTTGCAGTTTTTTTTGCAGGGAAAGAATTCACGAAAGCTTAGTGTTGATCAATATTCGGAGTTAGGAGAACTCATGTGCTTACGTAAGATCAAATAAACCTATGCGAATTTTTTTCCGGGTAGTATTTTTATGTTTTCTTTTTAACTAAATTTTCCCATTTCCTTTACTTTTAAGTTCATTTTATTACATTGAGGACAATGCAAAACTTAAGTGTGGGGGAGGGAAGAAAATAGGAAAAATTGGTATAATTTTTAAATTTTTTAGTTTTTAGTAGAATTTTGGGATTCGAGTGACTAGAGTTAGGTTCGCCCTTGATGTTCTAGTTATTTATTTTGTTATATATTTTGATTCAATGGTAAGAATGAGGCTATTTGAAAAAATTTGGAATTTAATCAAGAAAGGAGAGTTATTGATAACTATTGCTAGCACATGTTATAACCACCTTAAATTGTGAGGATTTAAGCCTTTTTTGTATAAAGCATTTTTTATGCTCTATATTTCGTTATGAGTGTGCCGGTGATCATGTTGATTCTAGAACTTGTACGTATTATGCATTACGGTTAAAATTACTTTCGAGTAATAAAATATATTCAAAAGATAAGAGGCAAATTAGGATTTACACCAAATGGCCTTCCGTTTACAAAAATATTTTTGCTGACCGCATTGGTTAGTTATCCTTAGTATTTGGAACCCATTTGTTAGTGTGAATATTTTACGCTAGATACCCTTAGTTACACCTTCTGAGCCTTATCTTTTCTTTTGACTAAATCCAGAAAAGTACAAAAAGATTTCACACCTTACACCTTAGCCTTACCCGAATCAAGTTCAATTGAAGTTCAAAACTAGTTATTTTTTGATGATTACATGTTGACCAAAATTTGTATGTGTATATGTTGTTTCATTGAAGAAGGAGGTCGCTACTCTTATTTGTATTTTTGTAGCGTGTGCTCATCCGAAGTGTGGGGGTGACGAAAAGGAAAGAAAAAAAAAAGGAATGAATAGCCAATGAGCTATGAATGTATGGAATGATGAAAATAAAATAGTCAATGAGCTATTAAGGAAGGAAGGAGTTAGTATGAGATGCGGAAGAATGATAATCGAAGAAGTTTGGTGGAGTGATCATTTGAGGTATAAAGAGTTGGGAACGGAATCTGGACTTGATTCTTATTTATTCGTTTTTATTTTGTAGAAACCAATCGCAAATAATTCCCATGTCTTATCCTTACCTTTACCAGTTACTTGATTCGTTGTTAGCTTTCGAGCATCCGGATTTAGTGATGGCTTTGTCTAGATATGTAGTGCATGGATGTTCTAGTGACCATCCGGGTTTTTAAATAGTTGAAAAACGTTGCTAGCGAGCTAGTGCATGTTTTAGTGACCATCCGTTATGCAAATAACGTCGTTAGCGAACCAAGGTACAATCTAGTGACCATCTGTTGCTTGGCTAGTCAAGAATTCGTTGTTAGCGAGCTATTATGTTCTTGTATAAAGTATTTGTACAATAGCTAGGTAACCGTAACCCTTAACCTTAAACCCGAATAAAAGACCTCTTTGATGTTTTATTTTGTTGTTTTGATACCCATACAAGCTTATGGTAAGAAACGTGAATCATGTCTGAGCAATTGAGTGATATACCATTAAATTTACCCTTGAGTGTTGAGTGAATTTAAAAATCCTATGAGAGGAGCTTAGTTATGTTATCAAGCTCGAATTAACTTGCTTATGTTTCAAGAATTTTTCACACCTAAAAGTTAAAATGACAATTGTTCCATTGGGATAGTTGTTGGATTTTTAGAATCATAATGAAGTAGCCATTGAGTTCAGTTTTTCTAAAAGCTAGACTTGCTCGAGGGCGAGCAAAACTCAAGTGTGGGGGATTTGATAACGCTCAAAATGAACATGTTTTTAGTCACGTTATCGTTAGATTTGTGCATCATATTTGGTTATATTTGTGTATATTTGTTACTAAATCATGAAAAAGTGTATATGCAAGTAAATATAGCCAAGTACAGGAAAAGATGATAAAAAGATGAAGAAATGAAGAGATTATGCACATTTGAAGAATCACGAGAAAGAAACAAGAAAAGATCAAGTTCTATGGAAGGAATTAGTGGTACAACAAAGGATCAAGCACGTAACGAGAAAAGGAAGAGAAAAAATAAAGTATGCATGGCAGAATGGCCCATCCGATCGGATGGTGCCCGCATCCGATTCGGATGGGAGAAAAGTGATTTACCGAGAGATCCAACCGATCGGTTGGACCTCAATACCGATCGGTTGGAGGAGACTGAAGTTACAAAAACGCATTTAATGACGAATTTAAGCCCCATAATCATGGTGGCTTATCATTTCTTGGTTATTTACTGATTAAGGACGTTTTTTGCTTGAGGGAAAAGGGTTCCTTCACTTATTTAAAGAACCCTTGGCTAGTTTACAAAGTGTGACAACCCAAAAACCTAGTAAGGCTTACACCAAGTCTTGCTAAACTTATTTCATTGCCCGAAAGCTTGTAGTTGCTGTGAGAACATCCAGGGAACCTTGAGTTCAAGTCTCAAGAGTTGTGTCCAAGTGTGGAGTTGTTTACGTGTG
The DNA here is from genome assembly GCA_021014915.2 of Artemisia tridentata subsp. tridentata. Taxonomy (NCBI): domain Eukaryota; kingdom Viridiplantae; phylum Streptophyta; class Magnoliopsida; order Asterales; family Asteraceae; genus Artemisia; species Artemisia tridentata. The sequence continues at coordinate 142,036,544 of CP139505.1, read as the reverse complement.
ATCTTAGGCGATTGGAGGAGAGTGGTTGCTATAGTTCCACAATTCTAGTTCTTGTAATTTCACAACTAGGTATTTCTTGTTTGAGTTATTATGAACTACTTTTACTTTAAGATGAATGAAAGTATGGTTGATTACTTGTGTTTGATTATGATTATTATGGAGTGATTTTGGTTATGCTTGTGTGTATGATGTGATAAGTGTTGGAGTATTCTTATTTCATAGTGATGCATGAAATCATATCTTGTTTTATGAGTTTGTTGAAATACAATCTAATCTTGCTTAATTAGTTGGTAAAACAGTTCTAAAGATTAACAAAGGCCGAAAGGATTTTCTTTATGTTTTTATGCCAAAAAGTTAGTGCACGAATTAGTATGGATTATGGTGTGTGACAAGCACCATATTAGCTTATTAAAATGGATTTGGAAACGATTTCATCACGAGAAAAGGCCGAAAGGATTTGTAGGAATTCTTAGAATAAGAAATGCTTTTCAAACAACAAAGAGTCTAATAGAATTATCGCACTAGTTAACAAAGGCCGAAAGGAATTAACTAGGAGATTGAATTCTTAGAGATGATTTCTCATGGTAAAAACCATTGATTGTGAATCACTCATTTTAAGTTGTGCATCATTACAAGTTACACCAAACTTGTTAGATTACTCTATACAATTGTCATGGAATTACACACAAGTATATTTGTTTTTGATTGATTGATTTTTACTTACCTTAGAATTTACGCCAAATCGGATTGACAATCCTTTTTTTCAAAACTTATTTTGCAAACCCAAACCCCAATTCCCTTGGGACGATCTCAACTTACCCACCTTTACTACTACGGACGAGTATACTTGCTCGTATGTGTTGATTAGAGAATTGGATAAATTGATTTTATAAAATTTTAAAACTTGCACTACACACGACACATCACCCACATACATATATGCGTTTCATTTTATCGTCTTCCTGGCTTCATCTCCAACGCATCCCAGATCAATCTCCATACGAGGCCTAGGCTACATTTACTTTATCTCTTAAAAAATGAAACCATCGCCATCACTTCCCATCTCCCCATGGTCAACAATGAGAAAAGATTTACATATTGAAGAGTGAGAACGATTTATGCTTCGTATGGCTATCCTTCATCTGAATATGAAGAAAGAGGAGTCAACATATGCAAGTTTTCCTTCTATTTATTTTGTCGAAGACCAGGAACATCACACGGCCCTTATATGCAATCAATTCACAAAAACAATAGATTCCAAGTGTTGATAAAGTCTTGTTGATTTCGGGGTTACCTTGGGTTTGTTTTGATTAACAAATATTTGGTTATATATTGTACCTGGGGTCGTGTTTCTGGTCTCCCACTCGAACGAACCACGCTCACTCTAATAGAGTTTTTCTTAAATTCCTTCTATTTGATATCCTGATATTATCCTGTTGTTGTAATTTGGGGTTACAAGTTGTAAACTTGTACTGATTTATTTTTATCAATCGGTTCATATATATATACATTCTGGGGTAGATTTATTTTTATTATAGTTAATCTTGTGTGGCAAATTAAATAAATCAAAATCTAGAAACCAAGATTTGGCTCATGGATTAGTAGTACTTATTTTGTTTTGCTTATGTTAACAGCTTATTTTGTATAAACTAGGCTGTGTTTGATTGTGGCTTATGTTTTGTGAGTCGACCACAGTAGTGGGATTTGCTGTTTTCGTGAGTCGAAATCACCACAGTGGTAAGTAAATCGTCGGTTAAGTTGGCATAGGTTTCGGTTAGTTTTATTGGTGCTGAATTGTTGGTCATGGTCGAACCTGGAGCACATTGTTTTTGTCAAACGTATTGATGATGGTTCTATGTTGTTGATGGCCATTGTCGTGAACCACAGCTCTTGTCAAAACCCTCGACTTGTAACTGCTAAATGTAAATTGGGTTGGTCGTTTATTTGGTCAATAGGCTTATTTGAAAAGCATAGCCAATAGGCTAACTTTGTTTATAAAAATATGCTACTTTCATTATAGATGGATTAGTTGGTGTGTCTTAGAAAAAGGAGTTCAAGTTGCGTTCGTCTCCCTTACATCCGTAATTGAAACGCTCGGACAGAAAGGGGGTGAGTCCTTGTCTAGAAACTGTGTCAAAGGGATGGGAGTTAGTTCCCGATACCGTGGTTTTAATACACAAACAAATGAATACTTGGTATTCTAATTTCTCATCCTGTATCAAACTCCATCAACTGTTAGTGGATTTTACATGATAAAACTATGTTGGCTGTCTAGCCTTGTCTGTTTAAGTCGAAAAGAGAGTTTAGGATTAGCGTTAAATCCATGAGAAATGGTCTGGTAATTGGGTTTCTTTCCCAGTTGGGCCAACGCCCTTTTTTTATAAATTCCAAGAGTCCAATTTCGGGTTCACATTAGGCCACAGCCCTCACCATATAAAACAGCCATAAGGCATGGTTGTTGTTTCACTTTGGGCCACAGCCCACTGCATATAAACGAGCATCTAGGGTGTGGCTTTTGTAAGCCTTTGCGTATTTTTTTAAGATATGACAATGTCTAATAAACTTGCTTCGTATTTCGTATGTGTACTTCATACTTCGACCTATCCCGCAACACAATTACGACTCGTTCTACTTTTATCGACAACATGTTTCACATCACGTTTTATATCAAGCTTGTAAAAACATGCCTTATAACTAAAAACTAAATATGTATTCGACACATGTTCCAAAACTATAAAGACTAAACTTGTAAATATTTAATACGCTTATATCACCTATCTAATTTGTAAATACTCGAAATGGTATTTTATAAAAACCAACTTAAGTTTTATAAATTTATAAAACAACTACTACAAAAAGAAACACTTTTGTAACTCATGATTATCACGTGGAACACGAGCATGAATACTCGAGTCATGCCCATTTTTCCCAAGGAAAGTGAATATATATTTAACTTACATCTATCTTTCTTTCATAAACATCAAAGATAAAGTTTGATCACGACAAAGTTGACTCTAAACTATTTTTAGTTATTTTATGACTATGATAAATATAATTACATACATACTTAGCATCATAAATTCTTTTAACCATAAGGGTTATACAACCCGTCAACGCCTAACACGTAATCATTACTACTTTCCGTACATCGTCTTTCGGTCATGGTCAAACCAAGGTTTATTCGTCTTCGATACTTCTATTATGGTATACTTATGTGTTTATACACTTCCAAGAGCCAATACTTTCAAACATTTAGAAAACTGTTTTCGAACTTATATTCTGCCACACAAGCAACAACAACACAACACTTTAAAACTTTTGAATTAAATTTCATTGAGTCTTAAACTTAAACTGTGAACTTTACTAATCTAGGTCGCGTGTTGGTGCCAAACACTATATGATTTATATCATTATCTGACTGCTATTTGCTAAGGTGAGTTTATAGCCCCACTTTTACTCTCATTTCTTGTTTATTGAACTTTGGGGTGAGAAACATGCAAAAAATTTATTTGGACCTGTACTGAACTCATGCTTTTATCAAACTTTTACGTAGAATTAGCCTAAGACACTGAATCCCACATGCCTAAACTCATGAACCATCAATTCCTGCGGGGAAGCGCGAATGCTATAAATAGATCTATTGGGGTTGACACCCCCGTTTGGTTTGGTCAGGTAGACCAAATGCGAGCGTATAAAATGTCGAAACACGAGTGTCACGGGATAGACACTTACATGGGCTTTATTTAACGTGCTTCTAGAGCATGCACATTATGCACATTGTCAAGCTTCGGTTGCATGAACTTAGTGCTGACGTAATAGACTCCACTTTTGAGTGACATTATATTCATCTGATTTTCTTATGGTCCAGCTACTGCTTTATATTTAAACCTATGAACTCACCAGCTTTTTGCTGACTTTTAGCATGTTTTTTCTCAGGTGTTTAAGCAACTCATTATTGGCAAGGCGTGGCAAGGCGATGGTCATAAACTATTTACCGAAGTGTTTTTACACATTTTTATGTGACCATTAAACTTTTGGGCTTATCTGTTAAATTTAAAACTCAGATGTAAACTTAATTTAATCCAACTGAATGTATTTTAACGGAGTATGTATTCCGTTCTTTATTATCTTGTGTTATGATTTCCAATTCAGTAGCACCCCATGACCCGAATGTTTCCGCAATACCAGATTTTGGGGCAGTTACATCATGTAATCAATCTATCTATGTATGTATATTCGACTGCAACTATTATATATGGTTTTTGGTTACATTTTGGATGGAAATTGTCCTTTATTAGATATTTAATAGTTTGTTGTTTATCGTATTGCAATTCATTCTTAAGTAGTTGTTTTGAGATGAATATTTCTTGTTATGTTGATGGTTTGCTACAGCCGAACGAAAAAGAAATAAGAACAGAACATTGACATTAGTATCACCCCATGACCCGAATGCTTCCGCAATACCAGATTTTGGGGGTGTTACAGATAGAATTAGGTGCATATAAACCCTAAACTATAACCACTTTTTACAAAAACAAGTCCCTATGACCGCCACTTGCCTGCCAAGCCTGTTGCCTTAATTACTGTTTTACTTGACACAACTATATGATATGTTTTACCGTTTGATGATTTATATCATACTTGACTTACACTATATACCAAAAGTATTTTTTTACATATAAGTACCGTACCTGTCACAACTTACCTTCCCCTACACAATTTCACTACCCGACTTCGAGTTTGAACGCTCGTCCAGTTCTTTTGAAACACCTAATTTACCACCATCTAGAAATCCACCAGTCCATTTGGTCACGACCTCAACCTATCGCCTTAAAACATGTATCCTTGAGACATCCACTCTTAGGACACATCACTATTAGGTCTCACTCTTCCTTTATTATTTTAAAGGGACATGTCATTTGGGAAGCAAGACCTAGTCTCCGCAACCATGTGACGACTATTAATCTATGAAAAGTGTGATTATCTATTCAATTGTGTCTCTTCTTTCATGGTTGACTTTGCCCGCGTATTCTACCTGTGATGATTGTACCCTCGTGAGATACCGTTCTTTTTATTTGAGACCTCATTCGCCGTCATCTTTTATGATGTAGATAAATGGCTCATACAAGAAAAACAATCAAGACCACACGTGGTCGACCTGCTGCTACCACTCTTCCAACTGGGAATGGAGCAAACCCACTTATTGTGAATCAAGCCATGCTAGATCAGTTAGTTAATGACCGTGTGGCAGCAGCACTGGCTGCAGCGAACGTAAACAACTCGACTACTGATGTCGGAACCTCAAGACCTACAAACGACAACAACCGCGGCTGCATGATCCGTTGCGGATAGTATATAAAAATATATCAGATACGCGTGATACGCGGGAAATGAAAATCCAACCCTTTAGGACAAAGGTTAACGTGCAAAACCCGTGAATACGATATGAGATACCGGGCAAGTGTTACCCGGGTCGTTTCCCGACGAGGTGTGAATCGAGGATTTCGTGCAAGGTTTGGAATTAAAGTGCTTGAAGTGTGGATTTTGGATTTTTTTTTGTGTTTTTTTAACTCTAATTAAGTTATGGGAAGTTAATAAACAAAGAAAATAAATCAAATAACGAAAATACCTAAAAAACGTTAACCGGGAATTCCAAAAACGAGCTTAAAAACCAAAATCTTTAAAAATTAACCCTACGGATGCAAATCTAATTTTCCTAAGTCCTAAATGATAAAAGAAAACGAGCGGGGTAGCCCGCGCTTTGCAGCGGGTGTGTTTTGCATGAAAGTGTTGTGAAAAACATTGCTTGGGTAACTTTATATTATAATTGGATTATAAACTCAAAGTTGTTACATTTTGCTGTTTTTGCGTCGCCTTATTCTTCCATAAACAGAAACTCAAAAGAGATACCAAAAGAACTATATTGGCCAATAAAGCTTGTGTGTCCCGAAAAGATATCTGATATCTTCTCTCGAATGTTTTCTCTCAATATATCCTTTCCAATAACGCGGTAGTGCTCTGCGGTTTTTTTTTTTTTTTTTTTTTTTTTTTTTTTTTTTTTTTTTTTTTTAATGTTGTTTTGGCTACTGTCGATGCCAACACCACCTTCACCACCACAGCCTCATCCCATTCTTATTTTTTTATTAAATTCCCCCTTTCTTTGCTGAGTCGGTCAATTGACCGAGTAAACTCGGTTGACTCGGTGAGGGTTTGATATTTTCGATGGTTTAATTGTTCTTTTGTTATTTATTGTGTTGTGTTCGTAAATCTTTAGTTTTTTTTTATAGATTCATACTTTTTTTTGTAGATATATTATTGTAGGTTGCTAAACAACTTTTGTTAGTATAAACTTTGAAGTTTGTACAACTCATTATAGTTTAGTCACTGTTAAAACAACTTTGAGGCCGACCTCTACTTTCTCACATCAAAAAATATACCTTTTTTGTAAACATTAGTGAAATGGCGAGATCTCGTCCAAGTTCTTTTTTCACGTAACTGAAGCACACATGTTTATATTGCCATCGATTGCCTGCTACACAATTGAATGGAGAAGCACAAAACGTATCGTATTTGTCAAAAATATTGATCTTTGAAAGTATTGCGTGTTTATACTTATTTGGATTGGAAAAATTAGTTCGTGAACAATGACGCAAGTTTCGTTAATTTTCGAGTCCGTTTGGTACATCAAATGGGTCCCGCGGTGTTTTCATAAAAGGGTTAGCCATGTCTTCTATTTTTATTTCACTCCCTTCACTTTTTTAATTTTCATTTTTTACCTTACTCAAAGATATATAAAGCCTAATAATAATAATTATTTCATAACTCTCCATCACTCTCTCTGCAGCGGGTTCTTCAGATAGTTGTTTTTTGTTGTACGATGTGTGTTTTATGTTTTGTAAGTTTACAATTATTTCGTTATTATTATTATTATTATTATTATTATTATTATTATTATTATTATATTATTATTATTATTATTATTATTATTATTATTATTATTATTATTATTATTATTATTATTATTATTATTTTTTGTTATTTCAGAGTCACGAAAAATTGATCCATTAAATCATTCAATTCCTTCGAAGGATATTTGTAACGAAATTAGTACAGTTTCTTTATTCATCAAAGTCTTTAAGCAAATGGTGCAACAACCCGCACAACATAGGAAGTATGAAACGTAGCGTATTTGTCAAAAATATTGATTTTTGAAAGTATTTCAAATTTATACTCGTTTTTATTGTAAAAATTATTTCGTGAACAATGGCGCAAGTTTCGTAATTTTTCGAGTTCGTTAGGTATGTCGAATGAGCCCCGAATCGTTTTCGTGAAAAGTATTGCCAAGATGGCAAGAATACCCCTCCGCCCCAACTATAAAAACCCTAATAATAATAATTTTTTTCATTTTATTTTCATTTTATCTCTCACTCTCTCCCTCTTCCTTCTCTCTCTAACGCCGGCGACCCCAAAGGTCCGGCCACCACCACTGCCGGAAATTTTTCCGGCTACCGGAATATTTTCCGTCAAATCATTTTTTTTGCTGAATCGTTAGATCGGCTGTATTTAATCATTTCTGGAGATTTTGAGCCCTTGGCTCCCACCACAACTACCTCACGCGTCACCACCACCACTGTCAACACCACCGAGCCACCGCCGTACACCCCGCCACCTTCTTCTTTCGGTAAAAACGCCTCACGCGCTTCATTTTCTCATTTTCTTTAATATTATTCAAACCCTAATTTTTATATCTATAATAAATCCGTTTTTGATAATTTTCTTTTAATAAAAACCTTCTAAAAACTTATGTATTTTTTTTTTTCCGTAGATCTAACTTTTTTTTTTTTTTTTTTTTTTTGTGTTAGTGTTGCCGTTTGCCGCTGCTGTAGACGCCACTCTATCGCCAAAAAAGCTTGCAACTATTGCCGGAAAATTTTGAGGTTGCCGGAAAAATTCATGTGCCTGCCGGAAGTTATTTTTTTTCACCGGAATAGGTTTTTAATATTTATTATGTAAATTTTGTTATAATAAAGTTTATATATTGCAAATTTGAGTTTGTAGATTTGTAAAAATCCGAATGTATGTGTGTGGTGGTTTGTTGTTTTGTTGTTGGCTTTTTGGCTTAGATTGTTTTGATGTTTTTGTTGTTGGCTTCGGATTTGGATTTGGATTGTTGGCTTCAGATTTGGATTTGTCCTTTTGATGTTATTGTTGTTGTTGGCTCGGGTTAGACCCGTGTGAGGGTCCGTTTGGTTGTCTCGTTGAAGGCGACGTGGCAAACAAAGAAATGTGTGCTACAGTACATGAATAGTAAAGTCTTAATCTTATAAATTGACACGTGTAATTGTACAATCGTTTGAAGCATGTTGTACAATGCCTTGATGCACGAATTGCAACAGTACCAAATCCTGCCCTTTAAATATATGTATAATTTTAAAAAAATAAGAATTATATTTTTCTGACTTTTATTTAATTTATTATGAATTAAAAACTATTTAGAAGAGAAAAATAAATTAAAAATATTAATGAAAATGGAAAATTATGAAAAATTACAGGAAAGTCCTAAATGATGTTCTAATCCTATGAAAAATAAAAGGGAGTCAACAGATTATTTGAATAAGCTGTAAATAAGTTTAAAAGGGAAATAAGCTTATATTGGAAAAACCGGGTTAAGATATAAATGGTGTAAGATTATAAATGAAAAAGACCTAAGGGCAGTTGGTGTTGGGAGTGTGTTGTGAGGATTTGGTGAAGCTGAGGTCCCAGGTTCGACCCCTGGCCTCAGCTTTTTGATTTTTATATTTTTTTTTTATTTTTATTTTTTATTTTTTTTTTTTACAGTCTTAATAAGCACAGGAATTGAAGCAACTTTTAAAACTAGAACTATTTTTAAAAACTACAAATAAGCTCAGAAATAAACTATAGAACCCAGATCAGTGGGCTATTCAAGAAATAAGCTAAGGCTATTTAAGGAAAAGGACTGTTTAAGCTATTTTGAAGCTAAATTAAAACTGAAATAAGCTAAGGTGTACTGAGCCTAATCTAAATGAACTACAAATATCAGAATAAGCTACAATGAAAAGCTGATAAGCACTAAAAAGAAAATAAGCTAAAGGCTACTGAGTTGCAGTGGTGCAGGGGAAAAATGCTAAGTTTAAGCTACTGAAAACTTATAAAAGCTAATCTAAAAAAATCTAAAAAAATGGGAACAAGTAGACAAGCAATAGAACAGTAAAAGTACAAAGTTTCAGCACATTTGAGCTTATATTGAGCTGATTAAAAATAAAAAACAAAAGGCTGTTTTGGACAAAATCTAAAAAAAAAATGCAGACTGCTTGAAGGTTATGAGATCAGATTGAGCAAAAGTGAACCAGGGTTAATGAGACTTAATCTACTACTGGAATTTGACTTAATGGACTGAATTGGACACAAATATACCAAAAGCTATCACAGATATGGCTTATGGCTATAATAAGCTGATTCAAACAGTCACATACCTTAATTCAAGAGCAATATACTTAAGCCTTCAATAACCTTCAAAACAGCTTAACACAATCCAAAATGAGCTCATCCAAGTGAAATTAAGCATGATCAACCTTAACCCAATGACATATGAACAGTAGCTCATTATTTGACCCGTTTTGAGCTTTGACCCAAACAGTCCTTTAGGCAGACTGTTTTGAGATTTAAACTAGATTAGACCTTTTTAAACTAAGTTTTCTGAAAACAGATTAATATCTAACTATATTGAAACTTAAAAAGCAATACTTAACCACAATTAAGCACTGAATTAAGCTGAATAAGCAGCTTGACCAATGTTGACTTTTTTGCTAATTTGTAATTAAAACAGTAGAAAACAAGTGTAAGCTCACAAAAAGCTTTAATAAGCTAGTATGAGCTTAATCAAACAGAGAAGGAGCTTTTAGAAGTGTAAACAACAATTAATTCGAATCACTGAATTAAAATTAAACTAGAATTATAAGTAAAACAGTACAATGCTTTTTAACTTAAACTAAAACTGAAATTAGAGTTACAATAATCCGAAATTAAGCTAAAACCTACAGCTTATCTAAATTTTACTTAATAACTAAAGGGATAATTACTAAAATAGCCCAAAACCCAAATGGGATATTTCTACCCCGGTTGCCCTGGGCAATGCCCCCAGTTGCCCAAAAAAGGGCGATTGTTGCCCAAAAAATACACTGGAAATCCTTCGGTTGCCCTAAAAAATGCCGGTTGCCCTGGGCAACACAATTATTTTCGGATTTCGGGTTAGATAGGGAACCGCCCATTTGTGTTTGGGCTATTTTGGTAATTATCCCATAACTAAATTACACTACTCCTAAATTCGAACTAAAATCTAACCAACTCCTTTTCTGTGTGTGTGAGGTGTTTTATATTCTTCAAAAAGTCTTCTTTGGTCTCTCTGGGCAAATCCCAGCCCTTGGATTACTTTGAAATCATCTCAGCCCTTAAATGGGATTTTGGCGCAAAAAATCAACGGATACCCAGGTAGTGGCATTGGAAACATGTGAAAAGAAGGTTTCTTGTGATGGGGGGGAGGGGAAGTAGGTTGGATATGGCAAAGGTTGTCTTGGGAGCAGGGGGGACATGGTTGTCTGGGATTGATTTTGGTGGTAAAAAGAAAGGTGGGGGTTGACTTATTGATTTGACCCTGGGATTAGTTAAATAAAAGGGATGGGTTGAGTGGGTGGATTATTGGATCCGGGTTTACGTTTTAGGATTGGGCCTGGTTGAGTTTTGTTGGGCTTGGGATTTAGGTAGTGGGGTTTATTAGATTTGGTTTTGGTAGTTATTTAGGATAGGTTTTGGAATTAGTTTTAAGTTTAGGGACCATCTTTGCCAATTCTGAAAATTCAAGGACCAATTCTGCCAAATCTGAAAATTATTTCCAAGGACCATTTTTGACATATTAATATTCTTGAGGGTTGACTTTGATTTTTTCTTTTCTTCATTAAATGCTCAAATGGTGTCGAGTCGATCCGGCAATGTCCATTTTTTGCTCTTTTTCCCATCCAAGCTCGGTTTTGTCCGTTTTTGCCCTGTTTTCAATCATTTTGTAATTGAAATACATAAAAACACAAACCAAGGATATCTGTAGTATAAATTGGTATATTTGGCCGTTTTTAGCATTTTTTATGTATTATATGGGCATAAAATGATGAGTAAATAGGCACTCATCTTCCCCCCACACTATCAATTGCTAGTCCCTAGCAATCCGATCATATAAAGTAATGAAAGGATCAAAAGAATACCAAGGATACCCCGTTTTGACTTTTTATTCATTGCAAGAAATTTAAACTAGAACGAAAATTGATAACGTGCTTGATTTTCAAAAATGGCATCACGGAACGGGATTCACACAAAATGGGTGTATCTAGGGAATTGTAATCGTCATCCTCTTTTTTATACTCCCAACTAAGTTTAAACTCTTTGTGCAAATATTTTTGTAAAATGCTAACACTACTTATACTAATAATCTATGTAAGCCGAAACTTAACTTTTCACTCTCACAATTATTTAAGTTAGGTGAGTGTGCTCATTTTCAAAATTTTGACCGCAAAAATCGACATTTATTATGGTTGTTATTTGTTTAAGTCAAATACTAATTTACCGGGAACTTCGAAAATCTAAGGATCAAAAAGGGCATTTTCCATGTAGCGGCTTTCTTCTCGGCACATCCCAAACCAGTTGGTTTTAGGTGACCAGGCTTTTGACACCCCACAGAGAATAGTACCGGAATCAGCGGAATTCCGATTTCAAAGATTTTGGATATTCCCACTAAGCTAGTATTAAATACTTAAATAAATAACAACAAACAATCATTTAGAGATTAGAGACTCAAAGGTGAGATCACTCCATGTAACGGCTCTCTTCTCGGCACATCCCAAACCAGTTGGTTTTAGGTGACCAGGCTTTTGACACCTCACAGAGAATAGTACCAGAGCTTTCGTGGTCTTTGAAATCAACAATCTACCAAATTACCGTTTAACCTTTATGACAAAATTGACGAATCCTAGTTCAACTTCTGATTTAAACTTAAGAAAAAACAAGTTTCCTATATTTATTCAACATATAAACAACATATACATTTTTATTTTTTTGCAACATCATAACTTATTGCATTTTGCAATGTCATTCCATTTTCTTATTTTGCAATATCATTCCATTTTTTCATTTTTTCATTTTTTTATTTTTTAATTTTTATTTATTTATTTATTTTATATGCTTTCTCAAAAATTTAAATAAAAAGTTGAACTCGGTCTCTATATCAAAATTGTATAAAAACTTGTTTTGCATAACAAAAAGGTTTTAACGTTCAAACGTTTGAAAACAACACTAATTTATTCAGATTAGGAGCTCATAGGAGTAAAAGCCAAAGATTACTTATATAAGCTCTAAAGAGAACCAACTACTCTACACTAAACATTTTTATTTACACAAATCGTAAATGTTTGACCCGTATCCCAGTTACGAATAGGCCCCACCCTAGATGGAATATGCTAAGGACCTTATGTGATTGGTTAGTCAACAAAGTTACGTGGAAGTCAAACCCGGTAGTCAACCTTGTAGTCAATTAACGTATTAGATAGTTGAGGAAAGTATTATGTGGCTCAAAAAGAAAGGAAATAGACTCCAAGGGTTAAAGTTGCAATAGACCAAAAGTGTTAAGATATGTAGTGTGGCCAAATTAGAAAGAATAGAACTTGAGGGGCCATTCTTGCCAAATGGCCAAAGTTGCCACCTAACTAATATATCCAGGGAGTTCTAGACTCCTCCACAATTATTTAGAAAGAGTGAGGCCGGTTCTTAGGAGAAGAAAAGAGAGGGAAAGCTAGGTATTGATCAAAGATGAAGATGGTGATCAAGTCTTAATGCTTATGGCCTTCCTTAGCTATGATCTTCCCAAGTAAGTATCTATGTTCTTGATGTTAGTGAAGTTATAGATTATGGATTAAGTGGGTTTTCGTCATATGATCAAGATATGATCATATGATGATATGATTTGGAAGATGAGTGTATTTGATGGGTTTTGTTGACCCTTGTTATGTTATTTATTGTTATGTGTTAGGTTTTGATTAATTATGAAGATTAATGTTGATGATGGAAGATTTTGATGATGATGATGTTCTTGATGTTATGTAGCTTGGACTAAGGTAAGTAAAATGATGGTAGCATGTGTTATATGGATTTCTAATGTATATGTGTTATGTATGTTTTGTGGTTAGTAATAACGAAACTTGAGATGTGCTTGTGTGCCGTAATGAATGTGACCTAAGTGATGATTATGGTCGTTAGAGTAAGTTGATGTCAAGTGTTAAAGTAAGGATTAAGATGTGAGCCGCTAAGTAAGTGTTTAATGTATGTGATGCATATGTGTGGTTTGAAGTGTAATGTATTTTATGATCGTTTTACTTACTAAGCCTTTGTGCTTACGGTTTAGTTGTCTAACCGTTTTGTAGGTTGACATGTTTATATGGATGGCTTGGAATGATGGAACAAGGAGTTGGTTAGGCGAGAATGGAGGTAGTTGTATTTGAGAGGTTTCGGTAGAATACCGAGCTCAAGTATAAAGCTTGTACCCCCGTTGGTCTTTTATTGATTTGTAAAGTGTGGTCGGGTGTCAAAATGTATGTCAAGAGGTCATGACGATTTGGGAGTCTAACGATGAGCCAAAGCGTGTTTTAAGTGTTAATGAGTAAAGTTAAAGGGGCGTTTGGTTTAGTTGTAAATATACCCATTTTGGGTAGTGAACGGGTCAAGTGTCGTTGGAACACGTTTGATATGTTAAGTTATTGATGTTGGTCAAGTTTGGTGTAAAACGGAAGTCGTATGGGTTGTTTGTAGTGAAAATGGGTCAAAACGGGTTATTTGCATAACCCGTCACAATTGTAAAGTACCATTTCGGGAAGTCGTTCGGTAAATGTTTTTGTATGAAAATGAGCCCATTGATATACTAAGTAAATCTTGAAAGTTTGGTTCGATAACGAGTTCGGGAGGTCGGGTTTCTAAGCGCGGAACTTGAAAACATGTTTCGGTGATAAGCAGGTCTGAACCGCCGCGGTTCAGACCTGATTTTGGGGTTGAACCGTCGGTTGGGTTTTCCCAGCCGGCGGTTTGGCAGAATTTTTAGATTTTGGTAATTTTCAAAAAATCACATCTTTTAAACCGTAAGTCGTCACGGGTCGTGCCATATGTTGTTTTGAAGGTAATTGAGTGTACTTTTATTTAAAAATAGTCTCAAGTCCTGAATGTGTACCGATTTTTGTCAGTTGTCAAAAGAGTGACCGGATATCCATAAAAGTCAAGTGTTTTCGTGTAAAAAGTTTTAATTTTTGGTCTAAGCGGGCACGGGGTGTAACAACTTGGTATCAGAGCTTCGGTTTAAGTGAATTAGGTTTTCTTTAGGATTGCCTAGACTTAAACCACTTGTAGACGCGTTGTATATAAGTTAATGTCATGCGACTAGTAGGTGCTTTTGAGGTACAACGTAGAAGTGCTTGTAGTAATAATGAGATTAGAGGATAGATAAGTTGTAATGTGAATGTTGTCATGTGAATGTAGCGAAATATAGAAGTAATGAACTAGACATGAAAAATAGATGCCTTAGGTGTGCGATGTGAAAGTGCTTATAGCAATAGTGGGACTAGGCTTTGGTTGGATATAATGTGAATATTGAGAATGTGGACTTACTAATGGTAGAATTAATGAGTTAAATTCGAGTCAATGATAGTTTTAGTTATGAGGTGGAATACGTGATATGTTGTATGAGCGTATGGTGTTAGGAGTTATTCATGTTTATAGTATTGGTGTGAACGTAATGTAAGTCCAAGGCGGACTAAACGTGCTTAAATAATAGATTACCGTACACTCGGATATTGTCGGTGATTGTTATATGATTATGTAATGGTGTGTTATGGTAGTTTAGCAAAGGCGAATGGATGTAATAAGTTGTGTAGTGGTTTGTAGAAATGTGACTAATAATGAAAGTGCATGGCTTGTGTGATAGTGATGACCAAAGTATGGTCTTATGAGTAATTATATTTAGTGTGATGATCATTAATGGGGTATTAGAGATGGGTTAGCGGAAAGTCAAAGTATTAGGAGCATAATTATGAACGTGTGGTAATGTTGAATGTGTGTTATAGCATAGTGTGGTGAAGAAATGACATAAATTTATACATAATAAGTCCGTGATGAACTTGGTAAATTTACAAAATGAGAAAAGGCATAGTGATTGGGTAAATGATGAAATAGAACGAAATCTCCTAAGTACTAATAGCTATAATGAGATGGGCATGTATGAGGTTAAGGTATTGCCATGAAATAATTATATTACGGCTAAGGCGATTAGCGGTAATTATTAATAATCAATGAATGTGTTATAGTTGACGATCTACGTAAGGCCTACATGTAAAGGAAGCGAGTGAGACTAAAAGAGTAATGGTAAAGATGCGGAATTAGTTAACGAGGATTAAATAATGTAAGTTGTGGTAAGACGTGTAAACACATAGAAGAGTGTAATTATAATAAGCAGGCTCATATGCTCTATGCGCTTGCGTTCACTAAAATATATGAATGTAATGATGTATGCGAGGTGCTTATGACTTGGATCCATTGCCAAGGTGATAAAGGGTGAATGTTAATGATCCTTCGGGATGAATGTTAAAGGTGGTATCCCTCGGGATGACCAAGTAAATGAATGATAAGGAATCCTTCAGGATGAATGTTAAAGATCCCTCGGGATGAAAACGTATTGCCTTCATCGGCAAATGGGGTTGCCTACATCCTTGGCAATAAAAATATCCCCATAATGAATGGGTTAATGATATGGATCCAAGTCTAAAAAGGAAATATGAAGTATAAAAATGATGGAATAATAAAAGTTAAATTGGGAAATAAGAGTAGTAGTGTTGTGTCGGGAGTACATAACCATGAGTTTATATTTCTTGATTTACATCGATTGGGACGCCTCTCCATGTAAATGAGGAAGTATAAATGAGTGGGCTTATGTGTTGCCGACACGGCACGAGTAGGGTTAGAGAAGTAGAAAGCGAGAGTCTAGAGTTAGTTAGGAATTTTAAGGACTAAGATAGGAGGATTAAGATTAGAGTACGTCTTGTAGTGAGAACTTATGAGAAACCTATGTTTTGAGTGTTAGGTTTAAGTTGAAGAAATTAAGGAATTGTAAGGATGTTTCAAAATGTTATGATACGTAATTGTGCCATGATGCAAAATGTGAGTAATGGAAATAGTTTATGAGAAATGACATGTGTAATGTGACGGCAAATGTTAAAGTATGGTGCTATAAAGATAATTCATGTAATATTTATATAAGCCCTAGAAGGCAAACGAAAATGGCATGAAGAAAGGAGTGGAGGAAATAAGGAAATCGTAGAGACATAAAAGAAATGGTTAAGTGGTGTTGATAAATGTGAAAGAATTAGCCTAGTGTATTTATGCAAAGTCAAATAGTGCGATTTCCCAAGTAACTCGTAGCTAAAGAATGAGAATATAGGACAAAGCAAGTGAGAATGTGATGTATCGGTAATAGAACGGATTAGAATGGTAACTAGTTATAGTGAGGATGTCCCGTATTGTGTAATAGGCTAAGTAAGCGTTGTATGGTTATAGAAGTAAGCGGGAAGTAATGTGGATTAAGGCATGTGATGTGTTATAGTATGCATAGAGATTGCAAGATCTCCTAGATCGTTGCACTAAATAAACTAGGAATTAAGGTGCTAGGAATGAGAATTATATGTGACTACGTTTTGGATAGTAAAGAATGACAGATTTCAGGGACGAAATCTAAATAAGGGGGTAGAATTGTTAGACCCGTATCCCGGTTACGAATAGGCCCCACCCAAGATGGAATATGCTAAGGACCTTATGTGATTGGTTAGTCAACAAAGTTACGTGGAAGTCAAACCCGGTAGTCAACCTTGTAGTCAATTAACGTATTAGATAGTTGAGGAAAGTATTATGTGGCTCAAAAAGAAAGGAAATAGACTCCAAGGGTTAAAGTTGCAATAGACCAAAAGTGTTAAGATATGTAGTGTGGCCAAATTAGAAAGAATAGAACTTGAGGGGCCATTCTTGCCAAATGGCCAAAGTTGCCACCTAACTAATATATCTAGGGAGTTCTAGACTCCTCCACAATTATTTAGAAAGAGTGAGGCCGGTTCTTAGGAGAAGAAAAGAGAGGGAAAGCTAGGTATTGATCAAAGATGAAGATGGTGATCAAGTCTTAATGCTTATGGCCTTCCTTAGCTATGATCTTCCCAAGTAAGTATCTATGTTCTTGATGTTAGTGAAGTTATAGATTATGGATTAAGTGGGTTTTCGTCATATGATCAAGATATGATCATATGATGATATGATTTGGAAGATGAGTGTATTTGATGGGTTTTGTTGACCCTTGTTATGTTATTAATTGTTATGTGTTAGGTTTTGATTAATTATGAAGATTAATGTTGATGATGGAAGATTTTGATGATGATGATGTTCTTGATGTTATGTAGCTTGGACTAAGGTAAGTAAAATGATGGTAGCATGTGTTATATGGATTTCTAATGTATATGTGTTATGTATGTTTTGTGGTTAGTAATAAGGAACTTGAGATGTGCTTATGTGCCGTAATGAATGTGACCTAAGTGATGATATGGTCGTTAGAGTAAGTTGATGTCAGGTGTTAAAGTAAGGATTAGGATGTGAGCCGCCAAGTAAGTGTTTAATGTATGTGATGCATATGTGTGGTTTGAAGTGTAATGTATGTTATGATCGTTTTACTTACTAAGCCTTTGTGCTTACGGTTTAGTTGTCTAACCGTTTTGTAGGTTGACATGTTTATATGGATGGCTTGGAATGATGGAACAAGGAGTTGGTTAGGCGAGAATGGAGGTAGTTGTATTTGAGAGGTTTCGGTAGAATACCGAGCTCAAGTATAAAGCTTGTACCCCCGTTGGTCTTTTATTGATTTGTAAAGTGTGGTCGGGTGTCAAAATGTATGTCAAGAGGTCATGACGATTTGGGAGTCTAATGATGAGCCAAAGCGTGTTTTAAGTGTTAATGAGTAAAGTTAAAGGGGCAGTTGGTTTAGTTGTAAATATACCCATTTTTGGTAGTGAACGGGTCAAGTGTCGTTGGAACACGTTTGATATGTTAAGTTATTGATGTTGGTCAAGTTTGGTGTAAAACGGAAGTCGTATGGGTTGTTTGTAGTGAAAATGGGTCAAAACGGGTTATTTGCATAACCCGTCTCAATTGTAAAGTACCCTTTCGGGAAGTCGTTCGGTAAATTTTTTGTATGAAAATGAGCCCATTGATATACTAAGTAAATCTGGAAATTTTGGTTCAATAACGAGTTCGGGATGTCGGGTTTCCAAGCGCGGAACTTGAAAACATGTTTCAGTGGTCAACAGGTCTGAACCGCCGCGGTTCAGCCCTGATTTTGGGGTTGAACCGGCGGTTGGGTTTTCCCAGCCGGCGGTTTGGCAGAATTTTCAGATTTTGGTAATTTTCGAAAAATCATATCTTTTAAATCGTAAGTCGTCACGGGTCGTGCCACGCATTGTTTTGAAGGTTATTGAGTGTAATTTCATTTAAAAATAGTCTCAAGTCCTGAATGTGTACCGATTTTTTTTTCAGTTTTCAAAAGAGTGACCGGATGTCCATAAAAGTCAAGTGTTTTCGCGTAAAAAGTTTTAATTTTTGGTCTAAGCGGGCACGGGGTGTAACAGTAAAACCTTAGTCTAATCGTTAAGGAAGCAGCCAGATCAAAACTCTGGCAGAGTCGGGATTCCCCTTGTTCTAACCTAATCAAGACTAAACATTTTTTTTATGCGCAAATTACTTCTTTTTCTTGCAATTTCTTATTTAAAAACGAAAACATTTTAAAAATTTTGGTCAAAAACGGGGGTACTAGGGCACTAGAAGGTACACATGTGATCAAATTCGCCAGAATTCCCCCCACACTTAGAATTGAATTTTGCCCTCAATATTTAAAGTACCGGCTATTTTGCCAACACTTAGAACGTAAAAAGGTAATACTAATAGCCAAGTGTGTGAAAGAATTCTCTTTTTCACAAACAGGATTAATAAGATATCCATAGATAATCGTTAGCAAAAAGATCGGATATTGGGCGGCTGGATTGAAAACAGGCGCATCAATCATCACGATCTCAGGGAAACCTGAAAATAAGAGCAAACAACACACAAAAGCAAAGCACAGTAGAGGAATCCCTCCACACTTAGTGTCAGAAAATAGAAAGAAGTTAGAAACATGGGTTGTCACCCATGAAGTGCTAATGTTTTTGTTAACCGAGTCACTAGCTTGACTCGACCCCGAATTCATTGGTCCATGGGGAAGCAAGTGGAAGAGAAAAATCTTCATCAGACTTTCATTCAAGATGTTTGGATAATCATTGAATTTTAATGAAAGTTCCACACCGATGAGATACACCCGGCTCAAAAGAATGATAAATTGAGATGCCGGGGTCAAAAATGGTGTCTTCACTCCCAAAGGAGAGAAGGAAAGGACAAGTCACCGTATAGGTGAAGAAAGGTAGAAAAACTCGAACGACATATGTGAAGTCAATATAATGGCGATCCTCAAAGGGAAATGTCACATATGTCGGAGAAAGAATGTCCTTTTGAATCTCGGGATTAAGAATTGAGGTCATATCATCAAGTTTAGAAATAATAGAGTCCTTGACCTCATCGTTCTCTAACACTTCATCAAAAAGAGGATTTACGTTGCTAGAAAAGTACTCGTCATCAAATTCAAAAAGAGAGTTTGAATAGACTTTGATACTTTCATTTGGAACGTCCTCATCCGAAAGTGATTCGTCATCACTAGAGGAAAAATCATCGTTGGATTTGAAAAGAGGGTTAGAGAAAATCCCGCAAGAATCCTCTGAAGTGTCAAGAGGATAATCATCACAAAAAGACCAATCACATTCACTGTCGGATATATCCTCAGACTCACTTGGGATTGGGAAAAGGTTCTCAACACTAAACTTTATGAATTCGTCCGATTCCTTTTCAGGAATAGTGCTAAGATGCTCATCCCCCATAATGAGAGAGTCCTCGGAGTCCATAGTCAGTAAGATGGATGTGATTGCAATAGATTGAGGGAGTTGAGAAATGATATCGCTCAAAGGAATAACACTCTCCTCGTCGTCCTCCTCATCATTATTGCTAGCATAAATGGCTTTTATACGTTCCATTTGCTCTTCTGCTAGCAATTCTGCAATACTCTTGTCTTCCTGATTTTTCTGGACGGGTGTGATTGCAGCTGACGAATTCTCATAATATTCCTTCATTTGAATAGTATCCTCATCATCTTCATCGAGAATGGAAGCCGTGAGAAATTTGGAACGCCTTTCAGCAGCTCGTTCTTCGGCTAGTAATTCTCCCATATATTTTTCATGAGGATGAATGATGGAATACTGTGGGGGTTGGAAATTGTCAAAACCGGAAGTATTATACCAAGGATTAGGTTCTTGATTCCACGGTTGACATTGATAATCGTCATGAGGACCCCCACAATTTGCACAAGGATCATTCGGTGCATTTTGAAACGATGTATCATTGAAATTTTGATAGCACGGTTCTTGCTCAAATGAATTCTGAGGAGGATGGTTGAAATCGTTTTGAAAATTTGGATAAGTGAATGTATTTCCGATTTCAAAAGTGCAACATATACAAAGTCCATGAGTAAACCCACATTCCCTGCAAAAACACCGTTCACAAAGTGAATCATCTCCCAACGGATTTTTACAATGAAAACAGTGATAGTCGAGTGACGACATAAGAATTAAACATTAAAGAGGGATAATAAGATAGAATTCAACGGTTTAAGAAGATAGAAGAAAATATTTTTTGGTTTTTTTTTTTTTTTTTTATTTATTTTTTTTTTTTTGGTGTTTTAAAAAACTTTGGGAAAAGTGTTTTTGATTTTTCAATTTTTTTTTGTTTTTATAAGAAAATATATACAAAATAAAAACGATAACTTCACGAGGAAGGATCTTCAAGTCACTAATCGTTTAAACCTTAACGATATTGTCGCAACACAACCTCCCCGGCAGCGGCGCCAAAAACTGATCCGTTGCGGATAGTATATAAAAATATATCAGATACGCGTGATACGCGGGAAATGACAAGCCAACCCTTTAGGGCAAAGGTTAACGTGCAAAACCCGTGAATACAATATGAGATACCAGGCAAGTGTTACCCGGGTCGTTTCCCGACGAGGTGTGAATCGAGGATTTCGTGTAAGGTTTGGAATTAAAGTGCTTGAAGTGTGGATTTTGGATTTTTGTGTTTTTTTAACTCTAATTAAGTTATGGGAAGTTAATAAACAAAGAAAATAAAACAAATAACGAAAATAACCTAAAAAACGTTAACCGGGAATTCCAAAAACGAGCTTAAAAACCAAAATCTTTAAAAATTAACCCTACGGATGCAAATCTAATTTTCCTAAGTCCTAAATGATAAAATAAAATTAAAAAAAATAAGAATTATATTTTTCTGACTTTTATTTAATTTATTATGAATTAAAAACTATTTAGAAAAGAAAAATAAATTAAAAATATTAATTAAAATGAAAAATTATGAAAAATTACAGGAAATTCCTAAATGATGTTCTAATCCTATGAAAAATAAAAGGGAGTCAACAGATTATTTGAATAAGCTGTAAATAAGTTTAAAAGGGAAATAAGCTTATATTGGAAAAACTGGGTTAAGATATTAATGGTGTAAGATTATCTTAACTATCTATAATGGAGGAATGGTCAACATAGGAAAAGTGAAAAGTCAAGGATTGTGAAATGTTGAAAATAATGTATTCCCCATTTTGCCCTTCTCAATTATCAAACGCACTCACAAATACACACACCCATATCTCCGAACCTATTTCTCAGCTCTCTCTCTCTCACTTTAACCTAAAAAAACACACACCACCATCTCTCCAAACCGCCGCCGCCATCACTTCGTAAATACGCCTCAACCTCCATCATTTGTATCCGCCGCATTGGACCACCACAGAAACCTACGGCATCACCACCACTACAGAAACCGACGCCACCGTCGATATCCACCCTCCACCGTGTTCTTCAGCCGCTGGAACCACCAAGACCCAAAGGGTTTTCAAGTTTTGAGGTATTTTTTTGAGTTTTTTTAATAGATCTACTTATATTTATAAAGTTTTGAAAGTTTTCTTTTAGATCTAAAGATTTTATTGTAGATCTATACGTTTTTATATTAACATTATTGGTATTTTTTTTGTTAGTGTTGCCTATTGCCGCCGCTGTAACCGTCTTTAGCTCGCCGGGAAGAGTCGCTCCGACGCCACTGTTCGCCGGAAAGTTTCTGCCTCCGCCGGAAATCATTGCTACCGCCGGAAATCAGTGGTTATTATATAAATTTTGTTATAAAGCGTATGCTGAATTCAACTTGCTTTTCAATACAGTGTATTCTTGTTTGAATTTAGGAACTTATGTAGATCTTACATATTATTGTTTACTTTGATTGCTCTTATATGACATATATGTGAATCTGATGTCTCTATTTCAAAATGGATTTTCTTAAGAAAGGCAGGCAACTAAATAGGTCATTACACTTCTAAAATATCTGCCAATGATTTTGCCTGTTTCGTTTCTATTTGGTCTGTTGTTCTCTAACTCATGGGTTTTATGAGAATGAAATGGAAGGTAACCATCCCCTATTTTTATCAACATTTTGATATTTAGATATGTGTGTTGGAAACAAGCGCTTTTTAAATGTTGCTACATTTTATTTATCGGACTATTCGTGCAGCTTTCTTTAAGCATTTTGGTGAAATCAGGAGGATTATAATTGCAAGGAACAAGAAGGTTTCATTCTTTTACCTTTCGCTATGAAAACATGTTTTTAGTTTATTAGTTGTCGCTTTTTTGAAACTGCTTGTTGCTACTATTGTATGATGTCTACTTAATGAACCCCTTTTGTCTATTATTTTCAGACTGGAAATTCAAAGCATTTGGGGTTCCTTGAGTTTGCGTCTCCTGAGGTTATAAATGCAGATTCTTATTTATTTTTTTTTTGTAAATATTGGTTCATTCTGTAGATACCTGAACGTTATAATTATACGTCCGTGCAGGTGGCAAAGATTGTTGCTGAAACCATGCATAACTACCTCTTATTTGAGCATTTGTTGCAAGTACAAATCATCCCTCCAGAGCGTGTTCATCCTAAACTGTAAGCATTTGAACTGTTTGGTTTACAAATATGGTTTCTATAAGTTTTTGTTGGAATAATGTTAAGTAGGACTTCACTGTTTTTATATGATTCTAATGCTAAAGAAATCCGTACTTTAAAACTGTAGTGATTTATGACATTATTATGCTTGTAAGTGTTTGTTATTATCATCAACAATTAGCACGGAAGAGTTATAAGATTCTTATGAAGTTTTTGTTAATGAGTTGGTACCAAGCTCTGTATTTCAAAGTGAGATTAAACTTTATTTGTTGGGAATGTTACCTGACTAAGTTTAGAATAATTCCTTCTTAAAACTTTTATTTACTTTGCGGTTTGGATGTGCGTTTCACTTAACTATGTGATCTTGAATATCTGTATTTAGATAATTAGCAGTAAGAATATAGTGTTTGGATGTGCTACTCTTGTTTTCATTATGCAATATTAAACGAGTGTATCTTTTCATGTTTGACAAAATCTGATTAGTAATGCAATTGGTAGCTACAATGTCTGAAATAATTATTTTTTCGTAGAAGGGGAGATATTTTTGTTATGTGTGTAGACGTGTATCCAATCTTGTTAAAATGTTAAACTATAGGCAAATAGTTAACTTAATGTGATCAGTCAGTTTTGGGGCGCTAAGTATGAAGATAAAGATAATCAAGAGCGTGATACTTTCCCGAATTGCTAAAACTAATCACTACTGACTGCAAATCGCAATAAAATGTAAATAGATAGTGAAATCCATAACACATATCCACCTCTTTAAGATCTGTTCGTCCCAAACACTAAGTTCTTGTTGAGTTGTTTGTGTACTTAGGAAATCCTATTTTTGATTGTAGGTGGAAAGGTGTTAACCGTTTATTATAAACCCATGGATTGGGTTCGTATTGAGCGCAAACGCCTGAACAAGGTATGCAATTGATATCACACTAATAGATTTATCTTTATGATGTCATATAATCATATAGAAAGATGATGTTCATTAAAATTTAATCATGATTCAGGAAAGGACATTTGAAGAGCACCAAAAGTTGATAGATGGAATCTTAAAAAGAGAGGAGAAAAGGAAGTGAAAGATTGAGGCTGCTGGCATCGACTACAAGTGCCCAGAAATTGTAAGATTCTATCATTATTACGATTGCATGCTTACCGAAATATGCAGTTTAGTTTGACAATTTGACCAATATTGAATGGATCGATGTGGGCTGTCTATTTATCTTCAACAGGTCGATTAAAAAGCTCTTTAGTTAATTTGGAACTGTTCAAACATTTGAAAGTAACCCAAAGTCTAATCTTAATGCCTACATTCTCCTAAATAATTATTTCAAAGATTCGTATGATTTTATTAATATTTTTTTATTAACTAAATTACTAAGTATGTTTAATTCACGAACATTATATGAAAGGCACAAAAAAGTTGTGGGTCAACCTAACTCCACCCATCTTTGACTCTATCTTGCATTTTTAATATGCATATTGAAGGGTACATGTACCCATTTGTTGTTGTTGGTCAGCACTTATTGTGTTCAATATGATTGTACAGGTTGGTAGTGATGGAAAAGTAACAACACCGCTATCAAGTTTCTTGGACATACACAGTGGCTTATTAACTACTGGATTTTGCAACAAGGGTTCATCATTGGTATTGGAGACACAATTGCTGATGCATCCACTATGGAAACAATTAATGAAACTGTCTTCAAAGCTAAGAATGAGGTGAACGAGCTTATTAGGGCTGCTCAAGATAATCAACTAGAGGCAGAACTTGGTCGAACAATGATGGAGTCATTTGATAATAGAGTCGATCAGGTACTCGATACACTCTAGGATCACTAAAGTAACTTGTATTAATAATTTACATGTGAATTGGTCTATTTGGTAAGTGTTGCATTTTGTCAAATTAAAATGTTTAGCTAAAAGAGGGATCACTGATTATTTCAAGATTACTGTCATGATAGTATATTTTTGCAAACATAATTAGGGGATTGATTATCTATAAAAAAAGGGCAAAAATTGTTTCAACCCATGCTAAGAGGTGGCAGATTTCAATATATTAATAAGGCGATTAACATGCTCTTCTGTTTCAGGTGCTGAACAAGGATTGTGATGATGCAGGAAGTAGCGCCCAAAAAAGTTTGTCAGAAAGCAACAATCTTAAGGCAATGGTCACAGCCGGTTCAAAAGGAAGTTTTATCAATATATCTCAAATGACTGCTTGTGAGGGACAACAGAACGTTGAGGGTAAACGGATTCCATTTGGTTTTATGGATCAGACTCTTCCTCATTTCACAAAAGATAATTATTGAACACATTTCAGATTAAATAGAACTTCTTTCGTTTATCTAATGTGTTCCTTATATCTGAAACGTTTGTAAGTTACGAATGTGTTGCTCCGACTTCATGTATGATTAAATAGAAGTTCTTCCGTTAATCTAATTTTGGTTGTATGTTTTTACAGTTATTATCTTGTCAAAAGTTAATAAGTAATGAAATTTAAAATTTGAAGTTGTAACAAGTTTTTTTCTTTTTTTTTTCTTTTTTTTATTTTTATTTTTTTAAATACCTTTGAATACTTAATAAATGTTTATTCTTTATAGTTTGATGACCCTCGCTTTTTAAGAGTATAAATCTACACCTCAAATGTCGTTTATCAAGAAGTTTTACGCGAAGAGTAACGTGTGTTGTTAGTTTTTATCTCATAACTAATGTAATGTTTTACTTTCAGTTTCTTTAAATGTTTTTATATGTTGTTTGATAGATGTTAAGAATTTTTTCTAGACTTTAGTTATCGTGTAGTACAACCGTTTGCAATTACATTATGATCGGTTCACGTTCTATTTTGAATGCTACACAAAACACTCACCACAATATCACAAATCGTTAATTATTTGCCGCTACGAATTCCGTTGCTATGCACGGGTACTCGCCTAGTAAATGAAAAAGACCTAAGGGCAGTTGGTGTTGGGAGTGTGTTGTGAGGCTTTGGTGAAGCTGAGGTCCTAGGTTCGACCCCTGGCCTCAGCTTTTTGATTTTTTTATTTTTTATTTTTCAATTTTTCTTTTTACAGTCTTAATAAGCACAGGAAAATAAGCAACTATTAAAACTAGAACTATTTTTAAAAACTACAAATAAGCTCAAAAATAAGCTATAGAACCTAGATCAGTGGGCTATAACAAGAAATAAGCTAAGGCTATTTAAGGAAAAGGACTGTTTAAGCTATTTTGAAGCTAAATTAAAACTGAAATAAGCTAAGGTGTACTGAGCCTAATCTAAATGAACTACAAATATCAGAATAAGCTACAATGAAAAGCTGATAAGCACTAAAAAGAAAATAAGCTATTGCAGGGGAAAAATGCCAAGTTTAAGCTACTGAAAAGCTTATAAAAGCTAATCTAAAAAAATCTAAAAAAATGGGAACAAGTAGACAAGCAATAGAACAGTAAAAGTGAAAAGTTTCAGCACATTTGTGTGACATTTCGTAATTTCATGTCACTAATTTTTCTATTTTAATTACCTAACTATTTTATTATTATTATTATTATTTTTTTATAATTAACTTCGTCGGAAGTTATCCGCGTACGGCATAACACGTTCAATTATTCAACCGACACTAGACTATGTCCTGTCTACACTTTTTGGTTCTTTACAATCTCATTTTAAAAGTCACTTTTCACTTTTTCTATTTTTACGTAAACCTTGTACCTTTTACGTCTTACGCGTTCTAAACCTTCGTTTTTATGTTCTAACTACATTTAAATCCTCCGATGAACTCACCACTCATCTAAACTATTAAAATAGGTTATGAAAACAAGTTTTAATATTTTTGGAAGTTTTTATATTTTTACACTACCCGGTATTGCGTTACGTGTCTTAAAAACCTTACGTTTGAGTACCGGGAGCAACCTACACTACATTATACACTCAATACTACACTTATTAATAAAAATCTGCATTTTCTTTCCCTCCTCCTTGTTGTGCCGCCCCTTTTTGTCTCACCTCACTTCACACTTGTCAAAAGTAAGGACAAGTGTGCTCATAAGTCTTCCAAAGGTAGCTAACTCCTCAAATCTCACTTCCACTATCATTTGTACATGCAAGAACATCAAAATTCTGGTTTTTCTCTCCATTATTTTCGTGGGTTTGAACAACAAAGCACATCTCATATTGTGTTAATTCTATTGAAGATAATACAAGAAAAAAGGTCTTGAAGTGCTAGTAGTACTCTTGATTTGTTTTCTTCTTCACAAGCTTGGTTTCTAGAGTTTCTCCAAGAAGTTTTTAAAAGAATCTTTCAAGGGTTTCTAAGGTGATTAGAGGCTACATATTCAAGGTTTCAAATAAGATTTCAAAGTATTCTTGGTGTCTTGGAAGCTAGAGTTATCTTCTTTGGTGTCTTTGGTTTCTAAGGTTTCTTGGTTTTTCTTGTTGTCATCTTGTTCTTCATCTTTTGTAAGGAAACCAATCACTCCCATTTTATTTTCACTTCTGTAATTTTTATGTTTCTTGATGTAATTTGTATGTTATATAAGTTCATGCTTGAATATGCTTGGTATATACTAAAAATTACAAGAAAACCCTAAAGGACTAGACATGCAAACTGTGATTCTGAATCAGGGGCAAAGATGGAATAAACTGTACTAATAAGTAAACATTGGTCATAAACTAAAAATATGGGATTGTAGATCTATGTCTTGCAGTCGTTTTGACGGGTATTTCATTGAATAACTCATTATGATGATTAAACTAGAAATATTTTCATGAAACATGTTACATCCTGAGTAACAGATTTGAAACGTATCAAAGTCATTTTTTGTGTGAATAACCCACTGTTACTCAAAACATAAAAGTTGTAGATAACATCTCAACTTAAACGTGGCCGCAAACGGGGAATTAATTGGACTTGTAGAACTCTAGATATCGCGATTTTCGTGGGACTGTTGTAATGTCCGATATCCATGCGCGCCTACTTCCTAAATTTCCTATTACTCTATTGAGTATATATCTTTATTATATTATACTAAGGATAATTATAGAAGCACTATAATTATTTCTTAACTTGTCCGATAATCCACGAAAGTATCACTTCTTATGTATGTAAGCTTTTGTGCACTAAACTTCCTTGGTGTATTATATGCTATTCGTGAGCATTGTAAATTTCCATCCGGAAATTTATACACATCTTCAAGTTATATCAGACATTGTAGATGATTACAATGGTCTCTCTTATTTCTCAGACATTGTTTGTGATTACAATGGTCTCTAAACTCTTTCATAACCGTATCGAAACATGTTGCAGTTTATCAATTTCTATTGGTTGTCTTACTCCCCGTGAACTCATGTTTTCTGAGCATTTCTGCTTACTTTCCGAAACACCACTATTGATACTATGTATATAAAGATTATTCATATACACTTTGTTTACTCTCGACTACTTATCTTTATAAATGTTTTACCGATTCTTATTCTTTATATACACAATATCTAGGTCATCATGTCAAACCCCACTTCTCCCAATTATGTATTTATTCCACCAAAATTACTAAACTGTTATACATACTTATTTATTTTTATGATCCCCTTAAACTTTATCAAACATTGTGGGTGGCACAACGGTCTCATTTATTTTCAAAACATCCTGAGTGATAATTTAAAAACTTTTCATGACCTTATACAGTATTGCTTAACATAAAACCCATCTCAGTCTATCGATTCCTCTTGATTATCTCACTATCCACCTCCGAAAATGAATTTGAATAATTGTCCTAAACTTTTGGAACACTACATCACCTCGTAACCTATCACCTAGAAACAGATTAATTAAATTGAACACAACTTTAACCTATTATCTTATAACATTTTTACTCCAAGAAGTGGGATTTATTCAACCCATAATTATCTACTATTTTTCATCAATATGTTGCGACAACTTCTGTCCGTTGCACTTGCTATTTCACTATCATTTTGTAAACAATTTTATTATTATTTTATAAACTATCCTTTCACTATATTTCAAGATCGTATATATTGCTTCGTAATCTATCGTTTTGAACTCTTCCAGTTGATGGGAGTATGACTTTAAATTTGTTACCTCGGATCGTGCCGTCTCTTGACGCTTACCTTTGAAACGTGATTGACTAACGTCTCATTCTTTTTTCTCGTTACTTATGATTTTGAAGAACAATATTTGTTGTTGTTTTTATTGTGTTTTGTGTTGGCAATACATAAGTAGGATGATTTATAATCATCTCATTGAAATGGATTGGGACGCCTCTTCATTTGAATAAGAAAATTATAAACCGCCGAACTATAATTTTATAATTCCTTACATACATGGATTGGGACGCCTCTTTATGTAAGTGACGAATTATAAATGAATGGGCTTATGTGTATCCGCCATAGAATGCGAACGAATCATTCCTTGGGCTATGAACTCCTTTCGACTCGTGATTTGTATTGTGGATTTTTCCAATTCTGTATCGACCGCCGCGAGCTTGACAAGCTAATAGTAATGTGCTATTATCCGCTTTCAAGAATTGACTACTTGTTAGAATTCTTCAATTCATTCCCTCTTGTTCATTGAACATATTTGATGCTTTGGCTTTTGATCATTTAACTCTCGTTGGAAACCTCGACGATGACTTGTCTATATCGTCATCTCTTCACCATTAAACCATACGGCGATTAAGAAGAATTGAGCGCCGGGACGTCGCTCTCTTAAGGAGTGTGTACTGTGACATTTCGTAATTTCATGTCACTAATTTTTCTATTTTAATTACCTAACTATTTTATTTTTATTATTATTTTTTTATAATTAACTTCGTCGGAAGTTATCCGCGTACGGCATAACACGTTCAATTATTCAACCGACACTAGACTATGTCCCGTCTACACTTTTTGGTTCTTTACAATCTCATTTTAAAAGTCACTTTTCACTTTTTCCATTTTTACGTAAACCTTGTACCTTTTACGTCTTACGCGTTCTAAACCTTCGTTTTTATGTTCTAACTACATTTAAATCCTCCGATGAACTCACCACTCATCTAAACTATTAAAATAGGTTATGAAAACAAGTTTTAATATTTTTGGAAGTTTTTATATTTTTACACTACCCGGTATTGCGTTACGTGTCTTAAAAACCTTACGTTTGAGTACCGGGAGCAACCTACACTACATTATACACTCAATACTACACTTATTAATAAAAATCTGCATTTTCTTTCCCTCCTCCTTGTTGTGCCGCCCCTTTTTGTCTCACCTCACTTCACACTTGTCAAAAGTAAGGACAAGTGTGCTCATAAGTCTTCCAAAGGTAGCTAACTCCTCAAATCTCACTTCCACTATCATTTGTACATGCAAGAACATCAAAATTCTGGTTTTTCTCTCCATTATTTTCGTGGGTTTGAACAACAAAACACATCTCATATTGTGTTAATTCTATTGAAGATAATACAAGAAAGAAGGTCTTGAAGTGCTAGTAGTACTCTTGATTTGTTTTCTTCTTCACAAGCTTGGTTTCTAGAGTTTCTCCAAGAAGTTTTTAAAAGAATCTTTCAAGGGTTTCTAAGGTGATTAGAGGCTGCATATTCAAGGTTTCAAATAAGATTTCAAAGTATTCTTGGTGTCTTGGAAGCTAGAGTTATCTTCTTTGGTGTATTTGGTTTCTAAGGTTTCTTGG
Organism: Artemisia tridentata subsp. tridentata; assembly: GCA_021014915.2. NCBI lineage: Eukaryota > Viridiplantae > Streptophyta > Magnoliopsida > Asterales > Asteraceae > Artemisia > Artemisia tridentata. The sequence continues at coordinate 142,005,612 of CP139505.1, read as the reverse complement.
TTTTTCTTGTTGTCATCTTGTTCTTCATCTTTTGTAAGGAAACCAATCACTCCCATTTTATTTTCACTTCTGTAATTTTTATGTTTCTTGATGTAATTTGTATGTTATATAAGTTCATGCTTGAATATGCTTGGTATATACTAAAAATTACAAGAAAACCCTAAAGGACTAGACATGCAAACTGTGATTCTGAATCAGGGGCAAAGATGGAATAAACTGTACTAATCAGTAAACATTGGTCATAAACTAAAAATATGGGGTTGTAGATCTATGTCTTGCAGTCGTTTTGACGGGTATTTCATTGAATAACTCATTATGATGATTAAACTAGAAATATTTTCATGAAACATGTTACATCCTGAGTAACAGATTTGAAACGTATCAAAGTCATTTTTGTGTGAATAACCCACTGTTACTCAAAACATAAAAGTTGTAGATAACATCTTAACTTAAACGTGGCCGCAAACAGGGAATTAATTGGACTTGTAGAACTCTAGATATCGCGATTTTCGTGGGACTGTTGTAATGTTAGAAACTTCTGAAGTGAATAATATGGGTAAACGGGTAACTTTGCAACTGTATTATAATTTTTGACTTAGTGGGACCCACAAAACTTGTTAGTACAGATGAATACCTTTCCGGGGATATAAAGAACTTAATTTTTCGACTTACGGTTTGCATGTAACGGATTTTTGAAAGTGAACAAGTTATTAAAATTTCCATCAGCATTAGGATAAAAGTATAAAAATGTTTACATTTTATAAAAATTGGACCTTTAAGTATATTGTTGAACCATCTAATATAATTTGAACCTTTAGACTTAATTTGAACTTTTTGGCTAAAATTGAACCCTTTGACTAAAGTGAACCCTTAGACTTAAATTGGACCCTTAATACTTATTTTGGACTTAAGGATAAAAATAGACATAAAACTTGAAATATTGAAAGAAATACATTTTATACTTGTAAATCATTTTTAAATGCCAAATTAAATCTTGATACTTATTTAAACTTTATGTACCAAGCATAATTGAGATGTAACTTATATAACATATAGTAATGATTGTATCATTATTCTTAGAAGCTAAGACACGTGTATATATTCTAGGTTGCTCGTAAGATTCTTGCGGTTTATTCTTCATTACTTCATTTTGATCGTTCGCTTTGCTATCGGTGAGTTCATAGCCCCACTTTAACTCTTAAACTGTTTATAAACCCATTGGGGGAGATACATGCTAGTTTTACAAACTGAATACAAGTAGTTTTTGGTATGCTTGACCTGATTACATGATTATAGTTATTGAGTTATCTCTTGCCATTTAAAGTCCCTAACATCATGAACCGTTAATTCCATGGGAAGCGCTAATATTATGAATATGCATATTTGGTTTGACGAGCCTGTCCGGATGAGTAGCGCTCATTGTTTTAACGGGTAGCATAATATTGAGTATATCTTGGTAAATTGGCAAACTTACCCCTTTAGGGCATACTTTATTTCAGTTAAGTTTCGGGGTCATGAGCTTGATGCTATAATCATATGTTATTACCCGACTTGTATTTGTTACATGTCAACTTATGAACAATGCTTGTATTCAACTTATTATTTATTAAACTCTATGGATTCACTCAACCTTTGTGTTGACTTTTTAGCATGTTTATCTCAGGTTCGCAAAGTGTTAAATGCTTGGATGGGCGTGCAAGGACATGGATGGATGGACACGTGTTATTTCACATTCGATGGAACTCAAAAACTTTTATTGTGTCTAAATTATGTACCTTTTGGACTCTTGTCCTGTTTAAAACTTTTGGGACTTAAATTCGTTAAACTCTGATTATATCAAATGAGAACTTTGTTTAAAAACATCTTTAAATTAAGTCTTCTGCTGTAAAACAAGTCTTCCGCTGTAAAACATGATTTTTGGGGGTGTTAAAATTTGAGCTTATATTGAGCTGATTAAAAATAAAAAACAAAAGGCTGTTTTGGACAAAATCTAAAAAAAAAATGCAGACTGCATGAAGATTATGAGATCAGATTGAGAAAAAGTGAACCAGGGTTAATGAAACTTAATCTACTACTGGAATTTGACTTAATGGACTGAATTGGACACAAATATACCAAAAGCTATCACAGATATGGCTTATGGCTATAATAAGCTGATTCAAACAGTCACATACCTTAATTCAAGAGCAATATACTTAAGCCTTCAATAACCTTCAAAACAGCTTAACACAATCCAAAATGAGCTCATTCAAGTGAAATTAAGCATGATCAACCTTAACCCAATGACATTTGAACAGTAGCTCATTGTTTGACACGTTTTGAGCTTTGACCCAAACAGTCCTTTAGGCTGACTGTTTTGAGATTTAAACTAGATTAGACGTCTTTAAACTAAGTTTTCTGAAAACAAATTAATATCTAACTATATTGAAACTTAAAAAGCAATACTTAACCACAATTAAGCACTGAATTAAGCTGAATAAGCAGTTTGACCAATGTTGACTTTTTTGCTAATTTGTAATTAAAACAGTAGAAAACAAGTGTAAGCTCACAAAAAGCTTTAATAAGCTAGTATGAGCTTAATCAAACAGAGAAGGAGCTTTTAGAAGTGTAAACAACAATTAATTCGAATCACTGAATTAAAATTAAACTAGAATTATAAGTAAAACAGTACAATGCTTTTTAACTTAAACTAAAACTGAAATTAGAGTTACAATAATCCGAAATTAAGCTAAAACCTACAGCTTATCTAAATTTTACTTAATAACTAAATTACACTACTCCTAAATTCGAACTAAAATCTAACCAACTCCTCTTCTGTGTGTGTGAGAGGTGTTTTATATTCTTCAAAAAGTCTTCTCTGGTCTCTCTGGGCAAATCCCAGCCCTTGGATTACTTTGAAATCATCTCAGCCCTTAAATGGGATTTTGGCGCCAAAAATCAACGGATACCCAGGTAGTGGCATTGGAAACATGTGAAAAGAAGGTTTCTTGTGATGGGGGGGGGGAAGTAGGTTGGCTATGGCAGAGGTTGTCTTGGGAGCAGGGGGACATGGTTGTCTGGGATTGCTTTTGGCGGTAAAAGGAAAGGTGGGGGTTTACTTATTGATTTGACCCTGGGATTAGTTAAATAAAAGGGATGGGTTGAGTGGGTGGATTATTGGATCCGGGTTTATGTTTTAGGATTGGGCCTGGTTGAGTTGTGTTGGGCTTGGGATTTAGGTAGCGGGGTTTATTAGATTTGGTTTTGGTAGTTATTTAGGATAGGTTTTGGAATTAGTTTTAAGTTTAGGGACCATCTTTGCCAATTCTGAAAATTCAAGGACCAATTCTGCCAAATCTAAAAATTATTTCCAAGAACCATTTTTGACATATTAATATTCTTGAGGGTTGACTTTGATTTTTTCTTTTCTTCATTAAATGCTCAAATGGTGTCGAGTCGATCCGGCAATGTCCATTTTTTGCTCTTTTTCCCATCCAAGCTCGGTTTTGTCCCTTTTTGCCATGTTTTCAATCCTTTTTGTACCTGAAATACATAAAAACACAAACCAAGGATATCTGCAGTATAAATTGGTATACTTGGCCATTTTTAGCATTTTTTATGTATTATATGGGCATAAAATGATGAGTGAATAGGCACTCATCACTGCACCTATCAGGAGTTCCAAAAGACCGTGACTGGAGGTTTTGGAGAAACCGAGGGAGCTGTTGTTTTGGTCAAATGGATTGAAAGGCTGGAGACTGTATTTCGAATATGTAGTTGTGCGGATGAAGACAGGGTTAAGTATGCATCGTTCACCTTGACGGATGCTGCTCTAACCTGGTGGAACAACTACCTGAAGTCTGTAGGCATTGATGCCGCTTACGCAATGCCATGGGAAAATTTCAAGTAAATGGTGCTCAAAAAGTATTGCCCTAGCAACGAAGTTAAAAAGTTGGAGGTTGAGTTTTGGAACCTCAAGGTGCAGGGTACCAACATTGCTGCATACAACCACCGCTTTCAAGAGTCGTCTTTACTGTGCCCTGAGATGGTCCAAACTGAAGGTCGCTTACTGGAGAGATACATTGGAGGATTACCCCCATCCATCAAGGGTAATGTCAATACCTTCAAGGCTGCTGATCTCCATGAGACAATGGAAGTGGCCAACAAGCTAATGGACCAAGTAATTGAGGATACCGCCGAGACGGTGGTAGATAACAAAAGGAAATGGGAAGATCACTCCAGAAATAACAACAACAGCAACAACCAGAACAAGCGATAAGAGATCGCCAAGGTCTATACTGCTGGGTCGGGAGAGAAGAAGGTTTATGCAGGGAAGTGACCCATGTGTAACCGTTGTAACTACCACCACAACGGGAAGTGTGCTGGAAAGTGCCACAACTGTCAGAAGATTGGACACATGACCAAAGACTGTAGGTCTAAAACCTTTGCAGGAGCACAGACAGCACCAGAGAATAATCAGAAGGCCGAAGTGACCTGTTATGGGTGTGGAAAGAAGGGGCACTATAGAAATGAGTGCAAGGAACCGAAGTACTAGGAAACCTTGGAGCAGGAGGAAAACATGACTTGAACGTGATGTCAAAAGGTCGAATGCCCTGTATAACGAGACCTAAGTTTAGACTCTCTTAACATGTATTCCTATAAGACTTTATTAGTACCTTTCTGTAAACCTCGTCGTATTGTATGGATTGGTGTACGTTTATCTTGAGTTGTAAGCTTATTTGACTCACAACTATCTGCAATCTTATATCGACTAGATGTATCAATCGTCGCCATTGCACTACTTATTTTACTACCATCTAATAAACCACTCTATTACCATTTTACGACTATTTTGTTAACATATCATAAGCTATTTGATTGCTACCCTCTATTAAAATGATAAATTGTGTCGTTATTAACATACAAACAGTTTGCAATTATCTTACAGCCCGTTTTGCTCCCACACTATGAACTATTTTGCTATTATAAACTACAACTTTGCTATACCTTGCAAATAATAAATTATTTTTCTATTACCCTAAAAGACTATTTTGCAAAACGCCTTACAAACTATTCTACTATCACCCTGTAAACTATTTACTCCCTTGAAAAGTATTTTATGCTACCACCTCATAAACAGAATAACCAATATTTTTCCTTTTTAACTAAACCCAGCATTGCATTGTCGGACCTTAATTATAAAAAGCCTGATCACCTTTGTATAATTCAGGTAGGACCATACTATGCTAGGATTGGTTGCCTTAAATTTTTATCAAGGGTCAAAGTCTTTATTTTCAAGAAATCAAAACTCGCGTGTATAAATACATAGAAGTAGTGCAAAGTCATGGAATCTGTACTAGCAACCACAGTAACCAATTGGGCACCAATACAATCTTACCACTTAGAATCAGCCTTGTCTCACATCCTATTCTAAACCGAAGGGATAAGTTACACCACTAGCTATCATGAGGCCATCTACCGGAGAGCACGGCCACAATCAACGAGATTACCTACGATTACAACCTTAGTATTTCGTACGAAACCCAATCTTATAACGCCTCACTTCATTTTGTTACTTCCAATTTAGAAGAATCTTACCGTCAAACAAACAACCTCCGGATTCGATAGCTACCAAATAACTCATAACCCCGCGTGTGACTGAAACATAATTTCCCTTGAAAGCATCTATGTCAATCGTTACGATGACTACATCCAGTTCCTTAATCATACACTCTGCATTGGATACTGAGTACATGATGAACTCAAATAAGTACATTTTATTACTATCATTTATCCTATTAATTTGACTTGTTTTACTATATTATGTATGAGGATTGATACTTAATCGTTTACTTTTGTAATTCTCAGGTAAAAACAAGCATTTGGTGAAACTTGGCGATTTTGGACTAATAATGGAGCAAAACGTGCATAAAGTGAAGAGTCTACTGACATGGACAAGATCAAGTCAATTCTGCTCCAGATGCGCCGCATCTCACTATCAACATGCGCCGCATCTCTATCAAGATGTCACCAGATACGATCCAAGATACAAGAGGACATGCGCCGCATCTAATAAAGAGTTACGCCGCATCTTCTGGCGGTGTACGAATATTCCTGAATATTATAATCTTGGACCCCACGCGAAGTTAAGTACATGCGCCGCATCTACTTAAGTAGATGCGCCGCATCTTCCCTCAGACACAAACTATAAATACCCCGTAGACCAGAGAGATTCGGAGAGTCGGAAGTTCGAAAACCTAAAGACCGAACAGAAGAGAAGGACGAATTCAGTCAAGAAGGCAGCACAAGACACACCCAAATCGAAGATACAAGAGCTGTAAGAAGGTGCTGCATGTATTTAATTCATTAAGTAGTTTTGTTTTATTGTTTTAGCAAACTTTAATTCATCAGGATTGGTGGCTTGTGTAATGTGACAACGGAAAGATTGCACTCCCTTTAATACTTGCTTTCCCATCAATTAAAGTTTATATGTTGATGTCTTTGGTTACTACTTATTAGTGCATTGACCACCTCTGTGTTTATTAGTGGCTTGCGGGCACCCGACTGCGGGACAAGGTGTGGCTCCCACGGTTGTTTCTAAATTGATCACTTAGGAATAACTTTTAGACATAAGTCGTCATTAAGGGTTTACTCGCCGATAAGAATAGGACCAACGAGAAAGGGTTAATTACATACACTTCATATAAAGCTATCAATAAAACAAGTGACAATCTACTTAATCATAAGGACAGCCCTTTTATTGTCTCTAGTATCTATCTGTGTACGTGTGTGCTACTTGCTGATTCGTGCCTATTTGTTTATTTTATTATTTAATTGCAAACAAAACTGTGCCAGTCTCTCAGGCTGAAACCCCCTTGCGTTAGGATATTAAAATACTGATTAGATTAACGAGATTATACGTTCCACTCTTAGTGATCGACACTCTACTTACCATTATCTTCATACTGACCGGGTACACTGCTCGTTAAGTGTGTGTGTTATTGATAAGTCGGCTAAATATAAATTTAAAACTTGAGTAGGCATTAAAACTGCTAAACCGCAACGACACATCACGCGCATCAGTACACCACTGTGACAACCCGTAATTTCCCACGTCAACATTTACTTTCAAGCTCAAATTTACGACCTTGAGATTTTTACAAGAACACTTTTTACGAATAACTATCTGGTTGAATAAATTTAAAACGAGGAACAACCTGCTTGAACACAATGAATTTAGACTATACTTAGTCCACAACGCTCCAGTACCTTGCTTCTACTCCGGTTCACAATTTTAAAACCCTAAAACAATTGCCTTTTCTATTTCTACGTACGGTTGTCAATTCAACAAACGGTATTCGTAATTTAACACCCGATATATCCAATTCTCCCAACGATTATTTCCAACGTATTTTTATACTTCCGAAATGATTTCCAAAGTTCCAAAAATATTTCCTGACACCTAAGGTAATTTCTTTATATCTCACGTTTAATTACGTACAACTTTCATTAATCACAAAACCAACAACAAATACCTATTTTTAACACCCAATACATACAACATATACACTCTAGTATCAAAATAACTCTTCTAATCCAACATTAACACATGTGCCCCCCCCCCCCCCGCCCCCTCTTGTCTCATAATTAATTGCTAGACAAAAAAAAAAAAAAAAAAAGCCAACAATTGTCCTTAAAACATGGAATATTGTTTTGTATGCTTGACTAAGCCAATGTTTCACCCTCCCCTAGCCAATCGGCCCACTCCATTAAACCTAGCCAATTATAACTTTCGACCAACTATTAACACTTTGAAAGTCTCTTAGTATAAATAAGGTTCAAGTATTATCATTTTCACTAGCTAGTTAGAAAGAAGAGAAAAAGAAGATATCATCTCCCATTCTACATATACAAATCGACACACTATAAGGAGAAAGAAAGGAAATATCTTGTTTGTGGTCAAGATCAAACATACTTAGTATACTCTAGCAAGGGTTTGGAACACTAATTCTTGAGTTAATCAAGTGTTTTACATTCTCATCTTACTAATCTCCTTTTGTAAGTGATATTTTCATTGTAAAACTTCATGCTTTTCATGCCATAATGCAAGTTCAAGTATATATACTTAGTTATCACTTGGTACATGTTGATAAGGCTTTGTATTCACAATGATCCTTTAACAAAAGATCATGTTTTGAACAAGTTTTGATTACAAGTAATTGAGTTAGTAAAAATCTCCACAAGAAAGTAATGAAAACATCATATATATATATATATGTGTTAGTAAACTTGTGATTTTTACCAACCTTGATGATCATTTGCATGAACTCTTGAATATTGTTAAGTTATGGTTAGACCACTTTCGTTATCTTGAGAAGTTGGGGGATGAACTAGGACTAGATTTGGAGTTGTTGTTAAGTGGTTATAATATTTAGAAGATTTGGAAAAATAGTTTGACACATTTAATAATGAATCTGTCCCATTTTGTAAAAACTGTAGAAATCAGTAGGTTGTAACAACCCAACCCGATAAGGGTAGAAGTATTAGGTTATGGTGACATATCAAAGCAAACACAAGAATATGACTTAAATAATACAAATGAATTTCAAAGGTTACAAAGGGAAAATCTGAAATACAAGGTTACAAATGAGAACAACAGTAAATTCTAAGTCTAAAAATGTAATCACTTCTAGTCATCTCTAATCCAGAATAGCTATCAAAGTATAGTCTTCTAAGTTCAAAGTACTCTCCACTCATAACCCAGCTTCCAACTAAAACCTGCCGCATGAAAAGAAAATGCGGCTGAGCTTAAAAAACCCAGTGAACAGATATATATAAACGAAACTAAAAGATAAGGAACGAACATATAAAGTATGGTGCATTGGGAAAAGCATAAGGTATAAACAAATGGATATCAAAAGTAAGGAAAGGTCAGTAATCTACCACGAGCCCGAACATAAATCAAATCAAATATCATAGTAACCATGGAGTAGCTAGCTCCCGAACATGTGAAAGACGTGTATTGCACACAAGCATCAGTCACCAAACATATCATTTCATATCATATCCAATCAAATACAAATCGAACCTAGGATGCATCCATACGCCCCCGAACAAGTCATATTGGCCATAACAAATATAAAGTGCGCATATCATAATCAAAATGGGACGGTGTGGAACATCACTCAACCACACTAGAGTCATGCCATTGGTGCATCAATGACACGGCCATGTTACCTTCATGGCTAGGAAACAAATTGGCTCGGGTATCAAACTGAAGGGTTCAAATGTCATATCATGTCAAAGTCAAATGTCTAAGTCATCAAAGAGTCATAATCAAAGTCCAAATGTCAAAGGTTCATATCAAAGGTTCAAAGCAAAGGTTCATATCAAAGTTCAAATGCCAAAGGTTCACAAATCTAAGGGTGCATAGCAAAGGTTCAAATAGAGCATAAGTCAAAGGAAGCCATACTAGGAAGGCTCAGATCAAAGGTATCATTATCAAAACTAATATAAAAAAGATGTGCATGAATCATGAGAAACCTTAAGAGATAAGGTCAGAATATCTGTACCTTATGCCAAAAGACAATCAGATAAAAGGTGGATCACAGAGAAACGAAAAGTCACTCCTTCTTCCCCGAACCTATACAAATTAATAATTACATATTACTTATAAGCTTACTTTAATCAGACTACATAATTTAAATTTCTTTCTATTTTTAGAATCATTCCATTTTTAGTAACTTTCCAAATTTAGTTAGTTAGGGTTTCCAAATACGTAATAGTTAGGTTTAGGGTTTAAGAACGAAATTAATTCCATTAATTATTAAATTGGGGTTTTCTTAGACATTTAATTAGGTTTTAATGAGTGTCTTAATTACAATTAAATTTTAAAGTCATTTTTTTTTTAAAGACATTTTAGCAATTTCTAGGGTCTATCATGACAATGATCAAGTATGTGGTTAAAAGTGAAAATTTATCATAGATTAAAGCTTAAAATGTCAAAATGAAAGTTCTATCTTTATTATTAAAATTTCATATTAAGACTCCATGCAATCATCTTCTTCGTATAAGCATAATACCGACATATAGCTAAAATCATTTCGCACCTATGTGATTTCATGTTAAAAAAAAAGCGACTCAAGGACATGGTTGACACAAAAGCCACGCATGTAACTCACGTAGAGACACAAACCCAAAAGTCTAACTTGATATAGGTGGTATATGTTTAATAAGTCTTTAAATACAACTACTGGTTTCTTCAAAATGATGGTGCGATTTGTATTGCTATTCTATACTTGTATCATATTCACTCGTATGACATGCAACGCCCTATCTTATATTTCCAAGCTTCTTAAATCGACAACATGCTTTAACCTGCAAAATAACTCGACCCTCGCGAGACCGAAACAAGTTTAACGAGATACAACCTGAAATGAAATCCCACGTAAAACCATCGACCGAGCAGCCCTCGTTATTGTTGTGCGACGTGAAACCTTTATAATAGTGCATTCGAAAGACACTAGATTATTTACGAGACGTAGCGGCAAGCATGTTTTAGGTTAGGGTCTCATTTGTTATCGCTAGACCTATTAACGTGCAACATTTTGTATGTTTTAGTCACGACAAAGATGGTTAACGAGTGTACCTTAAGGCTGAGTTTAAGAGGGTCGACAAGAAGAGGACAACAACGCTCGACACCACCATACACGAATGCCAAAAGTTATTTAATTCTGTAACTTAACCTTTACTTGTATCTGATCATGCGAGGTACCCACGTACACAATCCAGGAATCGAACAAAAGAGTAGGCGCAAACACAACCCCCAAATTAACTGAATTTGCATTCGACCTTTATATGCTCGCTCTCGAGGGCAGATTAACGGGGCACAAAACAAGGACAAAGACAACAATTGCAAGCTTGGAACACCACTTCAAATGATCACCTAAAGGCTGCTCTCTTTGACTTCAAATCTTGGAATAGAGAGACAATGCTTTGAAACTTTGGTCGTGAATTGTTTCGGTGTGTGAAAGGATGAAAAATGGATAATGTATATTTTCAGAATAGCGTGTGTTTTTGGTTTAGGAAGGAAATAAAGGAGCCTTGTGGTATATTTTAGAAACTAATAATTTGATTTATATGCAATGCGTGATACTAGGCTGAAATTGAGCTGTCAATTTGGATCCATTTACTTCTTATTGGTTTGATTTTTGGCTAGACAAGTTATTTAATTTGTAGTCATGGGTGTACTAAAAAAATGGGTATGCTATAGTCAAACTTAGCACTCTAATTATCGCTTGTGGTTTTAATTTTGTTGCTGTGTGAATTTTCGTTTATGTGTTCGTATCAAGGTGGGAGCAGGATAGGATTTACACGTATCAAAGGAAAACATTTGAGGAATTATATATATGGAAGTAGTTGTGTATCAATGGGAAAAATTGAGATATGACATGCCGAAATTTCCTGTTGATTTATACGTGATATGTGGAGGATTAAAAGGTGTGATTATACTTGCCACATATAAATGAGTGTTCACAAAATTAAGTATGAATTGGTCCCCTTAAATTTTCATACGTGTGACAAGCATACATATATTGTGTCATCCATTTATTAAGTTAGTTTAGATAATTATAACGTATATTAGGTCATATTCGGATTGTATGATAAAAGTCGTTTCGAATTTTTAGGTCGTTATAATCCTAAAGTGAATTTTAATTATAACGTAATGTTTTAAATGACATGTAGTTAATTCTCATAATTAGTTTAAAATATAATGTTCTTGCATAATTATTTGTATGCTCTTAAAACTTCAATATTTTTGAGGGGCAAAATGGGAATTTCAAATGAATGGAAATTTAAGGTTTTACAACTCTTCCCCTCTAAAATAAAAATTTCGTCCTTGAAATTGGAGTTGAGAGATCAGATGGAAATGTATCGAATCACAGAAGATGTGTGGATGACATATACATATACTTCTTCAATTTCTCATGACCCGATTCTGACGCTCCAAGATAGCCTCAGGCTCTTCAATAACAGACAAATGATATTTGAAATCTCACTAAGAGATACATGAAACACATGTACACATGATGCAAATACGGAGGTAGTGCTAAACGGTTAAAACAAAATCAACTCTATCGAGATTCTGAGTAAACTGAGGAACTGGCTAATAATCAGAGAAGCACATATCAAAATTACTAAACGTCTCAAGAGTTTCATATAGAGGTGGGTAACATATTCGTATCGACGATCAGCTAAGCACATATCGGAATATCAAAACGTATTAGAAGTTGTTGGGAATTATGATACGAATCAAGAGAAGACAACTTAGGTCTGGTAGTATATCAGAGTTAGGTCTGTCTTTGTAATTAGGTCTGGTAATGCAAAGTTAAGTCTGGTAGTATGTTTAAGTCTGGTTGACTTATAAAGTTAAGTCTGGTCGTGAAGTTAGGAAAGTCTGTTAGAGATAAGTTAGGAAAAGATACAAAACGTGTAAGTATCTTTATAGAAGATTTGTGAATATCTTCTGAGTCGGTTAGTATTAGGGTTTCCTTGTGTTATAAAAGGATCCCTAAAGATTGTTAGTAAAGTGTGTGAGTTGTACGAGTTCACTATTGTGATTATAATCAATATACGAAGTTAGTGATATCTCTGTGTATGTTCTTCATTGTTCTTGTTAAGATTCCGCATTAACAACTACAATCACCTAGGGTTTCTCACTTAGATTGGTTCGGATTTATCCTAACCATCTACTAGGTATTCAAGACTACTTAGTGATCCACATACAATTCGTGGACCAACAAGTGGTATCAGAGCAAGGCGAGAGACTCTGAATTCGAAGAACACTAAATCCCTAAAACCTAATTCTCACTCAAATCACCCTACACAATGTCTGAATTCGATAAGCCTGAAACTTTCTCAATCCATAACAGTGAGGATGAGAAGTCAAACCATGAAGATGAAGGAAAAACCGAAACCAGTAACTCCCAAACACAACAACAACCCATCCCTTCCACAACCACAATCTCAAACATAAAACTTCCATTACTGAAGAAAGAAGAGTATGATATATGGGCCATGGAGATGGAACATTATCTGGAATACATTGATAGTGATGTATGGAAGGTTATTCAAAAGGGAAATTCTAAGAAAAGAATTTCACAAGGGAATGATGGGCAGATCAGAATAATGCCACCAGTATCTGCTGAAGAGATTAGGGCTGTGGAGAAGGAAAAGAAGGCCAGAACCTTGCTTCTTATGGCTATTCCTAAGGAGCATCTAGAAAGGTTCATGGCATCCTTGATGCTAAGGAGATGTGGGAGGCTATCAAGAAACGATTTGGAGGCAATGCAAACTCCAAGAAGATGCAAAAGGCTGTTCTTAAACAGCAATTTGAGACATTCAGTGTTTCAAAGACTGAAGGTTTGGAGAAGGGCTATGACAGATTTCAACATTTGTTAACACAACTGGAAGTTCATGGTGCAGCAGTTTCAAATGAGGATGCAAACCACAAGTTCCTTAGATCTTTACCATCATAATGGGGCAATGTATCTGTGGCGATGAGGATTAAGGAGGAAGTAGATTCAATGACACCTGATGATCTATACAATAATCTCAGGATGTTTGAAAGGGACATCAGTAACAACACTCAGGCTTCAACCAGTTCATCAAATGTTGCTTTTGTGTCACAAAACAAAAGCAGTACTTACAAGGTTAAATCTGGTAGTGTTAGGTCTGGTATCTATGAAACTCCTTCAAGTGAAAGGTCTGCTTCAAGTTTTACTGATGAGGTGATACATTCTTTCTTTGCCAATCAAACGGAAGATGAAAGCTTTATTAGTGAAGACCTAGAATAGATTAATGATGCTGAAGTTAAGGAAATGGACATAAAATGGCACATTGCCATGGTTGCTTTAACGGTCAAACGATTTCAGAAGCAATATGGAAGGACCATCAACTTCAACAACAAATCACCAGTGGGATACACAAAGAGGACAGTTGAATGCTATAACTGTCACAAGCATGGACATTTTTCAAGAGATTGTCCAGAGAAGAAGCCTGCTGATGGGAAAAGAGATGATGATAGGAAGATGGAAAAGAATCAGATGAGCCTGCTGACAATGGAAGCTGGAGGAGTCAACTGGGGTGAGCATCCAAGAGTGAATGAGGAGTCTGATCATGCTCTCATGGCCATTGGTAATGAGGTATCATTATGCTCTAAATTATGCACTGACTCTTATAATCATGTTAAGGCTTTGTGTGATGAGCAGCTAGAACAAATAGGTGACCTAGAAGTAAATCTATTAGCACATAAAAATGCTGTAAAAACATTAGAGGCACAAAAGGTCACCCTTCAAAACCAACATGCTGCTTTAAATGAAAAACTATACTTTCAAGCTAATAAAATATATGAACAAGATGAAAAGCTTAAAAGGTATAGACAATTAGGCCTTAAAATTCAGAAGGAGAGAGATGAGTTGAGAAAAAGGGTAGATCAGTGGAACAATTCAAATAATAACCTGTTTAAGTGTTGGGATTCTCAAATTAAGTCAAATAAAAAATGTGGCTTAGGATATGAGGAAAATGAGAATAAGGCTATATTTAAGAATAAAGAAGAGGACTATACTGATAAGCCTTTGTATAATAGGTTTGTTAAGACTGGTGACTTTAAGGGAGTACCACCACCTTTGAGTGATGACTATACTCCTCTTGAAAAAGAAGAGTTGGATGATTCACTCTTTGTGTATGGTAAGAAAGGTCCTCAAGTGCCTGAACCAACCACCTCAGAGGACAAATCCAGTAGGTATTCTTCTTGTCAATCCAATGACTCTGAAGGATCTATTGATGGTTCCTCTGATCACTCTAAGTCTGAGTAAAAAAGTGAGATAAAAGAGAATCCTGAACCTAAGGTTGTTAAGAAGTGTGAACCTGTTGTTAATAAACCTGTAGTGACTGAACCAAAAGCTAAGATAGTCAAACCTAGTTGTGTTAATCACATAAAAACTCCTAGGGAATCTGTTAAAATGAGTGAGTCACCTAGAAGCAATAGTGTTCACAGAGAAAGTAGGAGTAGTTATACTTATGCTCCTAAAAGATGCTTTGTGTGTGGAAGTTTGATTCATTTAATAAGAGATTGTGACTTCCATGAAAAGAGAATGAAAAGAGAGGCTGAGCAAAAGAGAATGAATGTTAATATGGGTCATGGTTCAAATAAACCAGTTTGGAATAATGCTAGTAGAATTAATCATGCCAACCAGTTTGTTCCCAGACCTGTCCAACTCAATAACTCTACCAGACCTAACTCTTATGTTAATTCTGGTAGACAAAATCTTAGGTTTGGCTACAGGAACTTTAATGTGAATAGGCAAAATGTTAATTCTATGAGGCCTAATGTGAATACTGGTTATGTTAATTCTTTTAGATCTAATGTGAACATTGGTTTTGTGAGACCCAAACAACCTTTTCAAAAACCTCAGGTGAATGCAAATTTTCAAAGAAATTTTTTTTATAAAACTCATTCACCTGTGAGAAGACAAGCTGTAAAGCAAACAGCAAAACCTTTAAAGAGGAATGGGGGGTTTGCTGTTAAGACCTCAGCATGTATGTATTGGGATTCAAACAAAAATAAATCAATGTATAAATCCCAAAACAACAGTGGATCAGATTCAATTAAGAAATTTAAGCATGTTGATCCACAAGGCGGACCCAAGCCTACTCAGGCCTGGGTTCCTAAGAGAAACTAATTTCTCTTCTTTTTGTGCAGGATCATCCACTTTGCTATATGGAAGATAGAGGAATTCTTGACAGTGGATGCTCTGGGCACATGACTGGTAACAAGAACTATCTAAATGATTTTCATGAATTCGAAGGAGGTTCTGTTACTTTTGGAGGAAGCAAGGGACAGATAACTGGTAAAGGAAGAATTATTGTGGGCAACATAGAATTTGACAATGTATCCTTTGTGAAAGAACTTGGGCAGTTCAACCTTTTCTCAATATCACAAATTTGTGATACTCAGCATAAGGTGCTTTTTACTGAAACTAATTGTCTTGTGTTGACTCCGGACTTTAAGATGCCTGAAGAACATCAGATTCTTCTTAAAGTTCCCAGACAACACAAAATGTACAGTCTTAATATGAAAGCATCTAATCCTGCAAAAGGTGCTACCTGTTTGATTGCAAAAGCTACTTTGGATGAATCTAAGTTGTGGTACAGAAGGTTAGGCCATGTGAATTTCAAAAACATGAATAAACTTGTGAAGAATAACCTTGTGAGAGGTTTGCCTTCAAAATTGTTTAAAAATGATCATACTTGTGTGGCTTGCAACAAGGGAAAACAACATAGGGCATCCTGTAAGGTTAAATTAGAAAGATTAATCACTGAACCTTTACATACCTTACATATGGATCTTTTTGGCCCTACATCTGTCCATAGTATAATTCATGCATGCTATTGCCTTGTCATTACAGATGATTGTACTAGATATTGTTGGGTGTTCTTTATGTCTAGGAAGGATGAAGCTACTCCTTTGATTCAAACTTTCATTAGGCAGATTGAAAACCTTCTTGATAAAAGAGTTAAAATCATTAGGAGTGATAATGGCACTGAGTTTAAAAACAAGAGCATGCTAGACTTCTGTGGTAATAAAGGAATTAAGCAACAATTCAGTAATGCAAGAACTCCTCAGCAAAATGGAGTTGCTGAGAGAATGAACAGGACACTTATTGAGGCAGCTAGGACTATGCTAGCAGATTCTCTCTTACCTACAACATTTTGGGCTGAAGCAGTAAGCAATGCCTGTTACATCTTTAATAGGGTTAGAGTGACCAAGCCTCAAAATAAAACCCCTTATGAACTTATGTTTGGCCATAAACCAGTTGTTAGCCACATAAGACCTTTTGGGTGTCATGTTACCATTCTTGATACTTTAAGTGTTCTTGGAAAATTTGAAGGAAAGTCTGATGAAGGGTTTTTACTTGGGTATGCATTAAACAGTAAAGCCTTTAGGGTTTACAATCTAGTATCCAAGATAGTAGAAGAAAATCTGCATGTAAACTTTCTTGAAAAAAAACCCAAAGTCAAGGGAATTGGTCATAGATGGATGTTTGATATTGATTATTTAACTGATTCTATGAATTATATTCCTGTCTCCAAGGAGAATCAAATTAACCCTATTGCAGGTACCAAAGAAGTTACTAATAATGCAGGTACCAAAGATCCTTCTAATACAGGGAACACTGATGATGTGGCTGAGCTTGTTATGATTCCATCTACAGAGACCAAGTCTGTTGCAGCTGAAGCAGAAATCAAGACTTCTTCCTCTCAAGAAAAGGATTCTGCATTCAAATCTCAAGTTTCTGGCAAAGTAGTATCCCCTAACCTTACCAGTACTTCTCATTTTAAGTCTGGTAGTAGTGCTCAACCAGACCTTTCTTCAAGTACTGCTTGTGCTGATTCTGAGATGCCAGAACTTGAAGTATTTCCAAATCCTAATGAAGGTATCTTTGAAGGGGCTTCCTATGATGAAGGAGGCATTGTCACTGATTTCAACAACTTACCCACTGAAGTGGAGGTCAGTCCAACTCCCACTCTCAGGATTCACACCATTCATCCCAAGAGTCAAATAATTGGTAATCCCAAATCTGCTGTTCAAACAAGAAGTAGGGTGCAACATCAGTCTGATTCACTTGCACTCATTAGCTTGATTAAGAAACAACAAAGGGTCAATCATAAGGACCAGCAACATTGTTTATTTGCATGCTTTCTTTCTCAAAGTGAACCCACTACAGTTTCTGAAGCTTTAGGGGAGGAAAGTTGGGTAGAAGCTATGCAAGAAGAGTTGTTGCAGTTCAAGCTACATAAAGTATGGGTTCTTGTAGACCTACCTAATGGAGCTAAAGTTATTGGTACTAAATGGGTTTTCAGGAATAAAATGGATGAAAGAGGGGTAGTTGTAAGGAACAAAGCAAGGTTGGTAGCACAAGGATACAAACAGGAGGAGGGCATAGATTATGATGAGGTTTTTGCTCCTGTAGCAAGGATTGAGGCTATCAGGTTATTTTTGGCCTATGCATCATACATGGGATTCAAGGTGTATCAGATGGATGTCAAAAGTGCTTTCCTTTATGGCACTATTGAAGAAGATGTGTATGTACATCAACCTCCTGGTTTTGAGGATCCTGCTAACCCCAATCAAGTGTATAAGGTTATTAAAGCTTTATATGGTCTTCATCAAGCTCCTAGAGCTTGGTATGAAACTCTTTCATAGTTTCTTGAAGAACATGGATACATCAGGGGTGTAATTGACAAGACTTTATTCATTAAGAGAGACCAGAAGGATATCATTCTTGTTCAAATTTATGTGGATGATATCATTTTTGGATCAACAAGAAAGTCTTGGTGTGATGAATTTGAAGGCTTAATGAAGAGCAGGTTTGAAATGAGCTCAATGGGAGAACTTACATTTTTCTTGGGACTGCAAGTTAAACAAAAGGATGATGGACTTTTTATTTCTCAAGACAAGTATGTTGCAGAAATTTTGAGAAAGTTTGAGTTCTCAAATGTGAAGACATCAGTCACTCCCATGGAGAACAAGGTGCCTTTAACAAAGGATGAAGATGCTGCTGATGTGAATGTGCATCTCTACAGATCCATGATAGGTTCCCTCATGTATCTTACTGCTTCTAGACCTGACATTATGTATGCAGTTTGTGTCTGTTCACGTTTTCAGGTACAACCAAAGACTTCACATCTTCATGCTGTGAAGAGAATCTTTAGGTACTTAAAAGGGTAAACCAAATTTGGGCCTTTGGTATCCTAAGGAGTCAACTTTTGACCTGACAGCTTATTCAGACAGTGACTATGCTGGTGCAAGCCTGGATAGGAAATCCACAACAGGAGGTTGTCAATTCCTTGGAAGGAGGTTGATATCTTGGCAATGCAAGAAGCAGACAATTGTGGCCAATTCAACTACTGAGGCTGAGTATGTAGCAGCTGCAGATTGCTGTGGACAAGTTTTGTGGATTCAGAATCAGATGCTGGACTATGGTTTGAATTTTATGAATACTGTTATCCATATAGATAATAAGAGTACTATCTGTATTGTTAAGAACCCAGTATATCACTCTAAAACTAAGCATATAGAAATCAGGCATCACTTCATTAGAGATTGCTTTGAAAAGAAGTTGATTAGAGTGGAGAAAATACATACAGATTTTAATTTTGCTGATCTATTAACTAAGGCATTTGATGGTCCTAGATTTAATTATCTAGTAGTTAACATTGGTATGATGAACCCCTAGTTTGTGTTAAGGGGAGGTTTGGCTTAAGGGGAGGTCAATCTGTAAAGTATGTTAAGTATGAGTACTTTCCAGCATTTAGGTTATCTTTAAGTCTTGTAGTTTTGTTTTTAGGTCTGTTTGTAGTAAAAAAAAAAAAAATTAATTAAATTTTGTCTTCTATTTCTTTTATAGATAATGCTGGATTAAGTAAATTTTCATAAGTTGTTAAGTGAGACTATTGGAACTTCTCACTTGGTGGAGGTGCTTTGCACTAACACATCAAAAGGTTATCAGTCCACCTTGTCTCATCAACACAAGGACTGGCTAATCCTGAGCAAACGGCTAACAGGTAAAGATTGCTCAAATCCGTTTATGGCTGATAATTTGCCAAAAATTGTATGGTATTCAACTCACCATATCTATGATAAGTGAAGAGTTGGCTAGCCCACAAGGTTATGGCTTGTGGTAAAGGCTGTGGAAAACCGTAAATGGTAATCAATTCACCATGATGAGGTGCTTTTCCATCAAAGAATTGACTAGTCCAGAAGCAAATGGCTTTTGGTAAAGACTTAACAAATCCGTTGATAAGCTGATGATTTGCTAAAAATCATATGGTTATTAATGTACCATGGTCTTACACACCAAAACATTGGCTACTCCAGTGGTAATGGCTATTGGTAAAGAGATTTAAAATCCATTACATTTTCAATGATTCACCTCTCACAGATGGTAACACATTTGGAAGTGATGAGAATAGTCTGGAACTTAAATGAATTTGATGTACATATAGTCAATGTTGCTGCAAAGACCATATCAGAAGAGCTTATCAAGATTCAAGCTGCTAGAAGGGATCAAAGACCTAAATACAGTTCAAAGTGTTCAAGATTCAATCCTCAGAAGGCTTAATCAGAAGAACTTGAAGTTCATGGAGCATGAAGATCAAGTTAGGGGAGGATTGTTGGGAATTATGATACGAATCAAGAGAAGACAACTTAGGTCTGGTAGTATATCAGAGTTAGCTCTGTCTTTGTAATTAGGTCTGGTAATGCAAAGTTAAGTCTGGTAGTATGTTTAAGTCTGGTTGACTTATAAAGTTAAGTCTGGTCGTGAAGTTAGGAAAGTCTGTTAGAGATAAGTTAGGAAAAGATACAAAACGTGTAAGTATCTTTATAGAAGATTTGTGAATATCTTCTGAGTCGGTTAGTATTAGGGTTTCCTTGTGTTATAAAAGGATCCCTAAAGATTGTTAGTAAAGTGTGTGAGTTGTACGAGTTCACTATTGTAATTATAATCAATATACGAAGTTAGTGATATCTCTGTGTATGTTCTTCATTGTTCTTGTTAAGATTCCGCATTAACAACTACAATCACCTAGGGTTTCTCACTTAGATTGGTTCGGATTTATCCTAACCATCTACTAGGTATTCAAGACTACTTAGTGATCCACATACAATTCGTGGACCAACAGAAGTCTAATGGAATAATCGCACGGATCTGAATAAATCTAAGGTCGAATGTATCATGAACTAAATCTTCCTCATACACCAAAACGCCCAACACTGTCGTACGAAACGTCACACAGAATACACCAATTTTCGGTTTAAAGTTTCGTAATCTCTCTTCCCACATGATAACTAATCCATTAGTCATTGAATTTACTCAGATCCTTCAATATACAGCTCCCTAACCTAATTTAACCCAGAAAGTATTCTTCATCTCCGTCAAAATCCTGCTCAACACATCTTCCAAGCTCGAATAGTTGATCTGCTTACTCATCGATTTGGAGGTGCAAAGTATTACTAATTCGAGTCTGGTCCCTCAAGCCTTCAGTAGCTCTTCCTAGGAATGTGATGTTGAAACGCAAATCTCTGACACGATCACTGCAGGTGCGCCACGTAGTTTTGAATAATCTTCTGCCGAAAGAAATCACTGCCAATCTTCCAAGTGAGCCGACCTAGTCAAACCGTCCTCTACAACTCAATTCGTGTTGTCCTTCCTAAATGTGCGTGGAATTCCCGTTACAAAATCCCTGAAAGTTTGAACTCACTTCTACATACGAGCCTCTGTCACTAAAGAAAACCACTTGTACGCTGGTACTGAATCTTAACCTATTGACAAGCCAACCACTTCACCACTAATGTAGTCACAACCGTCTTCATATCATTCCATCAAAATTTCTGCTGCAAGTCTCTACACATAATAGTACAACTAGATGAATAGAGCAAATAGTGTGCTTCAATCAAAGCCGCTTCCTTCAAGTCTTCTAACATAGATCATGTTTTACCGTCTTGCTCTCGAGCTTCTTCATGCCTGTCACCAATCACTTCCAAGTCATGTGTCGGATAGTTCACTTCTTACGGTTCTAGTTATACCAACAATCTTCCCGTGTTGCATACGGACATACTAAGTCTCCTTCTTGAGTAGGAACAATTCTCTATCCAGCTTTTCGACTTCTCCTCTCATTCTTCATCCCAATTAAAATTTTCTCTTCGAAATTACTACATAGAGCTTCTTCTGACGTAGAAACCTCAACACAGAATACGAAGATGATTTCCGTGTTTCTCTTTCGTCTCTGAATATGTCATACTATGACAAATTGTCCAACTATTCATGAAAGACATGATTCATCAAGTTTATAGGAACAGTCGGAGCAGTAGCCAATACGATTGGCATCACATTACTCATAAAGATCAAAACGAATACGGAAAGCAATTCTAGGAACATCTCGTTCCTTTAAACGTAATTGAAAAATAATCAGATCTAAAATTCATCATTGGGAAAACTTCACACTCTGGAGTTGATTAATTCAAATCGTCGATTCGAGGTAACGGATAACGGTTCTAACCACAATACTATTAAGCTTCCCGAGATCACTACACAACCTCATGCTATCATCATCCTTCTTCATGAATACAACTTGAGTACACCACAGATACACACTCAAACGGATAAAACCACTTTCTAAAAGCTGGTCCTTCAATTCTTTCCATCCAACCGATGTCACAAGATACGGAGTTTCAGAATTAGGAAAAAACATTGCTCTTATATGGATAGAGTTTCTGAATCAACCAACTTACTGATCTCAGGCACTTCTCAAGACATCCTATGATCCCAATAAGTTCAAGTTATATGATGTAACTATTATCACGTTGGCCAGGCATCATAATACTTGCATCATATACACATGCCTTTATTGCAATCACAGTTTACCTCGAGTCGTGACTAAACAAACTTCATAACCAGACCAGAACAAGATCACACTCAGATGGAAATCTTGATAGTTTATTAAGGAATTCATTACGAAAATTTCAAACAACCGAATAACTCTCGATTCGAGTTTCATCAAACGAAATATCTTCACAACCGTGACAGATTAACGCATGAATTTTTAAAACATATGAGATCATAATTATTTACCAGGTTGGGAACCATGGTACAGAGTTCAAGTTTCTCAAATTGCCAAATGTCACAAAGCTAATATGACTGTTGTTAGCTTCTCGATACTTAGTCAACAAATCCATATTCAAAATAACATCGAATTAAACATTCCCAAAGGAAACAGATTAGAAGAACGAACTTATCTTCCAATACCTTCAAAACATACTTGTTGGGAATTAAATATTCAAGAAGTTTAATATCGGGTTCTTCTCAAAGAAATACTCTAAGTATGATTCTGCTGCAAAGAGCATTTGTTCCTGCTGCTAGCGTTATTGGTTCCTGCTGCTAGCGTTAACATTCTACTGCTGAGTGTTTCTGCTGCTAGTGTTATGATCCTGCTGCTAGCATTAACATTGCTGCTGGTGATTAACTTTCTGCTGCTGAGCGGATAAGTATGAAAAGATATTATGTGTATTAAAGTCAACAATATACGGTAGATAATATCTTACTCCATGTGATCAGTCATAATGTTATATTCACAAAACAAGTTGTAAACATAGATACAAGTTGTATCTTAATGACTGACACTCTCAAAGCAAGTGTTCGATTAGACTTAACAATATTGTAAAGATCTTTCTTGTGTTATAAAAGAAAGATCTTAGACTTGTGATAACATATATATATAGACGAATAGATAATAGTGTGTGAATTAATTAAGTGCAAAAACAATAACTCTCAAGAACATAGAACAAATATCACAAGTCATAGAAAACATAAGATTCAAGGTCTTTGTAACCCTAGTGATATTAAAGATCACTCGTATTATGTTGAATAATATTGAATCGTTTGGTGATAACATTGCATGTTCTTTGTTCTATATACACAATCATAAATGTTCCATTTCCATAACACAAATAACCTTCTAAGTGTGATTAAGTAAATTCCGCGTACTTGATCATATTAACTCAACTTATCACATACACAAAGAACAAAGGTTTAACCACCTATCAGTGTATCGATCACCCTCATCAATTGTGGATAAGTATCAGAGCAAGGCTGATATAGTTGATTTAGAAGAAGAAGAAGAAATGCACGTTGACTCTATTCAGACCAATGTTGCTGCAAAAATACCCATGCTCAAACAGAATGAGTTTGAGATGTGGAGGCTAAGGATAGAACAATATTTACAAGTGCAAGACTATGCACTTTGGGAAATTATTGAAGATGGAGACTCTTTCAAGCCTACCACCACTACATCAACTGTTGACGGCAAAGTGCTGACAACTCTGCAGATGAAGCCAAAATCTGCAGAAGAAAGAATACGGAGGAAAAATGACTTAAAGGCAAGAAGCATGCTGATGATGACCATTCCCAATGATCAACTTCTAAACTTCAGCAAGTTCAAAGATTCCAAGTCATTATTTGAAGCTATTATTGCTAGATATGGTGGAAATGAAGCCACCAAAAAAACCCACAAGACACTGCTCAAGCAGCAGTTTGAAAACTTCTCCTCTACATACAATGAATCTCTTGACCATATGTTTAATAGGCTTCAGAATATTGTGAGCCAACTTGCTATTCTTGGGGTTGAAATACCTCAAGAAGATTTGAACTCAAAATTTCTGAGAAGCCTACTAGAAGAGTGGGCTATGCATGTTGTTGTCTGGAAGAATAAGCCAGACCTTGATACAATGGAACTGATTGATTTGTATAGCAACTTTAAGATTGTGGAGCATGATTTGAAGAAGAATGGAGGTACTAGTTCTAATACTGGGAACATGGCTTTTATGTCAACTCCTAGTACCTCAAAATCAAGTGAAGAGGTGAAAGTTGTTGATGGTGTTGGTGCTGCTAGTTCATCAAGCAGTACCATGGGTATTTTAGATGAAAAGACTTGTTGTGCATTTCTTACAAGTCAAAATAATGGGTCCATGCTCACCTATGAAGACCTCCAAGAGATCAATGATGATGATCTGGAGGAAATGGATCTAAAATGGCAAATTTCTCTTCTTAGCATGAGAGCCAAGAAGTTCTATCAAAGGACGGGGAAGAAGCTCGTAATCAGCAACATTGATGCTGCTGGTTTTGATAAGTCAAAGATAGAGTGCTATAACTGCCACATGATGGGTTACTTCTCAAGAGAATGTAGAAGACCAAGGCAGCAAGATAGCAAGAACAAAGGTTTTGGAAGCACATCCAAAACAAGGGAGGTTTCTGAGCCGAACTCAAAAGCTATGGTAGCTATTGATGGGCTAGGTTTTGATTGGAGTTTCATGGCTGATGAAGAAGAAGATTCTTCACAAATGGGACTCGTGGCTTTTTCTACTTCTGAGGTACAATCTCATAAAGCTTGTTCAAATTCTTGTATTGCTCTTAAAGAATTACACACTTTAATCAAACATTATGATGACCAAAAGAAAGAGCTAAGCAGAACTTTTCAAGGCTTAGTAGATTATAAGTGTGGATTAGCATCAACAGAAAAACAAATCTTATACTACAAAGAAAATGAACTTGCTTTTTCTGATGACAAAGCTCTTCTAAGACAGGACATATTCTTTAAAGATGCTGAAATTAAGCTTTTAAGAGAGGCTTTTGATAGGGTTAAAAAGGAAAATGGAAACATTCACTTGACTACACAGACACTAGAACATACTTCTAGAGGTGTGACCAACATAATAGAATGTCAAGTGATTAATAGAGCTAAGTCAGGAGTAGGATATAAGAGTGTCCCACCTCCATATAGAGGTATCCCTAAACCCCCAGGGATTGAACTAGAAAATTCAGGTGTCCCTGAATTTCAACAACCTGAGCTACAATATGGTGTCCAACCAAAAACTAAGCTAGTTGTTGATGAATCTAAGAAAGTAAGTGAAAGTTTAAGTAAAACTTTACTTCCTGAGGACAAGGTGTCCTCTGATAGAAGATCAGATACAATAGTCATTGAAGACTGGGTATCTGATGATGAAGAAGATGAACAGGTTATGTCTAAACCTGAAGTAGTTAAGAAAGCAGGAACAAGGGTTCCTAAAGTGATCAAAAAGGATACTGTTAAGCCTAGTTCAAACATTAAACATGTTAGGCAACCAGTTAAATATTGTGAACAATATAGATCCACTAGCAAGCCCAGAGGTAACCAAAGAAATTGGAATGACCTCAAGTCTAACCAATTAGGTGATGACTTTTTCTTTTATAATAAAGCTTGTTACATATGTGGTAGTTTTGATCATCTTGCAGCTTTCTGTAACAAATGGGTATCTGGGTATGAAAACAATAGGGTGAATTTCAAAAGGCAAACTCCTCAAACTCACTTTCACTCTAAGTCTAAGAGAACAAAACCCAGAGCAGTTACCAAAGCAGTTTCTGCTGCTAGACCATTCATGACTGTTAACCCAAGACTGACAGTTAAATATGCAAAATCTTTTTATATAAATGCATCAAAGACTTTTCAAAAGGCCCATTCAAACAAAAGCAGTGGTCCAAAAACAAATTTGGAAAATTAAGGGAACAATTACAAAGCTAGAAGTTTCTGCTGCTAAGCATGTAATTCATTCTGCTGCTAGGGAAAATAGGGCAAATGCTGTTAAGGCCTCAGTATGTTGGATTCTTCAATCTAATGTTGCATCAACTGTTATTAAGAGATTAAATTTCATTGATGCAAGAGGCAGATCCAAGTCAGTAATGGTTTGGGTCCCCAAAGGAAACTAATACTTCTCATTTATGTGCAGGAACATTCAGTTGATACACAAGAGGATCAAGGATACTCAGATAGTGGATGTTCAAGGCACATGACAGGCAACAAGTCTTATCTCTTAGATTTTCAATCAATAGATGGAGGCTATGTTACTTTTGGAGGAGGTGTTGGTGGTAAAATTTCCAGTAAAGGTACAATCAAAACTGGAAATTTAGATTTTGAAGATGTGTACTATGTATAAGAGCTAAATTATAATCTTTTTAGTGTCTCACAAATGTGTGACAAAAAGAACAAAGTTCTTTTCTGTGACACTGGATGTCTTGTCCTTTCTCCTGACTTTAAGATGCCTGATGAAAGTCAAGTGCTTCTTAAAATTTCTAGAAAGGGCAATATGTACAGTGTAGACATTAAGAACATTGTTCCTAAAAAGGATTTAACTTGTCTTATTACAAAGGCCACATTGGATGAATCAATGTTATGGCATAGGATGCTTGGTCATATTAACTTCAAAACCATAAATCAGATTGTTAAGAATGGTTTGGTAAGAGGTTTACCTCAAAAACGATTTGAAAATGATCAAACATGCATTGCTTGTCTTAAAGGCAAACAACACAAAGCCACTTGTAAGCCCAAGCTGTTTAACTCTATCAATCAATCATTGTTTATGCTTCATATGGACTTGTTTGGTCCTACAAATGTTAGAAGTATGCAACATAAGAGATATTGTCTAGTTATTACTGATGACTATAGTAGATTTACATGGGTTTTCTTTTTAGCTACTAAGGATGAGACACCTAGCATCCTTAAGACTTTCATTACTGAGATAGAAAACCTAGTAGACAAAAGAGTAAAAGTCATTAGATGTGATAATGGGATAGAGTTCAAAAATAGAGTTATGGATGAATTCTGCAAAGAAAAGGGTATTAGGAGAGAATTTAGTGTTGCTAGAACTCCACAACAGAATGGAGTTGCTGAAAGGAAAAATAGAACACTAATAAAAGCTGCTAGAACTATGTTAGCTGATTCTAAGCTACCTATAACTTTTTGGGCTGAAGCAGTCAACACTGCTTGCTATGTCCAAAATAGAGTTTTAGTTGTTAAGCCTCACAATAAGACATCATATGAACTTTTTATAGGTAGAACTCCTACAATAGGATTTATTAGACCTTTTGGATGTCATGTGACAATTCTCAATACCTTAGACCATCTTGGAAAGTTTGATAGCAAAGCAGATGAAGGTTTCTTAGTTGGATATTCTCTCAATAGCAAAGCATTTAGAGTATACAACTTAAGAACTAAGAAAGTAGAAGAAAACCTACATGTGGAATTTTTAGAGCATAAATCCAATGTAGTAGGTGAAGGTCCTAATTGGCTATTTGATCTTGAGTCATTAACCCATTCTATGAATTATGTGCCTGTTGTTGCAGAAACTAATAATTTTTCAGGTTCACAAACAACAAATGAGGCAGGGTTAGACAAGGAGACAAATCAAGATCATATATGGATGCCAATAAGTATCAGTGTGGTTTCAACTTCAACAAATAATGACTCTTCTTCTTATAAAGCTAAAGAAGATGTTGAAAGTGATCACAAGGAAGATGGAACAAGGGAACAACAAAATGTTTCAGCTAATGATAGTGCTGCTGAGACAGAGCATTATGCTGCTAGGCTTAATTTTTCTGCTGCTAGGCAAAATGATTCTACTGCTGGCCCTTCAGACTCAAATGAAGCAGATTTCTCAGATAATGAGGTGGATTTAAGCAATATCACACCTACCTATCAAGTTCCTTCAACCCCACACACAAGGATTCAAAAAGTCCGCTCCCTAGAAAATGTGATTGGAGATGTACAATCAGGTGTGAAGACAAGACAACAACTAATGTCTTCAGACCAACAAGGGCTTCTTGATGCCCTTTATGCTTCAAAGCAGCATGAGTTTTCAAACTCTTGCTTTTTTGTATGTTTTCTCTCACAAGATGAACCAAAGAACATTCTGAAAGCCTTAGATGATTCAAGCTGGTTAGAAGCTATGCAAGAGGAGCTTCTTCAGTTCAAGATTCAGAAGGTATGGGTGCTAGTTGATTTACCTAAGGATGCAAAGGTAATTGGCACTAGATGGGTTTTCAAGAATAAAAGGGATGAAAGGGGAACAGTGATTAGGAATAAGGCTAGATTAGTAGCCCAAGGGTATACACAATAAGAAGGTATAGACTATGATGAAGTTTTTGCTCCAGTAGCAAGACTTGAGGCAATTAGGCTTTTCTTAGCTTATGCTTCATTTTCAGGCTTCACAGTTTACCAAATGGATGTCAAAAGTGCATTTTTATATGGAAAAATTGAAGAAGAGGTGTATGTCTCACAACCTCCAGGGTTCATTGATCCTGACCATCCAGACAAAGTGTACAGAGTAGTTAAGGCTCTTTATGGCCTTCATCAGACACCTAGAGCATGGTATGAAACACTGGCTTCCTATTTAAAAGAGAATGGATTTCAAAGAGGAAAGATTGATCAGACACTTTTCATCAAACAGCACAAGAAGGATCTTCTGTTAGTGCAGGTGTATGTGGATGACATTATCTTTGGATCTACAAGGAAGGAGATGTGTTTGGAGTTCGAGAAACTTATGCATGATAAGTTTCAGATGAGTTCCATGGGGGAACTTACATTCTTTTTGGGTTTGCAAGTTAAATAGTCATATGAAGGCATATTTATTAGTCAAGATAAATATGTTGCTGAGATACTAAGGAATTTCAACTTTGCTGATTCAAAAATGGCAAGCACACCAATGGACTCTGAGAAGCCTCTTCCAAAAGATTTAGATGGAGAAAATGTGGATGTACACACATATAGATCTATGATAGGATCTTTGATGTATCTCACATCATCAAGACCTGACATCATGTTCTCTATTTGTGTTTGTGCACGATTTCAAGTAACTCCAAAGGTTTCTCATTTAACAGCAGTCAAGATGATTTTTAGATATCTCAAGGGTCAACCTAGGTTGGGACTATGGTATTCTAGAGAGTCACCTTTTGACTTGGTAGCATTTTCGGATAGTGATTATGCTGGTGCTAGCTTGGACAGAAAGTCAACAACTGGAGGATGTCAATTCCTTGGGTGTAGACTTATCTCATGGCAGTGTAAGAAGTAAACAACTGTGGCTACTTCAACAACTGAAGCTGAATATGTAGCTGCTGCAAGTTGTTGTGCTCAAGTTTTATGGCTTCAAAACTAACTTCTTGACTATGGGTACAATTTCATGAACACTGTTATTCATATTGATAATAGTAGTACTATTTGCATAATTAAAAGTCCAGTGCAACATTCTAAAACAAAACACATTGAAATTAGACATCACTTTATAAGAGACTGCAATGAGAAAAGATTAATTCAAGTTCTTAAAATTGCTTCTGAATTCAACTTTGCAGATCTGCTCACAAAAGCTTTTGATGTTGGAAGGTTTCAGTACTTGGTAGCAAGTATTGGAATGCTTAATCCTCAATGATTTTAAACTTTGTGTTTTTGTAAATAAATTTTTGTTTGTGCTGCTGACTTTAAAAGATACTACTGCTATTACAAAAGTTTGTGCTGCTAGTACAAATTTAAATTGTGTTATTCATACAGTTAGTCCTATGATTATTCTAATACAAGAAAAGTACTTTGTACATTGTTCTTTTGGTTTTAGACTAACAATTTCAGGTATGACCATGTAAACACAAAGGATGTTTCAAGTGAAATAGAAGCAGCAGAATGATAATATTAGTTGCTGTCATAATAGGTTCATGATAGAAAAAGTTTAGGAATTTCTAACCTCCTTAAAACTTCTTTTTTGAAACTTGATTATGATGTTTCACATCGAATTGATGACTTAGTTGATCAGATAGTAACTGATACAACTCACTTTCTATCATTTTATACTTTTAAGTATAATGAGCAAGTCTAAGGATATCTGATAGAAAGAACAGTTAGTAAAAGTGAATCTAACACTTGTGTTAGAAGCAACAATTACTATGAGCTGGAAACCCTGTCAAGAAAGCCTTTTGAATACGTTTATCTTTACACAGGCAGTTATTTATAACTGAAAAACATTGGTTCTCACACAACCAGAGGTTACTTTAAACCGAAATCTTGATTAAGTGTCTGTTATACACTTAATCCCTTCAAAATGGTTGAAAGCATTATGGTTTTTCATAATAAAATCAAGTACATATTGCTAAGGCAAAAGTTTCTTAAAAGGATTTTCAAAGAGACTCACAAAAACCATCAAATGATGGACCATGAGTCAAATGCCCCATGAATCACCTCTCATAGGAGTTAACACACCTAGAAGTGATGAGGGCAGCAAATTAAACTCTTAAGGAATTGATGGCTACATGTACAACATTGTCTGATAACAAGTTCTGATGAATAGCTCAGATGATGGAAAGATATATTTTGGTACATAGTGAGAGATCTTCCAAACAGGGGAGGAAAGATTATTTGCAATCCAGGGGAGGAAATGTCTCAGGGGAGGAAAGAATTCCAAAGAAGGAAGACAACCAATGAAAGGGAGGAAAAGACAAGAGCATACAAGATGATAACATGGAGGTTGAAAATGACAAGAATAGAGCTTATTCTGGAGTATTATATATATTCAGAAAGGATGAAGCATTCCAAAGGAGAAAGTTCTATCTAGGTCAAACGAAGAAAAGTTTCAATTTCAGTTCACCATGTTTGTTCATCACTTGCAAAGGCATGCTGATAGATGATTTCACTTGTTGAAACAAGCATCCAAGATACACAGCATCATTGCCTCTTATAATTCCTCTATCCAAGGAAATTGTACCATCTTTTAGGTCAATGTTTGAAGCCTGAAGATGTGTATTGATATTGTTAAAGTCAAAGAACAGAAAGCAGATGAGTTACTGAGAAAGATATTTAATCTTGAAGAAACAGAAGTGTTTGAAAGATCTTCACAATCCATAATTTAATTCAGAAACATGTTGAAAAGGATTCACATGTTTAGGGGAGGATTGTTGGGAATTAAATATTCAAGAAGTTTAATATCGGGTTCTTCTCAAAGAAATACTCTAAGTATGATTCTGCTACTAAGAGCATTTGTTCCTGCTGCTAGCGTTAACATTCTACTGCTGAGTGTTTCTGCTGCTAGTGTTATGATCCTGCTGCTAGCATTAACATTGCTGCTGGTGATTAACTTTCTGCTGCTGAGCGGATAAGTATGAAAAGATATTATGTGTATTAAAGTCAACAATATACGGTAGATAATATCTTACCCCATGTGATCAGTCATAATGTTATATTCACAGAACAAGTTGTAAACATAGATACAAGTTGTATCTTAATGACTGACACTCTCAAAGCAAGTGTTCGATTAGACTTAACAATATTGTAAAGATCTTTCTTGTGTTATAAAAGAAAGATCTTAGACTTGTGATAACATATATACATAGACGAATAGATAATAGTGTGTGAATTAATTAAGTGCAAAAACAATAACTCTCAAGAACATAGAACAAATATCACAAGTCATAGAAAACATAAGATTCAAGGTCTTTGTAACCCTAGTGATATTAAAGATCACTCGTATTATCTTGAATAATATTGAATTATTTAGTGATAACATTGCATGTGTGGAAAACTAGAAGGGGGGTTGAATAGTTTTTTACCGTTTTAAAGATTTCTTTGCTTTGTTACTATATGTTAATTTCATAGGAAACAATCACAAATAAATAATCACACAATATAAACAAAAGATAAAGAGAGGAAAGATCAAACCACACGACACTGTTGTTTATAGTGGTTCGGCTTCAAGGACTCTCTTCCTTGCCCTACTCCACTCCCCGAGTTTCCTACTCGAGAGTTTATCTTT
The DNA here is from genome assembly GCA_021014915.2 of Artemisia tridentata subsp. tridentata. Classification (NCBI taxonomy): domain Eukaryota; kingdom Viridiplantae; phylum Streptophyta; class Magnoliopsida; order Asterales; family Asteraceae; genus Artemisia; species Artemisia tridentata. The sequence goes on along the minus strand of CP139505.1, from coordinate 141,973,415 downwards.
CACTAAGAAACAAACTCCTTTTTCAGGCGGAGAAAACCTTTACACGTCGCTTACTTCCTTTTCCGGTACTAAGCTAAACACCGGGTTCTTTTCACAAGGTAGAACCAACCTGACGTCGCCTACTTACTTTACCGACACTAAGCTAGATGTCGAGTTCTTTACACGGGTACAACTACTCCCTACACTCCTTGTGCTTTAAGGACTAAAGCACTAACCACACTCACTGATTACAAATGATAGATATGATGTGTGAAACAAACTACAATATCACACAATAATGCAACTAAAGGATTACGGTTCTGTAGATCCTTGAATGCTTGATCTCCTTTCTACAAAATGAAAGATCAAAGTGAAATGCAACTATGAATGATGTTAGTAAGATATGTACTGAATGAATATGTGTGTTAAAGCTATATGAGTGATGAGAGAGCCAAATGATCAGCTTCCTATTTATAGGCAAGCTGATCTTCAGCTCACGGATCCCACGGATCCATCAAAAGGGATCCGTCCCTTATGTGATTTGGATCCATGGGTCATGACAGCTAAGGTATAGTTGTCTCTTACCATATCTTAGTTGTATCTTACCAAATCATCCAAGATCTTCAAATGTCAACTATGTATCTTGCAAATCTAACCAAGATATATCAAAGATCTTCTATGTGATGCATGCAATGATGTCATGGAATGGTTCTAGAATTAAAGTTTCCTTTTAAGGAAACAAGTTACTAAACTTGTAATTCTTAGTTAGTATGTGAAGTGTAAAATGTGTACTTAAGAGACTTAAGCTAGTATTTATTATTTGCTAAAATATATTCCTTATATTTGTCATTAACAAAACTAATGAAAGATCAAAGAATATAAATAAACGTTTTTGAGACGCTATTTGTGATAACATTGCATGTTCTTTGTTCTATATACACAATCATAAATGTTCCATTTCCATAACACAAATAACCTTCTAAGTGTGATTAAGTAAATTCCGCGTACTTGATCATATTAACTCAACTTATCACATACACAAAGAACAAAGGTTTAACCACCTATCAGTGTATCGATCACCCTCATCAATTGTGGATAATTCCGATACTCGTGACGGATAATCACAAGTTTTCTCATAGGAATAGAAATGAGTAAAGCAGATTCTAATAGTACAGAGGGGACCTTAACATGCTTAGCAAAAGCAAGGGAAGCTACAGAATATGTCGAACACATCAGATTCCTATATATACGAATTCTCTGAACGAATGAAAAGGTATCCAAACAAATCGTTAGCGAATCGGAGATCGAAATTCAAAGAATGCGGTCACATTAGAGAGTGAAACCTGTAAGGCATTATTACAAAAGCCTCAAATCATTCTAAACTTATGTGATCACTAAACTTATATTGCGTATCTTGCTAAATTTCCTAAGTCTCTGGAACGAATGGTCTTATAAGAGCCTAACTGAAAGCAGAGGCATAAATCAGAGTAGCGCGGAAGAAAGATAAATAATCAATGTTTTATCGCATAGTCTACCCAATCCTCACCGGTCATAACTAAAGTTTCTATCGGGAAAACCTAAGGCAAAACTTCAAGGGTTGTGTTATAATCTCTTACAGTGGAAGCCTAAGTATAATACCCCCATTTTCAGAACGCAGCGGAATACAACATGGGGTGCTATCTATTAGCCACATAGTACAAGTATAGAAAACGAGTTCAAATTGAAACGTTTATAATAAATTTTTCACATTCGAGAATATCAGAGTCAAGTAAAAGAGGTCCCAGAAGTTTATTACAACATAAGATTTAAAGACAACATAAGTTTGGAAATACATAAGTTTAAAAGTTTTAGATTTTCATCGAATGTGATTTATAAAACATGGGTCATTTTTGTCGATATCCATATCCTTGCACCGCCATCCAAGCATTAAACACTTTACACACCTGGGATAAAACATGCTAAAAAGGTCAACATAAAGTTGAGTGAATTCATAGAGTTTAATAAGTAATAAGTTGAATACAAGCATTATTCATAAATTGACATGTAACGAATACAAGTCGGGAAATAAGATTATAGCATCGAGCTCATGAAACCGAACCTTGACCTAGATTTAATAATGCCCCTCCAAAGGTAAGATTTGCCATTTACCTCAATTTCTCAATATTATGCTACCCGTTTCAATATGAGCGCTACTCATCCGGACAGGCTCGTCAAGCCAAATATGCATATTCATAATACTTGCGTTTCCCACGAAATTAACGGTTCATGAAATTTGGGACTTATATGGCAAGGTTACTCAATAACTATAATCATGTAATCAGGTCAAGCATACCAAAAACTACTTGTATTCAGTTTGTAAAACTAGCATGTATCTCCCCCAATGGGTTTATAAACAGTTTAAGAGTTAAAGTGGGGCTATGAACTCACCGAAATCAAAAGTGAACAATCAAGTGAAGAAGTGAAGAAATAATCCGCAAGAACTCTACGAGCAACCTAGAATATATACGCATGTCTTAGCTTTTATGAATAATGATACAATCATTATTATATGCTATATAAATTACGATCTCATTTATGCTTGGTACATAAAGTTTAAATAAACATCAAGATTTAGTTTGGTATTTAAAAATGACTTACAAGTATAATTTTTACTTTTCTTACAAAGTTTCATGTTTTTAGTCCATTTTTATTCTTAAGTCTAAAATAAGTATTAGAGGTCCAATTTAAGTCTAAGGGTCCAATTTAGTCAAAAGGTTCATATTATGTCTAAAGGTCCAAAATACACTAAGTGGTTCAAAATAAAACTTAAGGTCCAATTATACAAGTTACTATCCTTTCTATAGTTTTTAATTACAAAGCTGATGGAATTTTCATAACTTAACCACTTTCAAAAATTTATATCTCCCAAACCGTAAGTCGAAAAATTATGTTCTTTATGTCTCCGGAAAGGTATTCGACCATACTAACAATATTTGTGGGGCCCACTAATTTAGAAATTTCATAACAGCAGTGAAATTATTATTTTTCCCTTACTATCCGGTTCTGAAATCACTAACAATACAATAGTCCCGCGAAAAATACAATATCTTGAGTTCTACAAGCCCAATTAATCTCATTCTTATGGCCACGTTTAAGTTGAAATGTTATATACAACTTTTATGTTTTGAGCAACAGTTGATCATGTACAAAAAAAAATGACTTTTATAGGTTTCAAATCTGTTACTCAGAATATGACATGTTTCACGAAAACATTTTTAGTTTAATCATCGAGTGTCGTCACGGGAATCGCCTCCCGTGGAAATGACCACAAGACATAGATCTACAACTAAATATTTTTAGTTTAGGTCCAAAGTCCACTGATTCGTCCAGTTTATTCCGTTTTTACCCCTGATCAGAATAGTGTTTTCATAACAAGTCCTTTTTAGTGTTTTCTTGTAATTTTTAGTATGTACCAAGCATATTCAAGCATCAAGAACTTATATAACATACAAAATACATAAAATAACATGAATCTCAGTAGTGAAATGAATAGAAGAAATGAGTGTTGGTTCCTTACAAGGATTGGTGAATGGAAAACAAGATATCAAGGACAAGAACCTCTAATCCTAAATCACCAACTAAACCCAAGCTTCCAAAGCTTTTACCCAAATCAATATGAACCCTTTTTAACCTTGTAGAAACACTTCTATTGAGGCTTGTAGGCTGGAGAAAAGAACCCTTAAAAACCTTGATGAAGACTTCAAAAAAATACCAAGATTTGATGAGATTTATGTGTTGTTTAAGTGTAGTAAATCAAGAACAAGACTAGGACTTCGAGATCTATAATCTATGATCAATAATTTAGTGAAAATTTAGATGAAATAGGTGATTTAGATCTGTTCTTGGTCGTTCATACCAAGAGGGAGAGAAGAAGAAAATGAGTTTTTGGGTGGTGATACAAACTAGGTATGAATGAGTGTGTTTTCTTGAAAATGAAAACAAAATAAAGTGTTGGAGTAAATAAAAAGGGGGTAGGCCGGTTTTTGGGGCTCCCAAGGAGTCTTACCTTTTATTATTTTATAAAATACATTATATACATGTTTTGTACAAGTATCATAAGTCACGGAGTGAGTTTGAAGGCCAACGGGGCTAAACCGGTAACGTTTTATGCATAGTTTGTGAGAATAAATGTCATGAAGATAATATTTTCATAAAAATGTCATATTTAACTTAAAATGACCCAAATTGATGTTTCATATATTTCCCGAGCCTTTCGGAGTGTTAATATGTCTTTAAAGCTTAAACCGCGAGCCGAAAACGCGAATTACGCAGTACCGGGTGACTTGAAAACGTGAATTTTAGGAAAATGTTATAAAAATATTATGAAATTGTCATGAAGTGTTAAAATGACTAATATTAATATTTCATGGGAGACTTGGGTTTTCCGGAGTGTTAAAACGAAATTTAAAAATCAAAAACGCAGAATGAAAACGCGAGTTGTTACCAAAATTTGACGAAATCGTGAAACGAAACAGAAAATGTGAAATATAAAAGTTTTGAATATTAGGAGTATATGATGGAATATTAAATCACTTATGACATGAAAACGGATCGGAATCCTAAACACGGCTCGTGAATAGCAAGAAATGCGAAAATCGCTAGATCGGGTGAAAAGTAAAAATGAAATTTTACTCAAGTGAAAATAGAAATAGAATATGAATTAGGTATTGGCCTTGAAATTACGAAATGTTACAGTACGTACCCCTTAAGAGAGTGACGTCCCGGCGCTCAATTCGTCTTAATCGCCGTATGGTTTAACTGTGAAGAGATGGCTAAATTGTGAAGAGATGACGATATAGACAAGTCATCGTCGAGGCTTCCAACGGAAGTTGAATGATTAAAAGCCAAAGCATCAAACATGTTTAATGAACAAGAGGGAAAAGGATTGAAGAGCTCTGACAAGTCGTCAATTCTTGGAAGCGAATAATAGTACATTACTATTAGCTTATCAAGCTCGCGGCGATCGATACGGAATCGGAAAATCCACCTAAAAAATTATGAGTCGAGAGGAGTTCATAGCCCAAAGAATGATTCGTACTCACGCTATGGAGGATACACATAAGCCCACTCATTTATAATTCGTCACTTACATAAAGAGGCGTCCCAATCCATGTAAGTAAGGAAGTATAAACTTATGGTTCGGCGGTTTATAATTTTCTTATTCAAATGAAGAGGCGTCCCAATCCATTTCAATAAGATTATTATAAATCATCCTACTTATGTATTGCCGACACAAAACACAATAATAACAACACCAAATGCAATTCTTCAAAATCATAAGAAGTGACGAGAAAAGAATGAGACGTTAGTCAATCACGTTTCAAAGGTAAGTGTCAAAAGACGGCACGATCCGAGGTAACAAATTTAAAGTCAAACTCCCATCCACTGGAAGAGTTCAAAACGATGGATTACGAAGCAATATATACGATCTTGAAATATAGTGAAAGGATAGTTTATAAAATAATAATAAAATTGTTTACAAAATGATAGTGAAATAGCAAGTGCAACGGACAGAAGTTGTCGCAACATGTTGATGCAAAATAGTAGATAATTATGGGTTGAATAAATCCCACCACTTGGAGTAAAAATGTTAAAGTCACGTTCAATTTAATTAATTTGTTTCTAGGTGATGGGTTACGAGGTGATGTAGTGTTCCAAAAGTTTAGGACAATTATTCAAATTCATTTTCGGAGGTGGATAGTGAGATAATCAAGGGGAATCGATAGACTGAGATGGGTTTTATGTTAAACAATGTTGTATAAGGTCATGAAAAGTTTTTAAATTATCACTCACGATGTTTTGAAAATAAATGAGACCGTTGTGCCACCCACAATGCTTGAGAAAGTTTAAGGGGATCATAAAAATAAATAAGTATGTATAACAGTTTAGTAATTTTGGTGAAATAGGTACATAACTGGGAGGAGTAGGGTTTGACATGATGCCCTGGAGACTGAGTATATAAAGGGTAAGAATCGGTAAAACATTTATAATGATAAGTAGTCGAGAGTAAACAAAGTGTATATGAATAATCTTTATATACATAGTATTAATAGTGGTGCTTAGGAAAGTAAGCAGAAATGCTTAGAAAACATGAGTTCACGGGGAGTAAGACAACCAATAGAAATTGATAAACTGCAACATGTCTCGATGTTATATGAAATGATATTTCATACGGTTATGAAAGAGTTTAGAGACCATTGTAATCACGAACAATGTCTGAGAAATAGGAGAGACCATTGTAATCACATACAATGCCTGATAAATAAGAGAGATCATTGTAATCACCTACAATGTCTGATAAATAAGAGAGATCATTGTAATCACCTACAATGTCTGATAAATAAGAGAGACCATTGTAATCACATACAATGTCTGATAAATAAGAGAGACCATTGTAATCACATACAATGTCTGATAAATAAGAGAGATCATTGTAATCACCTACAATGTCTGATAAATAAGAGAGACCATTGTAATCACATACAATGTCTGATAAATAAGAGAGATCATTGTAATCACCTACAATGCCTGATAAATAAGAGAGATCATTGTAATCACATACAATGTCTGATAAATAAGAGAGACCATTGTAATCACATACAATGTCTGATAAATAAGAGAGATCATTGTAATCACCTACAATGTCTGATAAATAAGAGAGATCATTGTAATCACATACAATGTCTGATATAACTTGAAGATGTGTATAAATTTCCGGATGGACATTTATAATGCTCACGAATAGCATATAATACACCAAGGAAGTTTAGTGCACAAAAGCTTACATACATAAGAAGTGATACTTTCGAGGATTATCGGACAAGTTAAGAAATAATTATAGTGCTTCTATAATTATCCTTAGTATAATATAATAAAGATATATACTCAATGGAGTAATAGGAAATTTAGGAAGTAGGCGCGCATGGATATCGGACAAGATGATGGAACTCATGATTTTTGAAAAATAAATGGTTATAGTCTAGGTTTAAAAAAAAAAAAAAGAAAACGACTTAGTTCACTATAACTTATGCTCTGATACCAATCTATAACACCTCAATTTTCAGAACGCAACGGAATACAACATGGGGTGCTATCTATTAGCCACATAATACAAGTATAGTAAACGAATTCAAATTGAAACGTTTATAATAAATTTTTCACATTCGATAATATCAGAGTCAAGTAAAAGAGGTCCCAGAAGTTTATTACAACATAAGATTTAAAGACAGCATAAGTTTGGAAATACATAAGTTTAAAAGTTTTAGATTTTCATCGAATGTGATTTATAAAACATGGGTCATTTTTGTTGATATCCATATCCTTGCGCCGCCATCCAAGCATTAAACACTTTACGCACCTGAGATAAAATATGCTAAAAAGGTCAACATAAAGTTGAGTGAATTCATAGAGTTTAATAAGTAATAAGTTGAATACAAGCATTATTCATAAATTGACATGTAACGAATACAAGTCGGGAAATAAGATTATAGCATCGAGCTCATGAAACCGAACCTTGACCTAGATTTAATAATGCCCCTCCAAAGGTAAGATTTGCCATTTACCTCAATTTTTCAATATTATGCTACCCGTTTCAATATGAGCGCTACTCATCCGGACAGGCTCGTCAAGCCAAATATGCATATTCATAATACTTGCGTTTCCCACGGAATTAACGGTTCATGAAATTTGGGACTTATATGGCAAGGTTACTCAATAACTATAATCATGTAATCAGGTCAAGCATACCAAAAACTACTTGTATTCAGTTTGTAAAACTAGCATGTATCTCCCCCAATGGGTTTATAAACAGTTTAAGAGTTAAAGTGGGGCTATGAACTCACCGAAATCAAAAGTGAACAATCAAGTGAAGAAGTGAAGAAATAATCCGCAAGAACTCTACGAGCAACCTAGAATATATACGCGGTCTTAGCTTTTATGAATAATGATACAATCATTATTATATGCTATATAAATTACGATCTCATTTATGCTTGGTACATAAAGTTTAAATAAACATCAAGATTTAGTTTGGTATTTAAAAATGACTTACAAGTATAATTTTTACTTTTCTTACAAAGTTTCATGTTTTTAGTCCATTTTTATTCTTAAGTCTAAAATAAGTATTAGAGGTCCAATTTAAGTCTAAGGGTCCAATTTAGTCAAAAGGTTCATATTATGTCTAAAGGTCCAAAATACACTAAGTGGTTCAAAATAAAACTTAAGGTCCAATTATACAAGTTACTATCCTTTCTATAGTTTTTAATTACAAAGCTGATGGAATTTTCATAACTTAACCACTTTCAAAAATTTATATCTCCCAAACCGTAAGTCGAAAAATTATGTTCTTTATGTCTCCGGAAAGGTATTCGACCATACTAACAATATTTGTGGGGCCCACTAATTTAGAAATTTCGTAACAGTACTGAAATTATTATTTTTCCCTTACTATCCAGTTCTGAAATCACTAACAATACAACAGTCCCGCGAAAAATACAATATCTTGAGTTCTACAAGCCCAATTAATCTCATTCTTGTGGCCACGTTTAAGTTGAAATGTTATCTACAACTTTTATGTTTTGAGCAACAGTTGATCATGTACAAAAAAAATTACTTTTATAGGTTTCAAATCTGTTACTCAGAATATGACATGTTTCACGAAAATATTTTTAGTTTAATCATCGAGTGTCGTCACGGGAATCGCCTCCCGTGGAAATGACCACAAGACATAGATTTACAACTACATATTTTTATTTTAGGTCCAAAGTCCACTGATTCTTCCAGTTTATTCTGTTTTTACCCCTGATCAGAATAGTGTTTTCATAACAAGTCTTTTTTAGTGTTTTCTTTTAATTTTTAGTATGTACCAAGCATATTCAAGCATCAAGAACTTATATAACATACAAAATACATAAAATAACATGAATCTCAGTAGTGAAATGAATAGAAGAAATGAGTGTTGGTTCCTTACAAGGATTGGTGAATGGAAAACAAGATATCAAGGACAAGAACCTCTAATCCTAAATCACCAACTAAACCCAAGCTTCCAAAGCTTTTACCCAAATCAATATGAACCCTTTTTAACCTTGTAGAAACAATTCTATTGAGGCTTGTAGGCTGAAGAAAAGAACCCTTAACAACCTTGATGAAGACTTCAAGAAAATACCAAGATTTGATGAGATTTATGTGTTGTTTAAGTGTAGTAAATCAAGAACAAGACTAGGACTTCGAGATCTATAATCTATGATCAATAATTTAGTGAAAATTTAGATGAAATAGGTGATTTAGATCTGTTCTTGGTCGTTCATACCAAGAGGGAGAGAAGAAGAAAATGAGTTTTTGGGTGGTGATACAAACTAGGTATGAATGAGTGTGTTTTCTTGAAAATGAAAACAAAATAAAGTGTTGGAGTAAATAAAAAGGGGTTAGGCCGTTTTTTGGGGCTCCCAAGGAGTCTTACATTTTATTATTTTATAAAGGGATTTTCTAATATATGCCCTAAAGGCACACCTAAAAAGCATTTATTATGTGAATCTTCTTATTGAAAATAACAATTCCTATTAATTATATGAATCTTTTTCTTTTTACCATATCTATCCTTATATTATTCCCTCCTAATTTTTTCCCTCTACTAATTAAATATCTATAATTCCCTCTAAAACAATCCCAAATCACAATTTGCCGCCATTTAAAAATCCATCCATATGTAAAGTACTTGACCGGCTCTTGTTCTATATGTAAAACCCCGAAATTTATATAATCCGACAAGACTAAAATGCCCTTGAATTTGAACTTTTAGAATTCATAAAATTGTATAAGAAACATTACATGTTACTTAATCTAAGTTCTAATATAATTAAAACTTTACCTTATAAGAATGTGGTACCAAAAAAAAAAAAAAAAAAAAAAAAAAAAAAAAAAAAAAAAAAAAAAAAAAAAAACTACACAATATGGCCGCCCCCCCTCCCTGACCACAATGTGGTCCAAATTCACGCACTAAATGGAATTAACAAGCCCATAATGATGATTGATATATCCCATAATTAGGCAAATCAATATACACGGTTTGTTTATTTTGTTCTTAACCGATCCATCAAACTAGCCCTAATTCTTCCCTCCCTCTAAAACAAAGTCACGGTTTTCTTTGGTGTGCCATCCCATTCGATCCATAGCAGCCAAGGGAAGATTTTGTTGGTGTTCTTGTCAATCCATATCTAGGTAATCTGCTTCTTGTCAAAATTAATCAAATTGAATTTCTTGGACAAACCCTAATCGAACCCTTCTTGTGTTCTTTTGGTTTTCTGCGGTGCGACCCAAGGAAGGTGCAATCCTGTTCTTAATTCGTGTCTCATCCATCATAAGGTAAACATGTTCATCATTGATCCATTCGTGTGTTAATACAAGTCTTAAAAACGTTTCTTTTCCTTCCCTTTGGCTGCTGCTGTTCGATCAAAAGGAGGAGGAGAAAAGACCCATTCGTGTGGTGATTTGATCTTGTGTTCGTGTTCTTCGTGGTCTACAAGGGTATTGTATTATCCTTTTCTTGTTCAATCCTTGTTTTATTCGAGTTATGCTCATATATAATTGTATGAAAAGAGTTAACAAGAAATAAAAGAACATGACACATAAAATCATAGAATTAGAAAACCCTAAAATCATATGTGAATCGGACAGGAGCTTACGTGTTGGAATCATTCGATTTGGATATGTTAAGACCTGTGATTATTGACCTAAATATGTGTTGGATCAACCTATAATCATTGTTTGTTAAGAATTAATGAAATAAAATGAGAAAACCCTAAGTGATACGTGATTCTGTGAACAACTGTTACTGAGCTGGAACTTTGTCTGACTTTAACCGGCTGTAACTAATTGATGTGAACATGATTTTGGGTGTTTTAAGAGTCTAAAACTAAGTTCAATGAAATGGCTACCTGGGAAAATTTAGTTTGTAATTTATGGAGGCCTGGAAGGTTACTTTTTGATTTTTGGAAAATTATGTGTCTGATCGGATTTGTGAGTCTGGAAAATTTGTCCGGGTTTTTGAATTTTAATTTCCAAACCGTGTCGAATTAGGAGGTGTACTTTGAACTGCGTAATCTTTTGGATGTATATTACTTCCTGGAATTGTTTTAGATTTTTATGAATTTTTCTTAAAGGGTTTTTAATTAATAACTTTTTGTATAGTAAAATTAATCAGAAATCTGGATGAGTTGGTTTAAGTGAATTTTAATCCATAGCTATGCTACTTAATAAAATCTGGAAAAATTAGATAAAATACTTAAGACCTTTGAGCATCTCTGGGAATTTTTGGAAATTTTATTACTGAGTTCTTATATAGTTTACAATTTATAGAAAACCTAATAATTTCGTATATAAAACTGTGAGAAATTATAAAAAGGTTAAAAAGGAAATTAAAAGGTGTTTTGTGTTTATTTTATAAACTAAAGGGTTTAAATGGTTAATTGTTAAAACTAATGGACCTAACTTGTGAAAACCTGTAACTTTATAGTAATTACACTTTACACCCTAAAGTTATGAGAATTTCATATTAAACCCTAAACTTATGATGATTACCTAATAAACCCTAAATCATGGAAACATACTTTATGAACCCTAGATTTTTGTAAAAGACATCATGAACCCTAAACTATGAATACGATCATCTGTAATACTTTGAATGGACAAACGGGAATGTTATAACTTAACGTTACTAAATATAGAAACCTACTATCTTTGGAAAGTTACCTAAAATAGAAAGACAACTAAAATGAAGCATTATGATTATATGAAACTTATAAGTACCATTATGATTATTTGTAGATCGGGTGAAGAGGGAGTGATCTCCTGCTTGATTTGCTTTTCGTTTCATTCTTTTGCTTGCGTGTTTGTTAAGGTACAGATATTCTTTCCCTTTTCAGTTGGGATATTTTCTTATGATCCGAAGACTGCTATGATTCCCTTATTTGATTCTTGGCTTTCATTGTATGATTTCCATTCCTATGTGATCCATTCTGACATTTAGTATAAATGTCTCTGCTATGTTATGCTTATGTTTTCCATGCTTATTTGAGATATGATCTGTTTCTTTTGCTATGCTCGTTAGATTATGATTATGTATGCTATGATAGATCCGTGCCTGAGCTTAACTAGTTCTGGAGGTACCAGGACCATGTCTAGGATGGCACCCTAGGCATGACACTCCCGTAGAGGTGTGATAGATCTACGGCGTTCCCCCTTATGTGTATGTATTATTTGTGATCACTATTGGCCATTTATGCGTGTGTGTGACCAGTCTAGTACTGGCATACATACTTTTGATGGGAGCGTATGGATGCATCCTAGGATTTATGTGTATGTACGATTATGGTGACCAGGTGGTGTGTGCCTTACACTCATTCTCACACTTTTGGTACTTAGAGGTCTCCCCTCTTCGTGCACTTTTATGATATGATATGATATGATTTGACGGATTTTTGTATGGAGTTCTTATGGCACATCTTTATATGACCCTTCTCATTATTTTCATTCCATTCTTGATTCATTACTTATTCAGTTCTCATGCACTCTTGACTTTCGGTTATCTTTGATTTGTATGACGTTTATGACTATGCTTTTCGTTTGTTATTCTTATTCCTTCGTTGCTTATGCTTATTTACCTTTATGTTATGCTTTGTATATATATCTGTTCACTGGGCTTTTTAAGCTCAGCCGCGTTTTCTTTTCCATGCGGCAGGTAATAAGCGGGGCGACGGGTTTGGGAATGAGAGAGCGTAGAACTTAAGAGACCAATTTATTTTATCATTTCGTTGTCCATTGTTTCGGACCTTCATTTATTTCAGTACTTCGAATATTATTTTACTTTGGTTTTGTATGGTTAACCCATTATGCGTTGGGATTATCTTTGATACTAGACTTGATGTTCAAGGCCTAGTTATTTAGTAAAGACTTCCGCTTGCGTTTATGTATGCTTTGTATGACACCATAATGTGATATCTTGACCTTGGCGGGTCGGGGTGTTACAGTTATGGTATCAGAGCGACTGGGTTTGACCTGTAGAACCTTAGAAATGACCTGTGAGGATATTGGGTAGACACTAGGCTTTTCGTTTGGCGCGATCTCTTTCTTTCCATTTTGACCCTTTACGCTTGTTTTGTCTTTTGATTCGTTTATGACTTTTCAGATGGTGAACACCCGTCATGATGCTGAGGTTGACGCATCCGTGCAGCGTGCTCTTAATGCGTTGCTTCCCGGTTTGACCAACCGTATCATTGAGGAGATCAGGAGGAGCACTAGTAGTGGTGGTGCTGGTGGTAGTGGAGGTGCTAGTGGTAGTGGTGGTGCTAGTGGTAGCGGTGGTAACGGTAATGATGCGTGGTTTTGCAACCTTACAACCGGTTTTACCTCTCGAGGGATCTCAAGAGGCTTACAACCCCACCAGGCAGTGTACCTGACCGATGTAGTATAGTGTAGTGGTAAGTACGGGGGATTGATCGTTCTCCACAGGGAATAGTGTTCGTTAGGTATGAAAAACTACTCTAATAGGTCTAAGGGTGAGAGAAGATTCTTTTTTATGTTTTTATATTTTTTTTATGAAAGCAAGTAAAATCTCGGGTTTGAAAGAGTGGGCGGAATTAGTTGCTAGTCAACTAACCCAAATAACTACGAATGCAAATAAAATAAAATAACAGAAAATTAAAAGGTGGTGAAACTTATGTGGAGAGGAATGTGTTTACTCAGATTTCCTTACTCCCTAACTATCTTTTACCGGTTGATTAGTGTGTATTAATTGCGTGGATGACGGGTGTATTCCTTAATACCAATCGTGGGGTGGCGTACGTACTTCCCCAACTCTACAAGCTCCTACTTCACTCCTATGTCGAGCCGGCTAGGAAGCTCCTAACATGGGATCACTAGAATTCGCTTGTGCATTAAATACAACCATAAAAACCTTTAGTACGCATTGGTTCATGTTTCTTAAGACGTTCAAGCAAGTTACCGAATAGGAAGTTAGCCAGTTTTCTTAAGCCTAACATAGATGAACAATCATCCAATACAACTAATAACACACTAATAACCAATAATCAATAGCTAGGTTTCATTAGATCTAAGCAAACACAAGATAAATCCAGCCTAGCATGTTAAACAAAAGACAAGAGCAAGATAGAATCAAACAACACATAGACATATTGAATGATTAATTGTTAACTTATCTTCAATGTAACATGGAAGATCTCAAGGCAAAAAGCCTTGAAAAAGCTGCTAAATTCGTCTTAGGGTTTTCACACAAAAGTTCCTCAATAAGTTCCAAACTAATGACAAAAAATTGCAAAACTATATATAGACTTTCAGATCTGACGGCGTCACGTTATGGAGTGTGACGCCGTCACCTCGCCGCTTTTAGGGTTCCCGGATGGCCTTCTTGACGCCGTCCCTCTTTAGCTCTCCAAAATCCATTCTGGCTTATCAAGGCTTGACGCCGTTAGACTTAGGGGTGACGCCGTCCCTCTTTAAATTAAGCCGTGACGACCTTGATCACATTAAAGCGTGACGCCGTCAGAATTCCATGCAAATTTCTCTGGCTTATCATGAGTAATTTTAACATCCACCACTTTTGCCAAGCCATGACGCCGTCCAGAACAAATCCTGACGCCGTCAAAGGTAATTTCCAGCACAATTTTGAGACTTTGTCGTTTTCTTCACTTTTATGCTCCAAAAACGTCTAAAATGCTTCCTTTTCCAGATTTCTCCTCAAAAGTACCTAAAATGACAAAAGGAACGATTTAGGGCAATATTTGATCAAATAAATACAATTTAGGGCTTAAATGACCCCTTAAAAGCGGTACACTTTTCGCTTCATCAAATACCCTTACACTTGAGATTTGCTTGTCCTCAAGCAAATGCGCTTTTATTCTAATCAAAATACAAGTTAGGGGTCATTTAATGCTAACATAAAAGTAATTACAACAAATATTCGTTCCACTTTAATCATAATAAGCACGGAGATTACAAAACTAGCACCTCACAAGTAGTGTTTAGATACTCACATCTCTCAAGTGTCATCAAAATAAATCTCATAAATGAAAACGGATAATATCTCTCACTACCTGTCATAGCAAATAGATTACCATAGGCTTGGGAAAGGATCGAAAACCTCCTCCACTAGGCGTAAGCACCTAAGATAAACTATCAAAGAGGGCTTTTAAATAGGTTATAACGTTAGGTGTAGGGAAAAGGAAAACACGGTTTTGCTGGATAAAGGATATTTTACTGGTGGCGAGTTAAAGATCTTGATTAATTACATGTACTATACAATGTTGCTAAGCCAAGACTCGACTCAATCTTAAGATAAAAACAAAATAACAAAAACATAAAATAAACATAAAATGAAACGGGATGGTAGTCCGTATGTTTTTTCTACTTTTCTTTTTCTCATTTTTTTGTATTTTTCTTGATTTTTTCTTTTTTTTTTTTTTTTTTTTTTTTTTTTTTTTTTTTTTTTTTTTTTGCATACACTTTTGCCCTACCATCCAAAATAATACATCATAGGGGCATTACATTCCCCTTACACTTGAACTTTTACATAACTTTACAAATTACTATTCTAATGACTCGAATTAAGATAATCAAAACACTTAGAGTACTTTTAAAATATTTAGCACATATGGGGGTAATAAATGATGTCCTTCCCCATTACTCCATTACACTAGTACTTTACCCATGAGTCCCAATCGTCCCAAAACAATATGTACAAGGATATGACTCGACTTAGCAACCATGTAATCAATTAGATAATTAACTTGGGTTTAAACAAATGTTGTAACAATAATGCACTAAAGGTGAGTGCATACAAGGTAGGCTAAGGCGATTTGGGTGTACATTTAAGTGGGGTGTAACAAATTCTTCCTTTAAGTAAAATGCTTAAAGGTCGAAACGAAAAGATAGGCTCTGAGGGGTGTACTAGGGGTATCGTGTACTAAAAATAAGTACAACGCAAAGGGTGTAGGAGAATTACTTGACCAATGTAGCCAATGTAATTATAACAAAAACACAGGTGTAAAACAATGGGTTTATCCTAATGCCTCTTATCATGTAGTAAATCTAACTACACGAATGTAGTCTCACTTGTGGCCTCGGAATGGTCCTAACGCAAGTTCTAGAATCTAAGTGCTACCGGTACACACATCATAGCATAAATGCTTTTCCTACCAATTCTAGGGGCGAACCTCACATATTTGGGGGTGGAAATTTTTTTTAGTGGTACGGTTTTTGTGCTAGTCATATAACTCCTATCCGTGAGACGCTCATTAAGATCAAAGTTTCACTCCTAAATGTTGTAAAAAATTTTAAATTTGGCACTAAAATTACCCTAACAGGTATTTATCTCAGTTTTATTACACATCTATTATTAAACAAACAAAAATCAAGCGTAAAAGCATTCTCTGAAGTATCGTACTTTTACCCCCCCTTACACTTAAGATGAACATTGTCCCCAATGTTCAAATAACAAGATGTAAAAGAAAAAAGTAAAAGAATGAAATCAAATACTCCCCTGATTTGCTTGGTGGATAATGAAGTAACACAGTTAGATCTTCTTCCAAGGTAATGTTGAAGCTCCATGACTAATGCATCGCCATAAGCTTGATCCAACAAACATCTCCTTGTCCAAAATAACCTGTTAAACCTGAGAAAACAAACACGAAAACCTGCATAACATCGGCGGGATAAACTCTATATATAAGGATATAATGCTTGTGGAATGATTATTTTGCAGATTCCTGGAGATTATAAGTTAGAAATTTAATAAAAACTTTTTATGAAAACAAAACTTTCAAAAATTTTCAGAAAATTAAATCTGACGCCGTCAGGTTGTAGATCCTGACGCCGTCAGAAACAATCTGACAGAATTCTCATGTTATGTTTCCGGAAAATTTTTGGAAAGACCTATACCTTACTTCCTGGAAATCCTGTAAAACATCATTATGACTCGATACAAGCATTTGACTCAAACAAACACTAATATGTATGTTCATTTAATATTATTACGATTCATGTTTATTTGTGTTCTAATAAACCGATTTAGATTTCCCTTACACTTAACTTTTGCAAAATACCTTTATATGTAGTTAAGACGAAGTTAAAAACAAGATAAAGCATTTTCACAAATTAGTTTTGAACATGAATCAATAATAATAAAATTTAAACATACATACGGAAACAAATAAAATCAAACAAACAAAGAAATAAACACACAAAGCAAATAAAACTTGGGTTGCCTCCCAAGAAGCGCTTTTCTTTTTTAACGAGTCTTGTAGCTAGACTCAAAGTCACGTACATTACGTGATTCCATCATTGGTCACGGTTCCTAGGCCATTTTCATTCCCGGTTTTATATTCCGGTCCTAATTTCAAACAATCTTTGTAGAAACCGGATATCCTTTCCATAACATAGTCTACTCCTTTATTTCTATCCTCATCATTCCTATAGTAGACTGCTTGCTTAAGCTCCTTCTCAACATTTGACAAGTGTTGGAATTGTTCTATCTTATATGGCATTTGGTAGTTTACCTCATCGGTCTCATCCTTAAATCTAACTATCCCTAAGGAAGGTTCATAAGTCATTGTAGAGACCTCAACAAATGGTTTTCCAAAAACCACTTGAGTTAAGGATGCATCGACTATTGGGCGGATATCTTCAACAATTACAAATTCGGTGACATAGGTGAAGTTTCCTACATAAACCGGTAATCCCTTAACTCTTCCCGTGAAGTTACTCATCCAACCCTTGTCAGGGAACATCCTATACCCAAGTTGATTTTTCATTATCAAGTTGTAGTGGGCTCTAGTCATGATGTTTATGGGTGATCTAAGGTCGATGTAGGCTTTCCACACATGTAAATGTCCGATGTTGCATGGTATGTTGAGATTAGAAGGGTCGCCTATTTCTATGATTGGTCTACCTAGGAAGTATGGTGTCTCGGGGTCATCGAATAAGTTTGTATGATATGCGCGCTCTTCCTTAGTGGGTAGCCTATTGAAGTAGTCCTCATCATCATCTACTTCTTCAATCTCACTTGTCCTAACTTCCTTATCAACCTCGACTTTCTTAACCTCATCCTCAGGTTCACTATTATCCTCATTCCTATCAATTGGTTTGATAGTGACAATGTTGACGAAGTGGACGTGTTTGGATGAAGAGGGGTCTTTTACTTGGGGTCCGCTATTTGTGTTCCTAGCGTCCTTATGTGGAGGTGATAACACTTGGTTATTGAGAGCTTTCAATAAGTTGTCAATTTTATTGGTCATCTCGCTTTGTTTTTGTTTGAAATCGGCTTCAAACTTGGCTAAACGAGCTTCTTGAGATGCCATAAATTGGGACATCAATCCTTCAAAGTTATTGGTACAACCATTGCCAGAAGGATTGTTGTTGAAAGTACGGTTCGAGTTGGAACCGCTTGATTGGAAACGATTAGGTGGGTTGGAAGAATTGGTTTGTTGTGCGTTTTGGTTTTGTTTCCACCTAAGTTTTGGGTGATTTTTCCATGAGGGGTTGTATGAATCACCGTAAGGGTTTGGCTCGGGTTTGAAAGTGTACCACTTGTCTCCCGCTCCGTCGGTACGCAAGGATGCGTAGTCCGCAAAAGCTTGTTCGGGGAGTTCCATGCAATCACGAGTGTCGTGGGGACCACTACATAATTCACATGAAGAAGTGATTTTGTTCACTTGGCTTGAAGGTTTAGGAGTCTCGTAGGATTTCATGAGAAACTTGACTTGGTCTTCAAGTTCTATGATCCTACGGTCGGAAGTGCTTGAATTGTTCGAAGGCAAAGATATTGCCTTGACCGTTTTATTCGAATCACGGGGATCACTCCAACTTTCGTTGTCATAAAGAGCAAGATCCTCTAGGAGAGCCCATGATTGTTCCGCACTTAGATCATGTAGCTTGCCACCAGCCGCTTGGTCAATGGTTTGCCTCGTGGAGAGATTGACATGGTCATAGAAGATTTGGACTTGGAGCCAAAGTTCTATGCCATGGTGAGGGAATTTTTGGAGTAAGTCCTTGAATCGAGTCCATGCCTCGTAGAGGGTTTCGCCTTGACGTTGTTGGAACATCAAGATATCATTCCTTAGCTTGGTAGTTCTTCCCGGTGGGAAAAACTGAGCAAGGAAACGAGTGGTGAGATCATCCCAAGAGGTGATGGATCCTGCGGGTTGACGCTCTAGCCATTGACTAGCTTGGTCCCGCAGAGAGAATTGAAAGAGACGCAATCGGGTCATCTCACGAGTGGCAACATCAAGGTCTATAGAATCAACAATTTTGAGAAAGTCCTTGAGATGTTGATTAGGATCTTCAGAACGAAGTCCATGGAATGCGCATCCGCTTTGCACCAACCGGATGGTGTCGGATCGCAAGGGAGTGACATTGGCTCCTTGAGTGAGCTCAATGGTGTTTCGATAGCCATGGTGGCTAGGACGGGAGTACTCTCCTAAAGTACGGGCTCTAGGAGGTGGTGGTGGTTGTTGTGGTGGTGGTTTGTTGGGATTAAGGATATTACCATCTTCCATGATGTCGAATGGTAATGGTTACGAACAAAGAAACGAAGAAAATAGATAGACTAAAGAAAATCTAGAAAAATAAAATAAAAATCTCACTAGAAAGGAATCTAGTGAGTAAACCTATAAAAATAAAAATTCAACCTAAACAATAACTATTCCCCGGCAGCGGCGCCAAAAACTTGATGCGTGGTTTTGCAACCTTACAACCGGTTTTACCTCTCGAGGGATCTCAAGAGGCTTACAACCCCACCAGGCAGTGTACCTGACCGATGTAGTATAGTGTAGTGGTAAGTACGGGGGATTGATCGTTCTCCACAGGGAATAGTGTTCGTTAGGTATGAAAAACTACTCTAATAGGTCTAAGGGTGAGAGAAGATTCTTTTTTATGTTTTTATATTTTTTTTATGAAAGCAAGTAAAATCTCGGGTTTGAAAGAGTGGGCGGAATTAGTTGCTAGTCAACTAACCCAAATAACTACGAATGCAAATAAAATAAAATAACAGAAAATTAAAAGGTGGTGAAACTTATGTGGAGAGGAATGTGTTTACTCAGATTTCCTTACTCTCTAACTATCTTTTACCGGTTGATTAGTGTGTATTAATTGCGTGGATGACGGGTGTATTCCTTAATACCAATCGTGGGGTGGCGTACGTACTTCCCCAACTCTACAAGCTCCTACTTCACTCCTATGTCGAGCCGGCTAGGAAGCTCCTAACATGGGATCACTAGAATTCACTTGTGCATTAAATACAACCATAAAAACCTTTAGTACGCATTGGTTCATGTTTCTTAAGACGTTCAAGCAAGTTACCGAATAGGAAGTTAGCCAGTTTTCTTAAGCCTAACATAGATGAACAATCATCCAATACAACTAATAACACACTAATAACCAATAATCAATAGCTAGGTTTCATTAGATCTAAGCAAACACAAGATAAATCTAGCCTAGCATGTTAAACAAAAGACAAGAGCAAGATAGAATCAAACAACACATAGACATATTGAATGATTAATTGATAACTTATCTTCAATGTAACATGGAAGATCTCAAGGCAAAAAGCCTTGAAAAAGCTGCTAAATTCGTCTTAGGGTTTTCACACACAAAGTTCCTCAATAAGTTCCACACTAATGACAAAAAATTGCAAAACTATATATAGACTTTCAGATCTGACGGCGTCACATTATGGAGTGTGACGCCGTCACCTCGCCGCTTTTAGGGTTCCCGGATGGCCTTCTTGACGCCGTCCCTCTTTAGCTCTCCAAAATCCGTTCTGGCTTATCAAGGCTTGACGCCGTCAGACTTAGGGGTGACGCCGTCCCTCTTTAAATTAAGCCGTGACGACCTTGATCACATTAAAGCGTGACGCCGTCAGAATTCCATGCAAATTTCTCTGGCTTATCATGAGTAATTTTCACATCCACCACTTTTGCCAAGCCATGACGCCGTCCAGAACAAATCCTGACGCCGTCAAAGGTAATTTCTAGCATAATTTTGAGACTTTGTCGTTTTCTTCACTTTTATGCTCCAAAAACGTCCAAAATGCTTCCTTTTCCAGATTTCTCCTCAAAAGTACCTAAAATGACAAAAGGAACGATTTAGGGCAATATTTGATCAAATAAATACGATTTAGGGCTTAAATGACCCCTTAAAAGCGGTACACTTTTCGCTTCATCAGGTAACGGCGATAACGGTAATGGTGGTAACGGTAATGGTGGTAATAACGGTGGTGGTGGTGGTGCGCCACCAGCACCGATACATGTATGGTTGGAGCGTTTTGGTAAGCAGAAACCGCGTTCGTTTAGTGCTGCTACTTCTCCTGTTGAGGCGGAGAACTGGATTTCTCACATTGAGAAAATCTTTGAGGTGCTTGAGTGTAATGACGTGTTTAAGGCACGTTTGGCTAGTTACAAGTTTGAGGGGGATGCCCTCAGTTGGTGGAAGGCGTATCGGACTGCTAAGGGAGGTGAAACGTATGTGGCTGGGTTATCTTGGGCTGAGTTTTGGGAGATATTCTTTCTCCAGTATTTCCCTCAATCCGAGAGACTGAAGTTTGAGCGGGACTACCATCAGATTTACCAATTGGATAGGGAGACGAGTGGGGAATATATGAAGCGGTTTGTTAGGCTAGCGGGTTTCTTGGGTGAGAAGGCAGGGCCTCCGGAGGAGCAGGCTTTACACTTTAAGTGGGGGTTACGTGATGAGTTGTTGGATGGTATTCTCAACACTAATTTTGCTGATGTGGCACAAGTTGCCAACGCGGTTCGTAACAAGGAGTTGATGTAGCAGAGGTCTAGGCGTGGGGTAAAAAGGCCTCTGGATGGTGATCAGCAGCAGGTCCAGGGTAGTAATAATAGGAATGTTTCGAGGGGAAATGAGTTTCGGAGTACCGATGGGCGGGGGTAACAACAATGGTGGGCAGAATCAGTGGGCAGGTCGTGACCAGCAGTATAGAGGTCAGCAGAGTCGGGGCAGTCAGCAGAGTCAGGGCTATCAGCAGGGTAATCGGGGTTCTGGTTCTTCTTCGGCTGGTCAGGGGAATGTGGAACGGCTTCCACCTCCTCCCGTTTGTGTTGAGTGTGGGAAAACCTATCCGGGTCATACTTGCTATAGGGCTTCTGGTGCGTGTTTTAATTGTGGCGAGGTTGGACATCGGGCTAGGGATTGTCCGAAGGCGAATGGTAACAACCGTGGTAATGGAAGTGATGGACAACAGGCCTTTAAAGGTCGGGTTTTTGCACTGACCAGGGATCAGGCTGCGGGCACTTCTGGCACTGTTTCGGGTATGCTATATTTATTTGATCGTCCCATTTTTGTTTTATTTGATACTGGTGCTACACATTCGGTGATATCTATTACGGTTACTAAACACATTAAAACAACCGCAACACCATTAAACTATGCCTTATCTATCTCTACCCCAATGAAAAACTCCGTAACCATTACCCATGAGTATGTGAATTGTCCTCTTCGTTTCGATGATAAAATTCGCCCTGCAAATCTTCTTCCTCTCGATATGTATGATTTTGACGTAATTTTGGGTATGGATTGGTTGTCGGAGCATCGAGCTACGATTGACTGCCATACTAGGCGTGTGATTTTTGGTGATCTATGTAATCCTGAATTCGTCTACCAAGGTTCTCGGCTTGGTAAATCTATTAAGATCATATCCGCTATGAAAGCTCGTTCTTTACTGTCTCATGGTTGTGAAGGTTTTCTGGCTTCAATTAAGGATTCTTCTTTGGAGACTCTTAGTATTGAGAGTCTTTCGGTTGTTCGTGAATTCCCTGATGTGTTTCCTGATGAGCTTCCAGGCATGCCGCCTGAGCGTGAAGTTGAATTTTCGATCGATTTGATTCCGGGTGCTGAACCCATCTCTAAGGCTCCATATCGTATGGCTCCTGTTGAACTGAAGGAATTGAAAGAGCAGTTGCAGGAATTGCTTGAATCTGGTTCCATCCGTCCTAGTGTTTCGCCGTGGGGTGCTCCGGTTTAATTCGTTAAGAAGAAGGACGGTAGTATGAGATTATGTATTGACTACCGTGAACTCAACCGCATTACTATTCGAAATCGTTATCCGCTTCCCCGCATCGATGATTTGTTTGATCAGCTCCAGGGAGCTAAATTCTTTTCTAAGATCGATTTGAGGTCGGGTTATCATCAGCTACGTGTGAAGGAGCAGGATGTTCCTAAGACCGCGTTTCGTACGAGATATGGCCACTACGAGTTCTTAGTCATGCCTTTTGGGTTGACGAATGCTCCAGCGGTTTTCCTGGACTTGATGAATCGGGTTTTCCACGAGTACTTAGATAAGTTTGTGATTGTGTTCATTGACGACATCTTGGTGTACTCTAAGACTAAGGAGGAACATGAGAGCCATCTTCGTGTTGTTTTGGAGACTTTGAGGCAGAAGAAGTTATATGCCAAGTTTTCCAAGTGCGAGTTTTGGTTAAGTCAAGTTGCATTCTTAGGTCATGTCGTTTCCGCAGATGGTATCAAAATGGATCCGGAAAAGGTTGAGGCTATCACTAAGTGGCCAAGACCGACCAATGTGACTGAGATCAGAAGTTTTCTTGGATTGGCTGGTTATTACAGGAGGTTTGTCGAAGGTTTTTCTCGTTTATCGTTACCTTTAACTCAGCTTATGCGCAAGGGAGAGAAGTTTGTATGGACCGACGAGAGAGAAGCTAGTTTTGAGGAGTTGAAGAAGAGGCTTGTTTCTGCGCCGATTCTTACTCTACCATTGGGTTCAGGTGGTTATCAGATTTATAGTGATGCTTCTAAGAAGGGTTTGGGTTGTGTCTTGATGCAGCATGGGAAAGTGATTGCATATGCTTCTAGGCAGTTGAAACCATATGAGGCGAACTATCCCACTCATGATCTGGAGTTAGCTGCTATTGTCTTTGCTCTAAAAATCTGGAGGCATTATCTTTATGGTGAAAGCTGTGATATATTCACCGACCATAAGAGCTTGAAGTACATCTTTACCCAGAAAGAGTTGAACATGCGACAGAGGCGTTGGTTGGAGTTGTTGAAGGATTATGACACCAATATTCAGTATCACCCTGGGAAAGCTAATGTTGTGGCTGATGCTTTGAGTCGTAAGTCGGGAATGATTGCTAGTCTTGACTTTGAGCCGAGGATTCTTAATGACTTAGAGCTTATGGAGGTTGAGTTGTGTGTTCGGGGTCGTGATGGTTTTTGGGCTAGCTTGAAGGTGGAGTCAGATTTGATGTTGAGGATTAAGGAAGCACAGAAAGATGATGGTGACTTATGGGCTATTGTGCAGACTATTGAGGATGGTAAGCAGTCAGATTTTCGTGTGGATGCAGATGGTATTGTTTGGTTTGGTGATCGTCTATGTATTCTAGATGATTCTACTCTTCGTGACGCTGTGCTTTCTGAGGCACATAGTTCTCCGTTTTCTATTCATCCGGGTTCGACTAAGATGTATCATGATCTGAAGCAACATTTTTGGTGGAATGGGATGAAGCAGGATGTGGCTTTGCATGTGGCTAGATGTATGACTTGTCAGCAAGTTAAGATTGAACATCAGCGCGCAAGTGGTCTTTTGCAACCTCTTGATATTCCTACGTGGAAATGGGATGAGATATCTATGGACTTCGTTACCGGTTTACCTCGTACTCTTCGGAAGCATGACGCGATTTGGGTTGTTGTTGATCGTTTGACCAAATCTGCGCATTTTCTTCCCATTCGTATTGATTATTCTGTGGGTCGTTTGGCCCAGATCTTCCAACAGGAAATTGTTCGATTGCATGGTATGCCGTCTTCTATTGTGTCCGATCGTGATCCTCGTTTTACGTCTCGTTTCTGGAAAGGGTTACATAAAGTTTGGGGTGCACGGCTTAAATTCAGTACGGCATTTCATCCTCAGACCGATGGGCAGTCGGAGCGGACGATTCAGACATTGGAGGATATGTTGAGGTCTTGTGCTTTAGAGTGGACAGGCCACTGGGATGATTACTTGTGTTTAGTGGAGTTTGCCTACAATAATAGTTGGCACGCGAGTATTCGGATGGCTCCGTTTGAGATGTTATATGGGCGTAAGTGTAGGGCGCCGGTTTGTTGGAATGAGGTCGGAGAACGAATCATTGAGGGACCTGAAATGATTAGGATTACTAATGAGAAAGTGGCTGTAGCCAGAGAGAAGTTGAAGGAAGCTCGTGCTAGGCAGAAGAGCTATGTTGATCGTCATCGTCGTGATGTTATGTTTAATTCTGGTGATCGTGTTTTCTTGAAGGTTTCGCCTTTTCGAGGTGTTAAGTGTTTCGGTATGAAAGGGAAGCTTAGTCCGCGCTATATTGGTCCATTTGAGATTCTTGATCGCGTTGGTGAGGTATCTTATCGTTTGGCGCTACCTCCCCAGTTATCGCACGAGCATAACGTATTCCATGTGTCACTTCTTCGTGGGTATAATTATCATCCGCTTCACGTTGTGTCTTGCCCGTTCGATCAGATTCGGGAAGACCTTTCTTATAGTGAAGAACCTGAGGCCATTTTGGAGCGTCAGGAAAGAGTCATGAGAACTAAAGCAATTCCGTTCGTAAAGATTCTTTGGAAGAACCATCCTGAGAGCGAGGCTACTTGGGAAACCGAAGAGTCGATACGATCCGATTATCCGCATTTCTCTTTTTGATTTGGTACGTATTCATTTCGTTATTGCTTTCGATTTCGCATTTTCATTTCGATATCGCATTTCAATTTTCGAGGACGAAAATTCCTTTTTAAGAGGGGAAGAGTTGTAAAACCCCGAAATTTATATAATCCGAAAAGACTAAAATGCCCTCGAATTTGAACTTTTAGAATTCATAAAATTGTGTAAGAAACATTACACGTTACTTAATCTAAGTTCTAATATAATTAAAACTTTACCTTGTAAGAATGTGGTACCAAAAAAAAAAAAAAAAAAAAAAAAAAACAACACAATATGGCCGCCCCCCCCCCTGACCACAATGTGGTCCAAATTCATGCACTAAATGGAATTAACTAGCCCATAATGATGATTGATATATCCCATAATTAGGCAAATCAATATACACGGTTTGTTTATTTTGTTCTTAACCGATCCATCAAACTAGCCCTAATTCTTCCCTCCCTCTAAAACAAAGTCACGGTTTTATTTGGTGTGCCATCCCATTCGATCCATAGCAGCCAAGGGAAGATTTTTTTGGTGTTCTTGTCAATCCATATCTAGGTAATCTGCTTCTTGTCAAAATTAATCAAATTGAATTTCTTGGACAAACCCTAATCGAACCCTTCTTGTGTTCTTTTGGTTTTCTGCTGTGCGGATTTAGAACAAACCCAAGGAAGGTGCAATCTTGTTCTTAATTCGTGTCTCATCCATCATAAGGTAAACATGTTCATCATTGATCCATTCGTGTGTTAATACAAGTCTTAAAAACGTTTCTTTTCCTTCCCTTTGGCTGCTGCTGTTCGATCAAAAGGAGGAGGAGAAAAGACCCATTCATGTGGTGATTTGATCTTGTGTTCGTGTTCTTCGTGGTCTTCAAGGGTATTGTATTATCCTTTTCTTGTTCAATCCTTGTTTTATTCGAGTTATGTTCATATATAATTGTATGAAAAGAGTTAACAAGAAATAAAAGAACATGACACATAAAATCATAGAATTAGAAAACCCTAAAATCATATGTGAATCGGACAGGAGCTTACGTGTTGGAATCATTCGATTTGGATATGTTAAGACCCGTGATTATTGACCTAAATATGTGTTGGATCAACCTATAATCATTGTTTGTTAAAAATTAAAGAAATAAAATGAGAAAACCCTAAGTGATACGTGATTCTGTGAACAACTGTTACTGAGCTGGAACTTTGTCCGACTTTAACCGGCTGTAACTAATTGATGTGAACGTGTTTTTGGGTGTTTTAAGAGTCTAAAACTAAGTTCAATGAAATGGCTACCTGGGAAAATTTAGTTTGTAATTTATGGAGGCCTGGAAGGTTACTTTTTGATTTTTGGAAAATTATGTGTCTGATCGGATTTGTGACTCTGGAAAATCTGTCCGGGTTTTTGAATTTTAATTTCCAAACCCTGTCGAATTAGGAGGTTTACTTTGAACTGGGTAATCTTTAGGATGTAGATTACTTCCTGGAATATTTGTAGATTTTTATGAATTTTTCTTAAAGGGTTTTTAATTAATAACTTTTTTTATAGTAAAATTAATCAGAAATCTGGACGAGTTAGTTTAAGTGAATTTTAATCCATAGCTATGCTACTTAATAAAATCTGGAAAAATTAGATAAAATACTTAAGACCTTTGAGCATCTCTGGGAATTTTTGGAAATTTTATTACTGAGTTCTTATACAGTTTACTATTATAGAAAACCTAATAATTTCGTATATAAAACTGTGAGAAATTATAAAAAGGTTAAAAAGGAAATTAAAAGGTGTTTTGTGTTTATTTTATAAACTAAAGGGTTTAAATGGTTAATTGCTAAAACTAATGGACCTAACTTGTGAACACCTGTAACTTTATAGTAATTACACTTTACACCCTAAAGTTATGAGAATTTCATATTAAACCCTAAACTTATGATGATTACCTAATAAACCCTAAATCATGGAAACATACTTTATGAACCCTAGATTTTTGTAAAAGACATCATGAACCCTAAACTATGAATACGATCATCTGTAATACTTTGAATGGACAAACGGGAATGTTATAACTTAACATTACTAAATATAGAAACCTACTATCTTTGGAAAGTTACCTAAAATAGAAAGACAACTAAAATGAAGCATTATGATTATATGAAACTTATAAGTACCATTATGATTATTTGTAGATCGGGTGAAGAGGGAGTGATCTCCTGCTTGATTTGCTTTTCGTTTCATTCTTTTGCTTGCGTGTTTGTTAAGGTACATATATTCTTTCCCTTTTCAGTAGGGATATTTTCTTATGATCCGAAGACTGCTATGATTCCCTTATTTGATTCTTGGCTTTCATTGTATGATTGCCATTCCTATGTGATCCATTCTGACATTTAGTATAAATGTCTCTGCTATGTTATGCTTATGTTTGCCATGCTTAGTTGAGATACGATCTGTTTCTTTTGCTATGCTCGTTAGATTATGATTATGTATGCTATGATAGATCCGTGCCTGAGCTTAACTAGTTTCTGGAGGTACCAGGACCATGTCTAGGATGGCACCCTAGGCATGACACTCCCGTAGAGGTGTGATAGATCTACGGCGTTCCCCCTTATGTGTATGTATTATTTGTGATCACTATTGGCCATTTATGCGTGTGTTGTGACCAGTCTAGTACTGGCATACATACTTTTGATGGGAGCGTATGGATGCATCCTAGGATTTATGTGTATGTACGATTATAGTGACCAGGTGGTGTGTGCCTTACACTCCTTCTCACACTTTTGGTACTTAGAGGTCTCCCCTCTTCGTGCACTTTTATGATATGATATGATATGATTTGACGGATTTTTGTATGGAGTTCTTATGGCACAACTTTATATGACCTTTCTCATTATTTTCATTCCATTCTTTATTCATTACTTATTCAGTTCTCATGCACTCTTGACTTTCGGTTATCTTTGATTTGTATGACGTTTATGACTATGCTTTTCGTTTGTTATTCTTATTCCTTTGTTGCTTATGCTTATTTACCTTTATGTTATGCTTTGTATATATATCTGTTCACGGGGCTTTTTAAGCTCAGCCGCGTTTTCTTTTCCATGCGGCAGGTAATAAGCGGGGCGGCGGGCTTGGGAATGAGAGAGCGTAGAACTTAAGAGACCAATTTATTTTATCATTTTGTTGTCCATTGTTTCGGACCTTCATTTATTTCAGTACTTCGAATATTATTTTACTTTGGTTTTGTATAGTTAACCCATTATGCGTTGGGATTATCTTTGATACTAGACTTGATGTTCAAGGCCTAGTTATTTAGTAAAGACTTCCGCTTGCGTTTATGTTTGCTTTGTATGACACCATCATGTGATATCTTGACCTTGGCGGGTCGGGCTCTTGTTCTATATCTACTGTATATACATTCAAAATTAGCATTCCCATTATATGATAACAAAAGTATAATAAGTATCACTGTTGTTTTACATCAGATCGTTTTAACTCCATCCAACACCTTGTCTGCCGTTTTACATCAGATCATTTTGCAAGTTATTGGTGAACAAGAGCAAGGTAATAAGTATCACTGTCTATTTTTTAAGATTTAAAGATATAAAACTTATTAATCTTTTATTTTTATTACAGATGGGTGGACATATTCTTTTTGATCTAAATGAGCTTCCTGTTGAAGAAGATGCTATTGAAGAACAAAGTCTAAACAAGAAAACAATTTTTGAGGAACCATTCGTTGGTCAATGTTTTCTAAGTGAAGAAGAGGTTCTTGTCTTTTATCAAAATTATGCGAAAAAGAATGGGTTTTCTGTTCGAAAAGGGAGGTTCGTGAACAAGAAAGGAGAAAGGAAAAGACGTGATTTTTTTTTGTCATCGAGATGGAAAAGCCGAGCCTAAGAAAGACTACACCAAAAAAACAAGAAACAGAGGCTATGTAAGATGTGAATGCAAGGCCCACATGCGTATAACATTAAGAAGAATTAATGAAATTTTTCCAGAAGAATGGCAAGTCACTAAGTTTGTTGCGGAGCACAATCATGTTTTGTTGTCTACTCAAGAGGTTCGATTTCTTCCATCTTACTATAATATTACATTAGAAGATGAGAAACGTATACTTTTAAGGTAACTATATTCTTGTTTGAATTTTAGTACTTGTTGGTATTATATCTTGACTTACAACTTCTTATACTTACTTTTTTTTTTCTAGAATTTTACTCAATTGATGAAAAAATCACCAAAAATGATATATCTTCTCGTACATGTTCACTAAAGTTTAGTTCAATTCTAATTTAATTAATCTTTTTCTCATAATTTTATAGGTTAATCTTGCCATTGAAAATGTTGGGCAGAAACAAATGCATGATAGTATGGTGGCAAAGTATCAAGAGTTGCATTTGAGATCATTATCACCATTGGAAAAACAAGGTTACCAAGTTTTGACTCCATATGCATTTAAAAAGTTCCAAGATCAATTTTCTCAAGCGATGCAATATTCTGCTTCCAAAGAAAATGACACAAGTTTTATTGTCAAACATTACAAAGTAGCTCGATGGGTGGTTTGGGATGGTAAGATGGCTGAATGTACTTGCAAAAACTTTGAATTCGTTGGGATACTTTGTCGTCATGTTTTGAGTGTTCTTCTCCATACGGGTTGCTTTGAAATTCCTTCTACTTATTGGTTATCACGGTGGAGTCGAGAAGAGGTTCAATTTAATGAAGTCTCTCATTTACAACAAGAAAGGACTTTGGATGTTTCATCATCTTTTGCAGAAAATACCGATCCCGTAACTAATGCAATTGAGTTGGTTCAATGTCCTGTTATCTCGAAACCAAAGGGACGACCTAAGCAAAAGCGGATGAAAGGTGGAAAGGAATTAGCGAAACAAGTAAAACGTTGTAGACTTTGTAAGTCTTCTAATCACAACTTCAGCAAGTGTCCGGAACGACATGTTTCTAATGATGCTAATAATGGTCAAGCAGCGGCTAAAAGAGGAAAAGTCGATATGGACAGTGAACTGAATTGTAATCCCATTCTTCATTTTAAATGTTGAAAATGCTTCTTTTTGTTATGCATAATAGCAACGTCCATGAAAATGCAGTGAACTAACTTGCAGTACTTTGTTATCATATAACTTGCTGAACTTATTTTTGTTGTCATAAAATTAAAAAGACCCATATTAGTTTTGGAGTAATTTTGGAGGCAATTAAAAAGTACTTTAATAGAACAAGTATACTTCCCAAGTACTTTACATATGGATGGATTTTTTAAATGGCGGCAAATTGTGATTTGGGATTGTTTTAGAAGGAATTATAGATATTTAATTAGTAGAGGGAAAAAAATTAGGAGGGAATAATATAAGGGTAGATATGGTAAAAAGGAAAAGATTAATATAATTAATATGAATTGTTAGTTTCAATAAGAAGATTCACATAATAAATGCTTTTTAGGTGTGCCCTTAGGGCATATATTAGAAAATCCCTTTTATAAAATACATTATATACATGTTTTGTACAAGTATCATAAGTCACGGAGTGAGTTTGAAGGCCAACGGGGCTAAACCGGTAACGTTTTATGCTTAGTTTGTGAGAATAAATGTCATGAAGATAATATTTTCATAAAAATGTCATATTTAACTTAAAATGACCCAAATTGATGTTTCATATATTTCCCGAGCCTTTCGGAGTGTTAATATGTCTCTAAAGCTTAAACCGCGAGCCGAAAACGCGAATTACGCAGTACCGGGTGACTTGAAAACGTGAATTTTAGGAAAATGTTATAAAAATATTATGAAATTGTCATGAAGTGTTAAAATGACTAATATTAATATTTCATGGGAGACTTGGGTTATTCGAAGTGTTAAAACGAAATTTAAAAATAAAAAACGCAGAATGAAAACGCGAGTTGTTACCAAAATTTGACGAAATCGTGAAACGAAACAGAAAATGTGAAATATAAAAGTTTTGAATATTAGGAGTATATGATGGAATATTAAATCACTTATGACATGAAAACGGATCGGAATCCTAAACACGGCTCGTGAATAGCAAGAAATGCGAAAATCGCTAGATCGGGTGAAAAGTAAAAATGAAATTTTACTCAAGTGAAAATAGAAATATAATATGAATTAGGTATTGGCCTTGAAATTACGAAATGTTACACTAAGGGTCCAAACTTCACAGGTCAAGGTTTTATGTACTACAAGTCGCAGCCTGGGCTCTGATACCATAATTGTAACACCCCAACCCGATAATGGTAGAAGTATTACGTTATGGTGACATATCAAAGCAAGCACAAGCATATGACTTAAATAATATAAATGAATTTCAAAGGTTACAAAGGGAAAATCTGAAATATAAGGTTACAAATGAGAACAACAATAAATTCTAAGTCTAAAAATGTAATCACTTCTAGTCATCTCTAATCCAGAATAACTATCAAAGTATAGTCTTCTAAGTTCAAAGTACTCTCCACTCATAACCCAGCTTCCAACTAAAACCTGCCGCATGAAAAGAAAATGCGGCTGAGCTTAAAAAGCCCAGTGAACAGATATATATAAACGAAACCAAAAGATAAGGAACGAACATATAAAGTATGGTGCATTGGGAAAAGCATAAGGTATAAACAAATGGATATCAAAAGTAAGGAAAGGTCAGTAATCTACCACGAGCCCGAACACAAATCAAATCAAATATCATAGTAACCATGGAGTAGCTAGCTCCCGAACATGTGAAAGACGTGTATTGCATACAAGCATCAGTCACCGAACATATCATTTCATATCATATCCAATCAAATACAAATAGAACCTAGGATGCATCCATACGCCCCCGAACAAGTCATATTGGTCATAAAAAATATAAAGTGCGCATATCATAATCAAAATGGGACGGTGTGGAACATCACTCAATCACACTAGAGTCATGCCGTTGGCTAGGAAACAAATTGGCTCGGGTATCAAACTGAAGGGTTCAAATGTCATATCATATCAAAGTCAAATGTCTAAGTCATCAAAGAGTCATAATCAAAGTCCAAATGTCAAAGTTTCATATCAAAGGTTCAAAGCAAAGGTTCATATCAAAGTTCAAACGCCAAAGTGTCACACCTCGCCAATGGCGGAAACGCGAGTGCAACATCATGGATATCATCACAACACTTGGTGTCTAAATAGAGAAAATACTACATGCAAATAAATAGAGCAAAGTACAAACACAAAGTGTCGTAACGATGCCCCAAAATAAATATCCAAGACAATCTCCAAGGTATCTTCATTAAAACATAACGTAATAATGGAAGACATTCAATGTATCATAAACAAAAATCCAACTAAATCAAATAGAAAACTTAAAGATAGTCATTCTCAAATGCAATCTAGGTCTCTTCTAATCGCGCCCTTCTATCTTAGCCTTAGAATGCTCACCTGAAAATGATGCTTAAAACGTCAACATAATGTTGGTGAGATTCATAGGTTTAAGACACACAAAACACCTTTATCATCAGTCCAATGTGATTATAAAACATAGCATAGCAGGACAGCAAAGATATATAGTTATTATACACTAGCATGCAATCATAGCTTACGGGACGGAACGTGCCCACCGATCCAAGTATAAATTGGGACGGAACGTGCCCACCGATCCAATAACCACCACAATTGGGACGGAACGTGCCCACCGATCCAAGTTCACAATAATTGGGACGGAACGCGCCCACCGATCCAATATAATTCCCCTTCCGGCCGGACATAATAATAACGAGTAGAGCCACTAGGGCATAATAATATGTAGTATAAGTATAATAACAATTACACGTCCATGCATTTTATAACCACATAATCACAGTAACCCAAAACAATTTAAACAAGCATCATCTCCATCCCAAGTTTAAAACAAAGTAAAAATATGGGACTATGAACTCACCTCAACCTTGTAGCTTCCAAATTATCCACACACAAATCTATACAACAAAACAATACCACATTACACATGACCAAGCTAAAAGCTATAGTCCATGTAACACATATATGATGGATGTCTAAGGTTCATATAACCCACTATGGATTACCTAGACTCCATACTAATCATCACCCAATACTAAACACTCACTAAATCCCTTAATTAGCACTTTCAGAAACGCAGATTTCTAAATTACTTTCACCCACATAAAATCACAGCGAATAAAGCTTCGCAACTCACACCAAAAATTCACCATGATCTTTCATAAGCATAAAAACTTGTCCTAGAAGATCATACACTAAAAACACACACCTGTACCCAATGAAAAATCAAACATGACAACTATCCAGATTCGGATCTGATCGGACATCAAAAAAATTTGACCTCATAGACCCACTCACACAACTTATTATCGTCTAATTTTTGCGTGGAAGTCAAATATAATATAGAACTTGATTCCTACAGAAGGCCTTATCCAAATTCCACTTTCAAAGCCACCTTTGACCTCAATACTTTTACCCTAATTCTGTCCCGGTTTACCAGTTTTGACACCTTAACTCATAAAATTCGCTTGACTGACTTCGCGACCTCGAAAACACTTGTGGTCGGACTTTTTGTAAAGCTCTTTCACTGTACTATAATTTAGACATAAAATTCGTGATCTAAGTCATCTCCATCTATTAATTACAATCGTATCTTTACAGACCTTTAAATCTGCCAGATTCATGAATCTTTAGTTAACAACTTTTAAACCCTAATTACTTCACCAATTATCACAAGATTATTAATTATTGATTCCTACATGTTTAATATCATAAATTTACAGATCTTAATATAAACCCTAGATCCATCATAATTTGTTACATGCATAATAAAGATTAATTACATAATTTAGGGTTTACTAAACATACCTTAAGTTGGATTATCAAACCCTAAAAAAAATCTTCTTCTTCTTCTTCTTGTGGTTCGACCGAATTTCCTAAGGGGGAGGGAATGAGGGTTTTTGGGTTGTATTTATAGACCTAGGGAAACCCTAAATCGATAACTTTTCTTCCAAGATACAATCCTAATCAAATTAAGTTTCCCTTTTTTTTTTTTTTTTTCCCTATACTAGGCCGAATATTATATATATATATATATATATATATATATACATATATATATATATACATATATATATATATATATAGATACATATATATATATATATATATATATATACATATATATATATATATACATATATATATATATATATATATATACATATATATATATATATATATATACATATATATATATATATATATATACATATATATATATATATATATATACATATATATATATAATATATATATATATATATATATATATATATATATATTTTATTAAATTTATTTATTACACTTAAACCCTTATATTTTTGATATTTTATAAAAACCCCGTATCAAAACCTAATGTCTTACGCGATAAACTTAAATTTTACGATAACCGAAAAAAATATCATTTTCACTCAAAGTTTCCAAGAATAGATTTTTCATACTTATTATTAATATAAACCATAATAACCAACTCCACGTAACTTACTTACGCTCAAAACACTTGAACGAAGAATCGTTACACAAAACCACAAAACTCCAAACAAATACACAAGTCATTTCTACACCACAAAGGCGATCAAAATGAACTCATCCCAAAATCCAACACTACTCAACATGACAAAATCTCACACCAAGGGATTTAGTGGTCAACACACGCATTTATACCACTCATATACCACAGATAATACACATATCACAATTAAACAAGTAATACACACCAAGCAAAATTAAATGAGTTGAGACTATAGGTCAAACTAACCTGCTAAAAATCACGGTTGTGACATTATCCCCCACTTAGGAAAAGCGCGTCCCGAGATTTACTAGCTCGCCTCATCACTCTTCTCCACAAATAATTTTGGGTACTTGGTCCTCATCTGATCTTCACGTTCCCAAGTAAACTCAGGACCACGCTTTGAGTTCCAACGTACCTTTACCAATGCTATCTTACCACGTTTCATACTCTTGACTTCTCGATCCATAATCTCAACAGGTTCCTCAACAAAGTGAAGAGTCTTATCAATCTTAATCTCCTCCAATGGCACATGCAAACTAGCATCCGCCAAACACTTCTTCAGATTAGATACGTGAAACGTATCATGCACACTACTTAATTCCTCAGGCAATCTTAACCGATATGCCACCGGCCCGATTCTTTCCGTAATTTCAAACGGTCCTACATTCTTAGGCGCTAACTTGCCTTTCTTACCAAAACGCACAACACCTTTCCAAGGAGACACCTTCAGCATTACAAGGTCACCAACACTAAACTCCAAGGGCTTACGGCGATTATCCGCATAGCTCTTTTGGCGATCTCTTGCTGCCTTAAGTCTTTCCTTAATCTGAAACACCTTATCTGTAGTCTCTTGCACTATTTCAGGACCAATTAGTTGGCTTGTTCCAACCTCTGCCCATAGAATAGGTGATCTACACTTCCTTCCATACAACATTTCAAACGGTGCACACCTAATACTGGAATGATAGCTGTTATTATAGGAAAACTCAACCAAAGGCAAATGAGTATCCCAGCTTCCTCCAAAATCAATAGCACACGCCCTAAGCAAATCCTCCAAAGTCTGAATCGTTCGCTCCGTTTGCCCATCAGTTTGTGGATGATAAGCAGTGCTCATATCCAATTGTGTATTCAACGCCTTTTGCAACGACTGCCAGAACCGCGAAGTAAACCTACTATCGCGATCAGAGATAATCGACACAGGCACACCATGTCTCGCCACAATCTCATTAATATAAATTCTCGCCAGCTTTTCCATCTTATAATCTTCACGAATGGCCAGAAAATGTGCAGACTTCGTCAGCCTGTCCACTATGACCCATATCGTGTCATGTCCACTACTCGTCCTAGGCAACTTCATAATAAAATCCATTGTTATTCTCTCCCATTTCCATTCCGGAATCGGCGGCTGTTGTAACAATCCCGAGGGTTTCTGATGCTCAGCCTTAACCTTCAAACAAGTCAAGCATTGGCTAACATATTCAGCTATTTCCCTCTTCATTCCCGGCCACCAGTAAGCATCTCTAAGATCATAATACATCTTATCCGATCCTGGATGAATCGAATATCTCGATTTATGAGCCTCATCCATGATCAACTTTCTTACACCTCCTACCGATGGAACCCATATTTTATCAAAGAAATATAGTCCACCATCTTCCCTTTTCTCCATTTGTTGACCTAATCCACGCAGCATTTCAGCAGTCGCATTCTCATCTTTGAGGGCTTCTTCTTGCGCTGCCAATATCTTACCCTTAATTCCCGACTATAGAGTCATACACATCGCTCGCACACGCTTAGGCTTAATCCGCTCCTTCCTACTCAAAGCATCGGCTACCACATTCGCCTTTCCAGGATGGTAGCGAATCTCACAATCATAATCACTAAATAGTTCAATCCACCTCCTTTGCCGCATATTCAGCTCCTTCTGATTGAAGATATGCTGAAGACTCTTATGATCTGCATAGACAACACTCTTTGTGCCATACAAATAATGTCTCCAATTCTTAAGAGCAAACACTACCGCACCAAGCTCCAAATCATGAGTGGTATAATTCTTCTCATAAATATTAAGCTGTCGGGATGCATAAGCTATCACCTTACCCCTTTGCATTAACACACATCCAAATCCTTGATTCGACGCATCACAATATACCACAAAATCATTTGGCCCATAAGGTAACGTCAGAATAGGTGCATTACACAAACTATCCTTTAGTGACTGAAAAGCCACCTCCTGTTCTTCACCCCAAACATACTTCTTGTTCTTCTGAGTCAACGAAGTAAGTGGTTTAGCAATCTTCGAGAAATTCGCTATGAATCTTCGATAATATCCTGCCAATCCTAAGAATGAGCGTATCTCGGACGGCGTCGTAGGAGCCTTCCAGTTCTTGACCGCTTCTATCTTACTAGGATCCACATGTATTCCTTCACTATTCACCACATGTCCAAGAAAATGTACTTCCTCAAGCCAAAACTCACATTTTGAGAACTTGGCGTACAACTTCTCCTTCTCCAATAATCCAAGAATTAATCTCAGATGTTCTCCATGCTCCTCCTTCGACTTAGAGTAAATTAGAATGTCGTCTATGAACACAATCACGAATTTATCCAAGTAAGGCTTGCAAACGCGATTCATCAAATCCATGAATACCGCAGGTGCATTTGTCAACCCGAATGGCATAACCGTGAACTCAAAGTGTCCATAACGAGTCCTAAAAGCAGTCTTCGGAATATCCTCCTCATGCACTCTCAACTGATGATACCCAGAACGTAGGTCAATCTTCGAGAAAAATCGAGCACCTTGTAGTTGGTCAAACAGATCATCAATTCTAGGAAGAGGATACCGATTCTTCACAGTTAACTTGTTCAATTCCCGATAGTTAATACACATCCGGAACGAACCATCCTTCTTCTTAACAAACAACACAGGTGCTCCCCACGGAGAATGACTAGGTCTAATAAACCCCTTCTCCTGAAGTTCTTGCAACCGCGCGGACAACTCCTGCATCTCAGAGGGTGCTAAACGATATGGGGATTTCGCCACAGGCTCCGCTCCAGGAACCAACTCGATACGAAATTCAACTTGACGGATTGGAGGCAATCCAGACAAGTCTTCAGGAAACACACCAAGAAACTCACATACCACAGGAATCTCCTCTATCTTACGTTCTTTAGCCTTTGCAGTCTTAAGGGTTTTCACGTCCTTCCCTACGCATTCTCCTTGTATCCGAAGGATACTACCATTCCCTAAAGGTATACGCACTACCTTCTCATGGCATATAACTTCGGCTCTATGCTTAGACAACCAGCTCATCCCTATCACCACATCGAAACTCCCATGCCCAAAAGGTATCAAGTCAATTGTGAACGGGATACTCTCTAGCACTATAGTACACCCACGAATAACCTTGTCAACCTCTACCTCCTTACCACTAGCTATTTCAATCACAATACTAGGTTTAAGTTCACTAGGCTCATCATTCAATAGTCTAGCAAACGAACCAACTTAAATATCACAACATTAGTACCAACGGACAATCGAGGTATCAGTATATGATAGGTAGAATGGAATCCTACCACCCATACACTCCCACATACAACGATTTCCCAAACGGTTAAGAGAATACATCTCTAACCATACAACCATCATCAACATGATATCACATAACATCTACCACAACATATAACAACAAACATCAATCAATGTAATCATGGTCACAAGTCCACGTGTGTGATACCCTTATAATTATGTTCGCGACCATAGTTATAAGGCCTATTCCACACGCATACTTGCTTCCAAAACCACACATCTCAATGATAACGCATATATACCACATAGCACCTAATATACAACACAATCCATGCTATCATACTTGCAAGTCCACTTGTGTTGTGAAGCATGTATAATTATGTTGGCCACCATAATTATCTATGCTCCCTTTCACAAGTGTACTTCCTCCTATGACCACACTTCATGCAAACAATCATCTCACATGGAACAATTCCAATGACCACTTAACTCTATAGTCAAAATCACATAGATAAAACTGATCCAATATTCAGGAGTAATCGTGCTCCAACATGGCTCCAGACGGCAAAAGACAATATAAGAATTCCAAGACAAACAAAAGACGTCGCAAAATGGCTCAAGCTCCGCTCTCGCACTTGCCTCCCCACTCAGATCGATTAAACTCACTACTTGCTGCGGACTCCAGATCCGAGTCCACGTCATTCCATCCTAACTCCCCTTCATCTTTACTCACCCACCCATTCCTTCATATGAGAAGTGAGGACACTTCCCAGAGTACTTGGTATCGGCTCCATCTCCAACTGTCACCGTGGTTGCAAACCTCTCCACTTCTTCTCCATCAATGTTTTCCATATACATCCCATCCTTGTCCGAACATAGATTTATGCTAGCGGGAACTCGGATTCTGCGGTTAGTCCGCTTCATCCTACCACTTCCCTTACAACCGGTAGCAAAATGATAGCCCAACGAAACTTCTTACGCGAGGGAGGTGACATGCTAAAGTGCCCTATATAATACTAAGTATGGGGGTCCAATCGGCGTCCGAAACTCGACGAAACTACTCATATGAGGGACTCCTAGGTTATAGTCTAGGTTCAACCACCTACTTCTCTATAACCAAGTCTCTGATACCAATCTGTCACACCTCGCCAATGGCGGAAACGCGAGTGCAACATCATGGATATCATCACAACACATGGCGTCTATATAGAGAAAATACTACATGCAAATAAATAGAGCAAAGTACAGACACAAAGTGTCGTAACGATACCCCAAAATAAATAACCAAAACAATCTCCAAGGTATCTTCATTAAAACATAACGTAATAATGGAAGACATTCAATGTATCATAAACAAAAATCCAACTAAATCAAATTGAAAACTTAAAGATAGTCATCCTCAAATGCAATCTAGGTCTCTTCTAATCGCGCCCTTCTATCTTAGCCTTAGAATGCTCACCTGAAAATGATGCTTAAAACGTCAACATAATGTTGGTGAGATTCATAGGTTTAAGACACACAAAACACCTTTATCATCAGTCCACTGTGATTGTAAAACATAGCATAGCAGGACAGCAAAGATATATAGTTATTATACACTAGCATACAATCATAGCTTATGGGACGGAACATGCCCACCAATCCAAGTATAAATTGGGACGGAACGTGCCCACCGATCCAAGTATAAATTGGGACGGAACGTGCCCACCGATCCAATAACCACCACAATTGGGACGGAACGTGCCCACCGATCCAAGTTCACAATAATTGGGACGGAACGCGCCCACCGATCAAATATAATTCCCCTTCCGGCCGGACATAATAATAACGAGTAGAGCCACTAGGGCATCTTCCCACTCGTATAATCACCACAAATAAACACCATAATAACATGTAGTATAAGTATAATAACAATTACACGTCCATGCATTTTATAACCACATAATCACAGTAACCCAAAACAATTTAAACAAGCATCATCTCCATCCCAAGTTTAAAACAAAGTAAAAATATGGGACTATGAACTCACCTCAACCTTGTAGCTTCCAAATTATCCACACACAAATCTATACAACAAAACAATACCACATTACACGCGACCAAGCTAAAAGCTATAGTCCATGTAACACATATATGATGGATTTCTAAGGATCATATAACCCACCATGGATTACCTAGACTCCATACTAATCATCACCCAATATTTAACACTCACTAAATCCCTTAATTAACACTTTCAGAAACGCAGATTTCTAAAGTAATTTCACCCACATAAAATCACAGCGAATAAAGCTTCGCAACTCACACCAAAAATTCACCATGATCTTTCATAAGCATAAAAAATTTTCCTAGAAGATCATGCACTAAAAACACACACAAGTACCCAATGAAAAATCAAACATGACAACTATCCAGATTCGGATCTGATCGGACATCAAAAAGTTTTGACCTCATAGACCCACTCACACAACTTATTATCGTCTAATTTTTGCGTGGAAGTCAAATATAATATAGAACTTGATTCCAACAGAAGGCCTTATCCAAATTCCACTATCAAAGGCACCTTTGACCTCAATAAGTTTACCCTAATTCTGTCCCGGTTTACCAGTTTTGACACCTTAACTCATAAAATTCGTTTGACTGACTTCCGGACCTCGAAAACACTTGTGGTCGGACTTTTTGGAAAGCTCTTTCACTGTACTATAATTTAGACATAAAATTAGTGATCTAACTCGTCTTCATCTATTAATTACAATCGTATCTTTACAGACCTTTAAATCTGCCAGATTCATGAATCTTTAGTTAACAACTTTTAAACCCTAATTACTTCACCAATTATCACAAGATTATTAATTATTGATTCCTACATGTTTAATATCATAAATTTACAGATCTTAATATAAACCCTAGATCCACCATAATTTGTTACATGCATAATAAAAATTAATTACACAATTTAGGGTTTACTAAACATACCTTAAGTTGGATTATCAAACCCTAAAAAAAATCTTCTTCTTCTTCTTCTTCTTCTTGTGGTTCGACCGAATTTCCTAGGGGGAGGGAATGAGGGTTTTTGGGTTGTATTTATAGACCTAGGGAAACCCTAAATAGATAACTTTTCTTCCAAGATACAATCCTAATCAAATTAAGTTTCCCTTTTTTTTTCTTTTTCCCTATACTCGGCCGAATATTATTTTATATATATATATATATATATATATATATATATATATATATATATTATATATATATATATATTATATATATATATATATATATATATGTTATTAAATTTATTTATTACACTTAAAACCTTATATTTTTGATATTTTATAAAAACCCCGTATCAAAACCTAATGTCTTACGCGATAAACTTAAATTTTACGATAATCGAAAAAATATCATTTTCACTCAAAGTTTCCAAAAATAGATTTTTCATACTTATTATTAATATAGACCATAATAACCAACTCCACGTAACTTACTTACGCTCAAAACACTTGAACGAAAAATCGTTACACAAAACCACAAAACTCCAAACAAATACACAAGTCATTTCTACACCACAAAGGCGATCAAAATGAACTCATCCCAAAATCCAACACTACTCAACATGACAAAATCTCACACCAAGGGATTTAGTGGTCAACACACGCATTTATACCACTCATATACCACAGATAATACACATATCATAATTAAACAAGTAATACACACCAAGCAAAATTAAATGAGTTGAGACTATAGGTCAAACTAACCTGCTAAAAATCACGGTTGTGACACAAAGGTTCATAAATCTAAGGGTGCATAGCAAAGGTTCAAATAGAGCATAAGTCAAAGGAAGCCATACTAGGAAGGCTCAGATCAAAGGTATCATAATCAAAACTAATATCAAAAAGATGTGCATGAATCATGAGAAACCTTAAGAGATAAGGTCAGAATATCTGTACCTTATGCCAAAAGACAATCAGATAAAAGGTGGATCATAGAGAAACGGAAAGTCACTC
Source organism: Artemisia tridentata subsp. tridentata (assembly GCA_021014915.2). Taxonomy (NCBI): domain Eukaryota; kingdom Viridiplantae; phylum Streptophyta; class Magnoliopsida; order Asterales; family Asteraceae; genus Artemisia; species Artemisia tridentata. The sequence goes on along the minus strand of CP139505.1, from coordinate 141,930,601 downwards.
CTTCTTCCCCGAACCTATACAAATTAATAATTACATATTACTTATAAGCTTACTTTAATCAAACTACATAATTTAAATTTCTTTCTATTTTTAGAATCATTCCATTTTTAGTAACTTTCTAAATTTAGTAAGTTAGGGTTTCCAAATACGTAATAGTTAGGTTTCGGGTTTAAGAACGAAATTAATTCGATTAATTATTAAATTGGGGTTTTCTTAGACATTTAATTAGGTTTTAATGAGTGTCTTAATTACAATTAGATTTTAAAGTATTTTTTTTAAAGACATTTTAGCAATTTCTAGGGTCTATCATGACAATGATCAAGTATGTGGTTAAAAGTGACAATTTATCATAGATTAAAGCTTAAAATGTCAAAATGAAAGTTCTATCTTTATTATTAAAATTTCATATTAAGACTCCATGCAATCATCTTCTTCGTATAAGCATAATACCGACATATAGCCGAAATCGTTTCGCACCTATGTGATTTCATGTTAAAAAAAAAAGCGACTCAAGGACATGGTTGACACAAAAGCCACGCATGTAACTCACGTAGAGACACAAACCCAAAAGTCTAACTTGATATAGGTGGTATATGTTTAATAAGTCTTTAAATACAACTACTGGTTTCTTCAAAATGATGGTGCGATTTGTATTGCTATTCTATACTTGTATCATATTCACTCGTATGACATGCTACGCCCTATCTTATATTTCCAAGCTTCTTAAATCGACAACATGCTTTAACCTGCAAAATAACTCGACCCTCGTGAGACCGAAACAAGTTTAACGAGATACAACCTGAAATGAAATCCCACGTAAAACCATCGACGGAGCAGCCCTCGTTATTGTTGTGCAACGTGAAACCTTTATAATAGTGCATTCGAAAAACACTAGATTATTTACGAGATGTAGCGGCAAGCATGTTTTAGGTTAGGGTCTCATTTGTTATCGCTAGACCTATTAACGTGCAACATTTTGTATGTTTTAGTCACGACAAAGATGGTTAACGAGTGTACCTTAAGGCTGAGTTTAAGAGGGTCGACAAGAAGAGGACAACAGCGCTCGACACCACCATACACGAATGCCAAAAGTTATTTAATTCTGTAACTTAACCTTTACTTGTATCTGATCATGCGAGGTACCCACGTACACAATCCAGGAATCGAACAAAAGAGTAGGCGCAAACACAACCCCCAAATTAACTGAATTTGCATTCGACCTTTATATGCTCGCTCTCGAGGGCAGATTAACGAGGCACAAAACAAGGACAAAGACAACGATTGCAAGCTTGGAACACCACTTCAAATGATCACCTAAAGGCTGCTCTCTTCGACTTCAAATCTTGGAATAGAGAGACAATGCTTTGAAACTTTGGTTGTGAATTGTTTCGGTGTGTGAAAGGATGAAAAATGGATAATGTATATTTTCAGAATAGCGTGTGTTTTTGGTTTAGGAAGGAAATAAAGGAGCCTTGTGGTATATTTTAGAAACTAATAATTTGACTTATATGCAATGCGTGATACTAGGCTGAAATTGAGTTGTCAATTTCGATCCATTTACTTCTTATTGGGTTGATTTTTGGCTAGACAAGTTATTTAATTTTTAGTCATAGGTGTACTAAAAAAAACGGGTATGCTATAGTCAAACTTAGCACTCTAATTATCGCTTGTGGTTTTAATTTTGTTGCTATGTGAATTTTTGTTTATGTGTTCGTATCAAGGTGGGAGCAGGATAGGATTTACACGTATTAAAGGAAAACATTTGAGGAATTATATATATGTGTTGGGAATTAAATTAAGCAGTTAGTACGGTTCTGTATAAGTTAGTACGGTTGAAGTGTTGCTGAAGAATACATCAATAGTTGGTACTGTTGATAAGAAGAGTTAGTACTGCTTATATGATTAAGATGAAACCGTGTGAAGATATATATAGAAAAGATTTAATGTATATCTAATAAAGTTAGGTTTATACGGTAGATTGTTTACTTGTAAATGACTCCTTGTCCTATAAAAAGAGATCCTAGGTTAAGGTTTACATACACATTATATATAATAGCTTCACGATCATAATTGTAATTCTCATAATATATCGAAGCAAATTGTTTGAGTGAATATTGTTATTCTTCTTATTGTTACATCTATACAATCACCAAACAAGAATTCTTCTGAGTACTTAATAGTAAATTCCACGTGCTGTTAAGTATATATTCAAAGTATTTCCAACACAACTCGTGTGTTTAGATCCGGTTAATATGGAAGTAGTTGTGTATCAATGGGAAAAATTAAGATATGACATGCCGAAATTTCCTGTTGATTTATACGTGATATGTGGAGGATTAAAAGGTGTGATTATACTTGCCACATATAAATGAGTGTTCACAAAATTAAGTATGAATTGGTCCCCTTAAATTTTCATACGTGTGACAAGCATACATATATTGTGTCATCCATTTATTAAGTTAGTTTAGATAATTATAACGTATATTAGGTCATATTCGGATTGTATGATAAAAGTCGTTTCGAATTTTTAGGTCGTTATAATCCTAAAGTGAATTTTAATTATAACGTAATGTTTTAAATGACATATAGTTAATTCTCATACTTAGTTTAAAATATAATGTTCTTGCATAATTATTTGTATGCTCTTAAAACTTCAATATTTTTGAGGGGTAAAATGGGAATTTCAAATGAATGGAAATTTAGGGTTTTACCATGGTTGTGGGTAATTTTAGGCTATAAATATAGATAATTTACTTAATAGCGAAAACGTGGTCACTTGAATGAGTTAAAACGGGCTTATAACGAAGAAGATACACTAGTTTCAATTTTTACGACGAAAACTGCATTTTCAGAAATTTATGAATCTGTCCAGAATTTGGAAAGATCAAAACTGATGATAAATGGTATCTAGACTATCCGAGACCTTGAAAAGCCGATAGTATACTTAAATACCTTCGCGGGGATAGGTTAAACTTAAGAAACGAAGCTACGACGCAAAAATTATGGCTTAATAAAGATTTACGTCGACATATACATGACAACTTCTATTTTTGCTATTAGAAAGCTGTTAGGATTATTTGGATTGGATTTTGGACCTTTTGGAATACATTTCGGCTAAAATGAAATAAACGGAAATGATAGAACATTATACATATTTATTAGGCGCATTAGAGATTTTTGAAATACCTATTAACATGATGACAAAAATGTGATCGTGAGATAAACAAGTTACGCTTTCTAAAGTGGAAATTTTCTAAATAAAGGATTAAATTGACGCAACTATATTTTGGCGATAAACATTACAACAAACATGTACAAGTGATAAAGTAGAGTATGAACTTGCATGCACGACATCATTCCATGACTTAAATCATATCATTCTTATTAGGTTGCGAGTAGTTTCTGAGTCCGTTGTGCCTGTATATCTTGGAATTGTCTTGCCATATGTCTTGAGACCATTGTGTTTTGCTTCTCGATGCCAGTCGTGTCAGTTGTGATCCTTGCATTGCTGTGGCTAAGGTGAGTTCATGGCCCCTACTTTTACTTGTTTTATAACTGTTTTGGGGGAGAATACATGCTCGTTGTGTTGATATAAATAATGCCTAAACACGTTATTAATATTTTTCGATATCTCTACGTTTTGATAATCACAAAATGTAAAAAAATTAATCGAAAAATTATGACGTAAACAAGTATTTAGTTGTAAATATCTATTTCTACAACTCAAATCACTTAAGGTATGAATGAACTAATGCTTAATGCATTATATGATCAAAGGAACATTTTCTTAATAACTAGATTTTTTGTAAAACATAAAAAACATTTTATATATTTTTGAAAAACATTTTTGGTATTAAATAAAAATGTTTAATCTTTTATAAAAATATGAATTCAAATTTTTAACCAAAATCAGTTAAAATATTTCAGAAAAACCTTCCCCACAAAAGGACAAAATTGGCCAACGTTCAGTAGGGGCGGCCCCCTTAATTTTGCTAGGCGGCCCCCTTAAAATTAAGGGGACCGCCCCCGCTCCAGTAGGCCTCCAGCTGTCCAGTTTTTCTCCTATAAATACCAGCCTTCTCCTGAATTTTTACTCACCTTTTGCACCACAAACTTTCTAGTTTAAATCTTGTAAATACTTTCTAAAATCCTTTGATCATATAATCTTAAGCTTTGGTTTCCAAGTGATCCAAGCTTCCTTCATTCAAGTGCAAAAGAAGAATACTTCTATCAATCAAGATTAGAAGTATTACAACTTAGTATCATCTTGTTACTTAAGTTGTTAGTTTAACAAAGTTTGTAAATCATTCATTCATTTGTGTGTAAGGTGTGTATAGTAGATTAGTGTTGTATGTAAGTAGTGAAGAAGTTGTATAAGTAGTTGTGGTATAGAAGTTGTGAAGACTTAGTATAGAAGGTGTGAAGCGGTCGTGTTGAAGTCGTGAAGTCCTAGTCGTGAAGTCCTAGTGTTGAAGTCGTGAAGCCGTAGTATAGAAGGTGTGAAGCGGTCGTGTTGAAGTCGTGAAGTCCCAGTCGTGAAGTCCTAGTGTTGAAGTCGTGAAGCCGTAGCATAGAAGTTGTGAAGCGGTCGTGTTGAAGTCGTGAAGCCGTAGCATAGAAGTTGTGAAGCGGTCGTGTTGAAGTCGTGAAGCCGTAGCATAGAAGTTGTGAAGCGGTCGTGTTGAAGTCGTGAAGCCGTAGCATAGAAGTTGTGAAGCGGTCGTGTTGAAGTCGTGAAGTCCTAGTCGTGAAGCCGGTGTGAATTAGTCGTGAAGAAGTTGTGTTGTGAAGTTGTGAGATTGGTTCTAGCTACCATTAGAACTCGACATTTAGCTTTGTGTCGTTAAGCCGGTGTAAGCCAAAGTCGTGTAAGGTTTTCTCCGCCATAAGGGAGCTTATTGAAGTTGTGAAGAAAACTCTCGAGCTCGGTGCTCGGGGAGTGGAGTAGGGCAAGGAAGGTGTCCTTGTAGCCGAACCACTATAAATCTCACGTGTCTCGGTTAGATCTTTCCATACCTTATTTATTTCTTTACTTGCATCGTCATTACTTTCATACACATAGGATTATATAATTGCTAGTATTTATTAGAGGTCGACTTCACATAAAGATCAATTTGAAAATCCATTCAAGAAACCAAAACATTTACAATCAATTTAAAAGAATACATATATAACTAATAATAAGATTTAAGTTTTAACAAACTTGAATCTAAGTTTTTAAAAGTAAACAAAGGTTTTATAATAAATTTAAAAGACGTAAAACTATTCAACCCCCCCCCCCCCTCTAGTTTTCCACAATTGGTATCAGAGCCACGTCAATCAAGATCTTTAAAATATACTGTATTTTAAAACTTGAAACGATCTATGGAATCCGAAAAACATTTAGAAGGGGAATTTATGCAAACACTACCACTATTTGAAAACTATACTTTTCTTGAATGGAAAAATAAATTTGAAAATTATGTGAAATCAATTGATCTAGATCTTTGGCATGTCATTTCCATTGGTGATTTTCAACCAACAAAAACGAATTTTGAAAGTCAAACAAAAACGGATTTTGAAACTCAAAATGATTATTTAAAAATAAAGAATAACAAAAATAATGAAGCTAAAATAATTATTTACAAAACCTTGCCGAAAGTTGAATATGAAAGAATATCTTTCTGTAAAACGGCAAATGATATTTGGAAAAATCTCTTAAACTTTCATCAAGAAAAATGTCAAGCCAAAGATGAGGATTTTGATCTTGTACATGAATTAGTCATTTTAGAAAATTTAATAGATAAACATTTAGATAAAATAGATACATGTGCTACTAGTTCAAATGTTGTTAATGAAGGTATTAACGACGAAGACTACATGAATCAACTCCAAAGTGAACTCAATCTAATATCATGGAGTGACACAGATGAAGGAGAAGATCACCATCCGGTGTGTGACGAATGCAAACTAGATAAAACTCCAAATAAGGAATTCTTGTACTTCTTGGTGACATTTTCTCCACGTGCATATAAATGCAATGGATGTCCCCAACTAACCATCTCGGACCCATGAGAATCTGGGTACCAAGCTGTTTTATTTGATTAGGTAATGAACGCAAAATGGAATGAAACTCAATCTTGCGTTAACCTACTCATATTCAAAACACGCGCATGAAGACTTATTAATCTACAATAATGAGGATGGAACGAAGTGGTACTCATCTATAATTCACTACCTCATATCATGAAGAAAAACTGGACCTGAGATAAGTCTTCTTTTTAAACTTTCCTGAGTAGTTACTCCTTGCATATAGTTATGATAAACACTGCCTTAAGATATGCTTAGTTTGATAGGTTGCTTTGCCCTCACACTATTAGTTATATTACTTGTTAATAAACTAGAAAACCTTAAGTTAATCCTCCTAAGCATTAAATAAAGTGTTCTCTATTGAACATATAAAATTTAGTCATCACTATCATTTAAATCGCATAATTTGTTGAAAGAGATAGCATGAGACAATAGCCTTAATCAATCAAGCATGAATTTTTTTTAACAACAACTCCTTTTATAAATGCAAATCTTCATATTTTGGAAAATGATTTTTCAAAAAGATCTTGTCACTTCTCTATTAAACATATTTTTATCAAAGCCAAAAAGTGTAACAACCTCTTTTTATTTCCTTATAAAAACACTTTGAAACAAATTCGAATCTACCTTGTTGAAATAATTTTCACAAAACCTTTTCTCAAACATTGTTGAATAATGCCCAAAAACACTTACTCAAATCATGCTTGATCCAAGTCTAGAAATCCATGCTATCACAAATTTCCCATCACATAGACACTTATTAGGATTAATTAACTTGCTAATTAATCGTCATAATAATGGTAGTATGAATTACTTGGTAATTATATGTTGTTTTTCTTGTTTATATATACATATATGCTTCTTGGTAAATGAGTAGGTTGCATGATAATTAAAATTGCTTAATTGAATGTGCTTAGCATACATGAGTCATTAAATTTTAAATTGCCTCAAAAAAGAAGTTGGACTTGCTTGAAACTAAATTCAAAACCACAACCTTTTCTACAAATTTCTGCCAAAAACCCATTTTCAGAAATCTGGAAGTTAGCAGATGGGCGGCCCCCTTAAATACCTAGGCGGCCCCCTTAATTATTAAGGGGACCGGCCCCTATTTAAGGGGACCGGCCATCTGGAGATCCGGCTTACTGTTTCCTTTTTCAATTTCCAACCCATTTTATTCCATACTTCCCAAAACTCACAAACACATTTTGTCATAAACCACCCACCAAAATTTACCTTCCTAAACCACATCTTTCTTTCACTATAAATGCACCTCCTCATCATAAATGCCCATTCACCTCATCCACTCAAACATGTCATCCTCCAACTACCCAAAATCAAAACCCTCAAGAGTTGCCAAAATCTCGGTGAGACCAATTTGGAGAAGGAAGCTTGAAACTTGCCATAACCCAATTAATGATGTTGTTCAAACACATAACCAATCATCTACTCCTAACCCTTCATCTCCCTATGATCAATCCCAAAACCTCAATCCAAATCTCATCCACACTCAACCCACAAATTCATCATCAAAAACACTCACCACTCTTGGAACATCCACTTCATCCACATCACCATCTTCACCCACTCATGATTACCCAAGTTCACAAACATCTCCACCACCAAGAGTGTCTCCACCACCTCCTACCAACTCACATGCTACCCCTATGTTGCATGTGCAAACATCCATCCCTCACAACAACAACACCTTACCATCAACACCTTCATCCAAACACTTGAAGTTCATCGAGGAACTCAAGGAAGCTCATGAGCTTAGTGCTCTTCTTGCCCTACACCTAGCCCAAAGAAACCTTGATCAACCTTCATCTAGCTCTCCCACATCACCCCACAACCAAAACCAAGTTGAGAAACATGTCAACAATTGTCCTTGTTGCATCTTTCTTCAACAACAAACCATTGCTCTAAATGAGCACTTTACTTGGATTGAGTATCTTCTCACTAGATCCAATCCAATATCCCCAATTGAACAACATCAAAACCTTCATCCATCATGGTCCACTCCAAGCTCTCCACCTCAAATGTCTCCACCACCACCATCTTCAACCTCCACACACCCAAACATATACCTTCACTAATCCCATTTACTCACCCTCTCATTTGTTTTCATTTCAAAAACCACCTCCATCATCAAGCAAGTCAAATGGATTTCTTAGGCAAATTAGAATTCTCTAACTAATGTATGCTTTAAGCACTATGTATGTTGTAACAATGATTATGTTTGTCACATAATCATTTTAAATTAATGAATGTTTGTTTCTTTCTTTCTTATATATGTTTGCTATGAATGTGTTGTCTTATTTTTTGCTTAATTAAGATATATGCTTATGACATGCTTACAATATGATCTTAGTAGTTTACTTATAAACATTATTCTTCTTAATATGTTATTGCTACTATATAATCATTCTTCATGTACATGATCTAAATGAAGCTTGCTGCAAATACACCCTAACAATGACCCTTTTCTGGAAATTTTTCAAATTTGGTCACCTGGGAAAACAGCAGATGGGCGGCCCCCTTAATTCCCTAGGCAGTTCCCTTAATTTTAAGGGGGCCGGCCAGCAATTAAGGGGACCGGCCATCTGGACAGTAAAATTTACTGTTTTCTTTTGCATCTTGTGATCACTTTTACCTAGCCCCAGCTACCATTTCTCCTTATGGACGAACTGGTATTGGAATCTTCCTACAAAACCTCAAAAATCAACCTAAACCAACCACATTTTCATACTATAAATTCCCTCCATACAATCACCTCTCATTCCATCATCCTTCATCATCCAAAACCACCATGTTATCACCAAAATCCTCCATCTCTAAGACTCCAAGGAAGCAAAGACTTGTTATCATACCACCAAAACAAGCTTTCATAGACCTAACCCAAGATGACATCAAAACTCCATCACCGCCACCTCAAAATTCATCCCCAAGTGCACCTAATGCACCATCAAAAACACCCTCTACCCATGGAGCTTCATCTTCCTCCATTCCATCCACTTCATCCATCAATGACTACATCCACACTCACCTAACATCATCACCAAGAGCATCATCACCACCATCCACTCAAGAACCTTCATACACCCAACTTGCCATTTCCTTATCACCCATCACACCTCTTGATGCTCACTTCTCACCATCACCAATCCCACAACCATTCTTTCCCATACCTTGGGCATTGCTTGAAGCCCATGGTGACAATTGTCTTTGTTGCATCCATAACCGGACTATAATCTTTGGTCTTAGAGATGAGATACACCACATGTTTTCATCACTTGAACACATGATTACCAACCCACCACCACCACCTCCTTCACCCAATACACCACCACCACCTTCATTTTCACCCAATTAAGCATATGCAATGCTTAAAAATAATTTTCAAAACCCTTTTGTATGCAAGCCCCATGGAAGATCATGTACTCCTAAGATGATTATGTAGTATCATTAGTTGTTTTGTTTCAATGTTTGCATCCCTTACGTTGTAATCTTCTTGGTTGTGTATTCATACACAACAATTTTATTAAATGAATGATCTTATTCTATATGCTTGCTTATTGGTGTTACATATACTTGTGCTTCTAACATTTTTCTTGCAAGCGTTCCATAGCTCGTTTCCTTGGTGCCCCCAAACGAGGGGGAGTACACATCAAGGGGGAGTTCTCGTCCCGACAAATTTAGATTCTAAAACTTGTCGGCATAACCTTTTTGATTCTACAAAAAGGGGGAGAAATAGATGTAAACTCACTAAATACTTGTCTAAAAACTAATTTTTAGATTTAATGAGTTTAGATTTTGTAATCATCAAAAAGGGGGAGATTGTTGATATAAATAATGCCTAAACACGTTATTAATATTTTTCGATATCTCTACGTTTTGATAATCACAAAATGTAAAATCATTAATCGGAAAATTATGACGTAAACAAGTATTTAGTTGTAAATATCTATTTCTACAACTCAAATCACTTAAGGTATGAATGAACTAATGCTTAATGCATTATATGATCAAAGGAACATTTTCTTAATAACTAGATTTTTTATAAAACATCAAAAACATTTTATATATTTTTGAAAAACATTTTTGGTATTAAATAAAAATGTTTAATCTTTTATAAAAATATGAATTCAAATTTTTAACCAAAATCAGTTAAAATATTCCAGAAAAACCTTCCCCACAAAAGGACAAAATTGGCCAACGTTCAGTAGGGGCGGCCCCCTTAATTTTGCTAGGCGGCCCCCTTAAAATTAAGGGGACCGCCCCCGCTCCAGTAGGCATCCAGCTGTCCAGTTTTTCTCCTATAAATACCAGCCTTCTCCTGGATTTTTACTCACCTTTTGCACCCCACACTTTCTGTTTTAAATCTTGTAAATACTTTCTAAAATCCTTTGATCATATAATCTTAAGCTTTGGTTTCCAAGTGATCCAAGCTTCCTTCATTCAAGTGCAAAAGAAGAATACTTCTATCAATCAAGATTAGAAGTATTACAACTTAGTATCATCTTGTTACTTAAGTTGTTAGTTTAACAAAGTTTGTAAATCATTCATTCATTTGTGTGTAAGGTGTGTATAGTAGATTAGTGTTGTATGCAAGTAGTGAATAAATTGTATAAGTAGTTGTGGTATAGAAGTTGTGAAGACTTAGTATAGAAGGTGTGAAGCGGTCGTGTTGAAGTCGTGAAGTCCTAGTCGTGAAGTCCTAGTGTTGAAGTCGTGAAGCCGTAGCATAGAAGTTGTGAAGCGGTCGTGTTGAAGTCGTGAAGTCCTAGTCGTGAAGTCCTAGTGTTGAAGTCGTGAAGCCGTAGCATAGAAGTTGTGAAGCGGTCGTGTTGAAGTCGTGAAGCCGTAGCATAGAAGTTGTGAAGCGGTCGTGTTGAAGTCGTGAAGCCGTAGCATAGAAGTTGTGAAGCGGTCGTGTTGAAGTCGTGAAGCCGTAGCATAGAAGTTGTGAAGCGGTCGTGTTGAAGTCCTGAAGTCCTAATCGTGAAGCCGGTGTAAGCCAAAGTCGTGTAAGGTTTTCTCCGCCATAAGGGAGCTTATTGAAGTTGTGAAGAAAACTCTCGAGCTCGGTGCTCGGGGAGTGGAGTAGGGCAAGGAAGGTGTCCTTGTAGCCGAACCACTATAAATCTCTCGTGTCTCGGTTAGATCTTTCCATACCTTATTTATTTCTTTACTTGCATCGCCATTACTTTCATACACATAGGATTACATAATTGCTAGTATTTATTAGAGGTCGACTTCACATAAAGATCAATTTGAAAATCCATTCAAGAAACCAAAACGTTTACAATCAATTTAAAAGAATACATATATAACTAATAATAAGATTTAAGTTTTAACAAACTTGAATCTAAGTTTTTAAAAGTAAACAAAGGTTTTATAATAAATTTAAAAGACGTAAAACTATTCAACCCTCCCTTCTAGTTTTCCACACGCTCGTTGTTTTTCACTAAACTTAATGTTTTACAAACGTTTTTATGCTGTAAACTACTGTGTTACATGATTTTGGACATATATGTATGATGAGGTGATTATAAGTTGTGACATGCTTGTTTGTGAGTACAGGACTGTGCCACTGTTAACTCTCTGCGGAGGGCCCATAAGTTATAGGTTCAGTTGGTGTAACTGTTAACTCTCTTTGAGAGCCCACTTGTTGATAGATCTATCGGGGTAGCTCCCCATGTGATATTGGTTATGGATATGATGAACACTTTAGGCTCAGTTGGCGCGACACTATATGTGCATGGTATCTGTATGATTGATTTTGGTTCAAAATATTTTGAATTATGATATTGTTTACAGATTGGTTTTGGAACTATGATTTAGGCAGTGTGAGCCTACGCTGAACTTGACTTGTTGTGAATGATGTTTGAACTCGGGAACCTTATGGTTCAACTATTTTGTTTTAAACTAACCTATGAACTCACCAACCTCGTGTTGACCCGTTTTAGCATGTATTTTCAGGTTCTTAAAGTGTTAGCTCACATTTGGCGGCAGTTGGCTTGGCATGGCATGGTTATAGGATCGAGACACTTGGATATTCATTTGGGGACCGTTGTACTTATTTTATGGGCCTATTTCCGCACAAAAATTTAACAATGTAAATTGATACTTTTGATTAATCAATTATATTCTAAATGATTGTGGTAAAAAATCGTTCTTTGTACTTGTGTTGTGATACCAATTTTGTAGCACCCCAGCGACATTGTCTTCCGCTGCGACCTAATTTTCGGGGTGTGACAGATTGGTATCAGAGCCTTGGTTATAGAGAACTGGGTATTTTTAAAACCTAGACTATAACTACTTTTACGAAAACTTAACCCTATGGCCGCCACGTGCCTGCCTGCCAAGCTGACACCTTACTTGTGATTTGTTTGTTGGCATATTTGATGAGATTTGTGTCTTATTATCGGATCAATTATACCCACTTATCTTCGTTGATTACTATAAGCATCTTCCATATAAGTACGCTTACGTATCGTACGCGTCATAGTGTTACGCTTTTCCTTACGTAATCTCATCATCCGACCTCGAGTTTGGTCAATTGCCTTAGTCTTTCAAAACGACTTTTAAAAATATGAAGGACATAATACTAGTATAACTAGGCTGAGTATTTCAAAATTCATTGAACCTCGGGTGAATGTAGACTGATCACCCTTACAACATAGAATAGCCGAACGAATTAGCCATATAGCTCATCCTCAATTAAATAGTTGATGATTTCTTGATGGTTGACTGCTATATCTTAATTAAAGAATCGAATGGTCACTATATTCAACCAGGGATAGTAGGACATAGCTTGATCACCTATGTCCGACTTAGAGGTGAATTTTGCAATACTTGGAGTAGTTATAATGGAATTATGTTCGGGTTGGTCCTTGATTTTGGAATGGTACAGTTTTGCGTGTGTACACGGACATTGAATATTACTTTCACGTACACAACACACTGGCATCGCAACACCGCATGAACCATAATACTCCTGGCATCGCTATACTTCATTGTTTATATGGAAATCCTGTTTGTCGTTGTCTGGCCGTAGTTCGCATCGGGTCGGCTTAGACCCGATTGGCACCATTGAAATCTGAGTTGCTTATTTAAAACTCATCAATATTGTAATAAGCCATTTGAGTTTATTGGAACATTTGGATTCGATTTTGGCTACGTTTGGATTTGATGTTGGCTATGTCGGATTTGATTTTGATTCTTATTGAGAACTGGATTGTGTGATTTTGTGATCTTGGACGTCATCCTAGATTTAGATTTGATGGTTAGCCTTGCTTCGTTGGTGATCCTGTTACAGTCGCCTCTACCCTAAGCCTTGTGCTCAATTGATGTTGTTCAATCAAAGTGGTTCAATCGAGGTTGTACCTCCCGCGTTAAGTACTATGTACATTACTGATTCAACATCTTCCCTTATAGTTGTACTCTGAACTCGCTAAACTCCCCATTTGGCAGATATTTTATGCCCAACAGGAATTTTAAGACCTTAAGGAGTAACCTGAACCGCGTTCCTTGGGACAATCAACTAATTCTCCTTTCGTCCCTTTGGAATACATTTATCTTTGTTAACCTCATATAGGATAATAAACTGCTTTGTTATTAATTTACAACCTGCCATTGATTTTTCTACCGATCATTTGCGATCATCCTACAAAATGTTTTACTAATGTTTCACGAAAATCAAAATTTTGATCTTACTACCATTTTATAAATGGCGAACTGTTTTCCTGTTACGATGTTATGAATCAAATTAAAAATCAAAATTTTGACCTTGCTACGATTTTATAAATGATGAAATTGTTTTCGTATTATCCTGTAAGTTGCTTCACAAATCAGTTGATAAATCATTTTGTAAAACGATTTGCTGACTTGCTACTATATCAGAAGCTAGACCTTCGAAGCAAATCCCGCATCTCTACCTGAGTAATCGAGTGTGGCAAAGGTTGGAATAGACATCTGCAGTTGGCCAAATTCTTTTATGACGATATCTACGACTCTAGTATTTCAAATGGCACCGTGCGAAGTGTTTTGTGGTCGGTCGCCTAATTGTTAAGTAGAAGTTTGAGATACCCAACTTACTAACCCGGAAACTTGTTCATGAGACTACCGAGAAGATCGTTCAGATCAGAATCGAGTTGCAAACCGCACATGAATTGTCAGAAGAGTTATGCTGACAAATGACGTAAACCCTTGAATTGAATCGCGAGGTCGCGATTCTGTTAAGGAGGTGAAACTGTGACAACCCGTAATTTCCCACGTCAACATTTATTTTCAAGCTCAAATTTACGACCTTGAGATTTTTACAAGAACACTTTTTACGAATAACTATCTGGTTGAATAAATTTAAAACGAGGAACAACCCTCTTGAACACTATGAATTTAGACTATACTTAGTCCACAACGCTCCAGTACCTTGCTTGTACTCCGGTTCACAATTTTAAAACCCTAAAACAATTGCCTTTTCTATATCTACGTACGGTTGTCAGTTAAACAAACGGTATTCGTAATTTAACACCCGATATATCCAATTCTCCAAACGATTATTTCCAACGTATTTTTATACTTCTGAAATGATTACCAAAGTTCCAAAAATATTTTCTGACACATAAGGTAATTTCTTTATATCTCACGTTTAATTATGTACAACTTTCGTTAATCACCAAACCAACAACAAATACCTATTTTTAACACCCAATACATACAACATATACACTCTAGTATTAAAATAACTCTTCTACTCCAACATTAACACATGTGCCCCCCCCCTTCTAGTCTCATAATTAATTGCTAGACAAAAAAAAATAGCCAACAATTGTCCTTAAAACATGGAATATTGTTTTTTTTGCTTGACTAAGCCAATGTTTCCCCCTCCCCTAGCAAATCGGCCCACTCCATTAAACCTAGCCGATTATAACTTTTGACCAACTATTAACACTTTGAAAGTCTCTTAGTATAAATAAGGTTCAAGTATTATCATTTTCACTAGCTAGTTAGAAAGAAGTGAAAAAGAAGATATCACCTCCCATTCTACATATACAAATCGACACACTATAAGGAGCAAGGAAGGAAATATCTTGTTTGTGATTAACATCAAACATACTTAGCATACTCTAGCAAGGGTTTGGAACACTAATTCTTGAGTTAATCAAGTGTTTTACATTCTCATCTTACTAATCTCCTTTTGTAAGTGATCTTTTCATAGTTAAACTTCATGCTTTTCATGTCATAATGCAAGTTCAAGTATATATTGTAGAATCGTTGTAGCTCGAGGTTGTTTAGACCTCATATTATCTAGGACACATAATATTGATACGCAGCGGAATAAACAATAAGAACAACAATATTATGAACAAGGTTTTTCCACCATTACCTCCAATTCTATTCGATCACAATAGAACGTGTTATCTACCTATAACAGGGATCAAAGACACCTCTGATCTTGGAGGTAACAAACTAGTTCTAGGCGTTTACAATGAACCACGCCCTAGAACACACACACACCCCTTTAGACTACATTGTGGAAGACTTAGTAAAACCTATGTACCCTTTATCTCTTTATATAATAGATGATCTAGGGTTTACAAAAGATATATACTAAAAATAAAAGATTTCCTAGTAATATTTTCTTTCTTTGAACTTTCATCTTTTGTCACTTTAAGCCCTTTTTGTTTCATTCTTCTATTTACTTTGTCTCATCAAATCAAGAATCCCAACATATATACTTAGTTATCACTTGGTACATGTTGATAAGGCTTTGTATTCACAATGATCCTTTAACAAAAGGTCATGTTTTGAACAAGTTTTGATTACAAGTAATTGAGTTAGTAAAAATCTCCACAAGAAAGTGATGAAAACATCATATATATATATGTGTTACTAAACTTGTGATTTTTACCAACCTTGATGATCATTTACATGAACTCTTGAATATTGTTAAGTTATGGTTAGACCACTTTTGTTATGTTGAGAAGTTGGGGGATGAACTAGGACTAGATTTGGAGTTGTTGTTAAGTGGTTATAATATCTAAAAGATTTGGAAAAATAGTTTGACACATTTAATAATGAATCTGTCCCATTTTGTAAAAACTATAGAAATCAGTAGGTTGTGGGTAATTTTAGGCTAGAAATATATAAAATGGACTTAATAACGAAAACGTGGTCACTTGAATGAGTTAAAACGGGTTTATAACGAAAAAGAAACACTAGTTTCAATTTTTATGACGAAAACTGCATTTTCAGAAATTTATGAATCTGTCCAGAATTTGGAAAGATCAAAACTGATGATAAATGGTATCTAGACTAGCCGAGACCTTGAAAAGCCGATAGTATAATTAAATACCTTCGCGGGGATAGGTTAAACTTAAGAAACGAAGCTACGACGCAAAAGTTATGGCTTAATAAAGATTTATGTCGACATATACGTGACAGCTTCTATTTTTGTTGTTAGAAAGCTGTTAGGATTATTTGGATTGGATTTTGGACCTTTTGGAATACATTTCGGCTAAAATGACATAAACGGAAATGATAGAACATTATACATATTTATTAGGCGCATTAGAGATTTTTGAAATACCTATTAACATGACGACAAAAATTTGATCGTGAGATAAACAAGTTACGCTTTCTAATGTGGAAATTTTCTAAATAAAGGATCAAATTGATGCACCTATATTTTTGGCAATAAACATTACAACAAACATGTACAAGTGATAAAGTAGAGTATGAACTTGCATGCACGACATCATTCCATGACTTAAATCATATCATTCGTATTAGGTTGCGAGTAGTTTCCGAGTCCGTTTTGCCTGTATATCTTGGAATTGTCGTGCCGTATGTCTTGAGACAGTTGTGTTTTGCTACTCGATGCCAGTCGTGTCAGTTGTGATCCTTGCATTGCTGTGGCTAAGGTGAGCTCACGGCCCCTACTTTTACTTGTTTTATAACTGTTTTGGGGGAGAATACATGCTCGTTGTTTTTCACTAAACTCAATGTTTTACAAACGTTTTTATGCTGTAAACTACTGTATTACTCCCTCCGTCCCATATTAAGTGTCCACTTTACAAATGCACAAAGTTTTAGGAAATTCCACTAACTACACCTCTCCACCAATCAAATATTATTATTACCCACTAAAGTCTCTTCTCATTGATTGAAATACAATATAGACACTTAATTTAGGACATCCCAAGATTCCATTGTGGACACTTAATATGGGACGGAGGGAGTATATGATTTTGGACATATATGTGTGATGAGGTGATTATAAGTTGTGACATGCTTGTTTGTGAGTACATGACTGTGCCACTGTTAACTCTCTGCGGAGGGCCCACAAGTTATAGGTTCAGTTGGTGTAACTGTTAAGTCTCTGTTGTGAATGATGTTTGAACTCGGGAAGCTTATGGTTCAACTATTTTGTTTTAAACAAACCTATGAACTCACCAACCTCGTGTTGACCTGTTTTAGCATGTATTTTCAGGTTCTTAAAGTGTTAGCTCACATTTGGCGGCAGTTGGCATGGCATGGCATGGTTATAGGATCGAGACACTTGGATATTCATTTGGGGACCGTTGTACTTATTTTATGGGCCTATTTCCGCACAAAAATTTAACAATGTAAATTGATACTTTTGATTAATCAATTATATTCTAAATGATTGTGGTGAAAAACCGTTCTTTGTACTTGTGTTGTGATACCAATTTTGTAGCACCCCAGCGACATTGTTTTCCGCTGCGACCCAATTTTCAGGGTGTGACAAATTGGTATCAGAGCCTTGGTTATAGAGAACTGGGTATTTTTAAAACCTAGACTATAACTACTTTTACGAAAACTTAACCCTATGACCGCCACGTGCCTGCCTGCCAAGCTGACGCCTCACTTGTGATTTGTTTGCTAACATATTTGATGAGATTTGTGTCTTATTATCGGATCAATTATACCCACTTATCTTCGTTGATTACTATAAGCATCTTCCATATAAGTATGCTTACGTATCGTACGCGTCATAGTGTTACGCTTTTCCTTACGTAATCTCATCATCCGGCCTCGAGTTTGGTCACTTGCCTTAGTCTTTCGAAACGACTTTTAAAAATATGAAGGACATACTACTAGTATAACTAGGCTGAGTATTTCAAAATTCATTGAACCTCGGGTGAATATAGACTAATCACCTATATTCAACCAAGGATAGTGGGACATAGCCTGATCACCTATGTCCGACTCAGAGGTGAATTTTGCAATACTTGGAGTAGTTATAATGGAATTATGTTCGGGTTGGTCCTTGATTTTGGAATGGTACAGTTTTGCGTGTGTACACGGACATCGAATATTACTTTCACGCACACAACACACTGGCATCGCAACACCGCATGAACCGTAATACTCCTGGCACCGCTATACTTCTTTGTTTATATGGAAATCCTGTTTGTCACTGTCTGGCCGTAGTTCGCATCGGGTCGGCTTAGACCCGATTGGCACCATTGAAATCTGAGTTGCTTATTTATAACTCATCAAGATTGTAATAAGCCATTTGAGTTTATTGGAACGTTTGGATTCGATTTTGGCTACGTTTGGATTTGATGTTGGCTATGTCGGATTTGATTTTGATTCTGATTGAGAACTGGATTGTTTGATTTTGTGATCTTGGACGTCATCCTAGATTTGGATTTGATGGTCAGCCTTGCTTCGTTGGTGATCCTGTTACAGTCGCCTCTACCCTAAGCCTTGTGCTCAATTGATGTTGTTCAATCGAGGTTGTACCTCCCGCGTTAAGTACTATGTACATTACTGATTCAACATCTTCCCTCAGAGTTGTACTCTGAACTCGCTAAACTCCCCATTTGGCAGAGATTTTACGCCCAACAGGAATTTTAAGACCCTAAGGAGTAACCTGAACCGCGTTCCTTGGGACAATCAACTAATTCTCCTTTCGTCCCTCGGGAATACATTTATCTTTGTTAACCTCATATAGGATAATAAACTGCTTTGTCATTAATTTACAACCTGCCTTTGATTTTTCTACCGATCATTTGCGATCATCCTACAAAATGTTTTACTACTGTTTCACGAAAATCAAAATTTTGATCTTACTACCATTTTATAAATGGCGAACTGTTTTCCTGTTACGATGTTATGAATCAAACTAAAAATCAAAATTTTGACCTTGCTACGATTTTATAAATGATGAAATTGTTTTCGTATTATCCTGTAAGTTGCTTCACAAATCATTTGATAAATCATTTTGTAAAACGATTTGCTGACTTGCTACTATATCAGAAGCTAGAGCTTCGAAGCAAATCCCGCATCTCTACCTGAGTAATCGAGTGTGGCAATGGTTGGAATAGACATCTCCAGTTGGCCAAATTCTTTTATGACGATATCTAAGAATCTAGTATTTCAAACGGCACCGTGTGAAGTGTTTTGTGGTCGGTCGCCGAATTGTTAAGTAGAAGTTTGAGATACCCAACTTAATAACCCTAAAACTTGTTCATGAGACTACCAAGAAGATCGTTCAGATCAGAATCGAGTTGCAAACCGCACATGAATTGTCAGAAGAGTTATGCTGACAAATGACGTAAACCCTTGAATTGAATCGCGAGGTCGCGATTCTGTTAAGGAGGTGAGACTGTGGCAACCTGTAATTTCCCACGTCAACATTTATTTTCAAGCTCAAATTTACGACCTTGAGATTTTTACAAGAACACTTTTTACGAATAACTATCTGGTTGAATAAATTTAAAACGAGGAACAACCCTCTTGAACACTATGAATTTAGACTATACTTAGTCCACAACGCTCCAGTACCTTGCTTCTACTCCGGTTCACAATTTTAAAACCCTAAAACAATTGCCTTTTCTATATCTACGTACGGTTGTCAATTCAACAAACGGTATTCGTAATTTAACACCCGATATATCCAATTCTCCAAACGATTATTTCCAACATATTTTTATACTTCCGAAATGATTACCAAAGTTCCAAAAATATTTCCTGACACATAAGGTAATTTCTTTATATCTCACGTTTAATTACGTACAACTTTCGTTAATCACCAAACCAACAACAAATACCTATTTTTAACACCCAATACTTACAACATATACACTCTAGTATCAAAATAACTCTTCTACTCCAAGATTAACACATGTGCCCCCCCCCCCCTCTTGTCTCATAATTAATTGCTAGACAAAAAAAAATTAGCCAACAATTGTCCTTAAAACATGGAATATTGTTTTGTATGCTTGACTAAGCCAATGTTTCCCCCTCCCCTAGCCAATCGGCCCACTCCATTAAACCTAGCCAATTATAACTTTTGACCAACTATTAACACTTTGAAAGTCTCTTAGTATAAATAAGGTTAAAGTATTATCATTTTCACTAGCTAGTTAGAAAGAAGAGAAAAAGAAGAGGTCACCTCCCATTCTACATATACAAATCGACACACTATAAGGAGCAAGGAAGGAAATATCATGTTTGTGGTTAAGATCAAACATACTTAGCATACTCTAGCAAGGGTTTGGAACACTAATTCTTGAGTTAATCAAGTATTTTACATTCTCATCTTACTAATCCCCTTTTGTAAGTGATCTTTTCATTGTTAAACTTCATGCTTTTCATGTCATAATGCAAGTTCAAGTATATATTGTAGAATCGTTGTAGCTCAAGGTTGTTTAGACCTCATATTATCTAGGACACATAATATTGATACGCAGCGGAATAAACAATAAGAACAACAATATTATGAACAAGGTTTTTCCACCATCACCTCTAATTCTATTCGATCACAATAGAATGTGTTATCTACCTATAACAGGGATCAAAGACACCTCTGATCTTGGAGGTAACAAACTAGTTCTAGGCGTTTACAATGAACCACGCCCTAGAACACACACACACCCCTTTAGACTACATTGTGGAAGACTTAGTAAAACCTATGTACCCTTGATCTCTTTATATAATAGATGATATAGGGTTTACAAAAGATATATACTAAAAGTAAAAGATTTCGTAGTAATCTTTTCTTTCTTTGAACTTTCATCTTTTGTCACTTTAAGCCCTTTTTGTTTCATTCTTCTGTTTACTTTGTATCATCAAATCAAGAATCCCAACATATATACTTAGTTATCACTTGGTACATGTTGATAAGGCTTTGTATTCACAATGATCCTTTAACAAAAGATCATGTTTTGAACAAGTTTTGATTACAAGTAATTGAGTTAGTAAAACTCTCCACAAGAAAGTGATGAAAACATCATATATATATATATATATGTGTGTTATGTGTGTGTTAGTAAACTTGTGATTTTTACCAACCTTGATGATCATTTACATGAACTCTTGAATATTGTTAAGTTATGGTTAGACCACTTTTGTTATGTTGAGAAGTTGGGGGATGAACTAGGACTAGATTTGGAGTTGTTGTTAAGTGGTTATAATAGCTAGAAGATTTGGAAAAATGGTTTGACACATTTAATAATGAATCTGTCCCATTTTGTAAAAACTGTAGAAATCAGTAGGTTGTGGGTAATTTTAGGCTAGAAATATATAAAATGGACTTAATAACGAAAACGTGGTCGCTTGAATGAGTTAAATCGGGCTTATAACGAAAAAGATACACTAGTTTCAATTTTTACGACGAAAACTGCATTTTCAGAAATTTATGAATCTGTCCAGAATTTGGAAAGATCAAAACTGATGATAAATGGTATCTAGACTAGCCGAGACCTTGAAAAGCCGATAGTATAATTAAATACCTTCGCGGGGATAGGTTAAACTTAAGAAACGAAGCTACGACGCAAAAGTTATGGCTTAATAAAGATTTATGTCGACATATACGTGACAGCTTCTATTTTTTTTGTTAGAAAGCTGTTAGGATTATTTGGATTGGATTTTGGACCTTTTGGAATACATTTCGGCTAAAATGACATAAACGGAAATGATAGAACATTATACATATTTATTAGGCGCATTAGAGATTTTTGAAATACCTATTAACATGACGACAAAAATGTGATCGTGAGATAAACAAGTTACGCTTTCTAAAGTGGAAATTTTCTAAATAAATGATCAAATTGATGCAACTATATTTTTGGCGATAAACATTACAACAAACATGTACAAGTGATAAAGCAGAGTATGAACTTGCATGCACGAAATCATTCCATGACTTAAATCATATCATTCGTATTAGGTTGCGAGTAGTTTCCGAGTCCGTTTTGCCTGTATATCTTGGAATTGTCGTGCCATATGTCTTGAGACCGTTGTGTTTTGCTTCTCGATGCCAGTCGTGTCAGTTGTGATCCTTGCATTGCTGTGGCTAAGGTGAGTTCATGGCCCCTACTTTTACTTGTTTTATAACTGTTTTGGGGGAGAATACATGCTCGTTGTTTTTCACTAAACTCAATGCTTTACAAACGTTTTTATGCTGTAAACTACTGTGTTACATGATTTTGGACATATATGTGTGATGAGGTGATTATAAGTTGTGACATGCTTGTTTGTGAGTACATGACTGTGCCACTGTTAACTCTCTGCGGAGGGCCCACAAGTTATAGGTTCAGTTGGTGTAACTGTTAACTCTCTGTTGAGAATGATGTTTGAACTCGGGAACCTTTTGGTTCAACTATTTTGTTTTAAACAAACCTATGAACTCACCAACCTCGTGTTGACCCGTTTTAGCATGTATTTTCAGGTTCTTAAAGTGTTAGCTCACATTTGGCGGCAGTTGGCATGGCATGGCATGGTTATAGGATCGAGACACTTGGATATTCATTTGGGGACCGTTGTACTTATTTTATGGGCCTATTTCCGCACAAAAATTTAACAATGTAAATTGATACTTTTGATTAATCAATTATATTCTAAATGATTGTGGTGAAAAACCGTTTTTTGTACTTGTGTTGTGATACCAATTTTGTAGCACCCCAGCGACATTGTCTTCCGCTGCGACCCAATTTTCGGGGTGTGACAAATTGGTATCAGAGCCTTGGTTATAGAGAACTGGGTATTTTTAAAACCTAGACTATAACTACTTTTACGAAAACTTAACCCTATGACCGCCACGTGCCTGCCTGCCAAGCTGACGCCTCACTTGTGATTTGTTTGCTGACATATTTGATGAGATTTGTGTCTTATTATCGGATCAATTATACCCACTTATCTTCGTTGATTACTATAAGCATCTTCCATATAAGTATGCTTACGTATCGTACGCGTCATAGTGTTACGCTTTTCCTTACGTAATCTCATCATCCGACCTCGAGTTTGGTCACTTGCCTTAGTCTTTCGAAACGACTTTTAAAAATATGAAGGACATACTACTAGTATAACTAGGCTGAGTATTTCAAAATTCATTGAACCTCGGGTGAATATAGACTGATCACCTATATTCAACCAGGGATAGTGGGACATAGCCTGATCACCTATGTCCGACTCAGAGGTTAATTTTGCAATACTTGGAGTAGTTATAATGGAATTATGTTCGGGTTGGTCCTTGATTTTGGAATGGTACAGTTTTGCGTGTGTACACGGACATCGAATATTACTTTCACGAACACAACACACTGGCATCGCAACACCGCATGAACCGTAATACTCCTGGCACCGCTATACTTCTTTGTTTATATGAAAATCCTGTTTGTCGTTGTCTGGCCGTTGTTCGCATCGGGTCAGCTTAGACCCGATTGGCACAATTGAAATCTGAGTTGCTTATTTATAACTCATCAAGATTGTAATAAGCCATTTGAGTTTATTGGAACGTTTGGATTCGATTTTGGCTACGTTTGGATTTGATGTTGGCTATGTCGGATTTGATTTTGATTCTGATTGAGAACTGGATTGTTTGATTTTGTGATCTTGGACGTCATCCTAGATTTGGATTTGATGGTTAGCCTTGCTTCGTTGGTGATCCTGTTACAGTCGCCTCTACCCTAAGCCTTGTGCTCAATTGATGTTGTTCAATCAAAGTGGTTCAATCGAGGTTGTACCTCCCGCGTTAAGTACTATGTACATTACTGATTCAACATCTTCCCTCAGAGTTGTACTCTGAACTCGCTAAACTCCCCATTTGGCAGAGATTTTACGCCCAACAGGAATTTTAAGACCCTAAGGAGTAACCTGAACCGCGTTCCTTGGGACAATCAACTAATTCTCCTTTCGTCCCTCGGGAATACATTTATCTTTGTTAACCTCATATAGGATAATAAACTGCTTTTTCATTAATTTACAACCTGCCTTTGATTTTTCTACCGATCATTTGCGATCATCCTACAAAATGTTTCACTACTGTTTCACGAAAATCAAAATTTTGATCTTACTACCATTTTATAAATGGCGAACTGTTTTCCTGTTACGATGTTATGAATCAAACTAAAAATCAAAATTTTGACCTTGCTACGATTTTATAAATGATGAAATTGTTTTCGTATTATCCTGTAAGTTGCTTCACAAATCATTTGATAAATCATTTTGTAAAACGATTTGCTGACTTGCTACTATATCAGAAGCTAGACCTTCGAAGCAAATCCCGCATCTCTACCTGAGTAATCGAGTGTGGCAATGGTTGGAATAGACATCTCCAGTTGGCCAAATTCTTTTATGACGATATCTACGACTCTAGTATTTCAAACGGCACCGTGTGAAGTGTTTTGTGGTCGGTCGCCGAATTGTTAAGTAGAAGTTTGAGATACCCAACTTAATAACCCTGAAACTTGTTCATGAGACTACCGAGAAGATCGTTCAGATCAGAATCGAGTTGCAAACCGCTCATGAATTGTCAGAAGAGTTATGCTGACAAATGACGTAAACCCTTGAATTGAATCGCGAGGTCGCGATTCTGTTAAGGAGGTGAGACTGTGACAACCCGTAATTTCCCACGTCAACATTTATTTTCAAGCTCAAATTTACGACCTTGAGATTTTTACAAGAACACTTTTTACGAATAACTATCTGGTTGAATAAATTTAAAACGAGGAACAACCCTCTTGAACACTATGAATTTAGACTATACTTAGTCCACAATGCTCCAGTACCTTGCTTCTACTCCGGTTCACAATTTAAAAACCCTAAAACAATTGCCTTTTCTATATCTACGTACGGTTGTCAATTCAACAAGCGGTATTCGTAATTTAACACCCGATATATCCAATTCTCCAAACGATTATTTCCAACATATTTTTATACTTCCGAAATGATTACCAAAGTTCCAAAAATATTTCCTGACACATAAGGTAATTTCTTTATATCTCACGTTTAATTACGTACAACTTTCGTTAATCACCAAACCAACAACAAATACCTATTTTTAACACCCAATACATACAACATATACACTCTAGTATCAAAATAACTCTTCTACTCCAACATTAACACATGTGCCCCCCCTCTTGTCTCATAATTAATTGCTAGACAAAAAAAAAATTAGCCAACAATTGTCCTTAAAACATGGAATATTGTTTTGTATGCTTGACTAAGCCAATGTTTCCCCCTCCCCTAGCCAATCGGCCCACTCCATTAAACCTAGCCAATTATAACTTTTGACCAACTATTAACACTTTGAAAGTCTCTTAGTATAAATAAGGTTAAAGTATTATCATTTTCACTAGCTAGTTAGAAAGAAGAGAAAAAGAAGATGTCACCTCCCATTCTACATATACAAATCGACACACTATAAGGAGCAAGGAAGGAAATATCTTGTTTGTGGTTAAGATCAAACATACTTAGCATACTCTAGCAAGGGTTTGGAACACTAATTCTTGAGTTAATCAAGTATTTTACATTCTCATCTTACTAATCCCCTTTTGTAAGTGATCTTTTCATTGTTAAACTTCATGCTTTTCATGTCATAATGCAAGTTCAAGTATATATTGTAGAATCGTTGTAGCTCAAGGTTGTTTAGACCTCATATTATCTAGGACACATAATATTGATACGCAGCGGAATAAACAATAAGAACAACAATATTATGAACAAGGTTTTTCCACCATCACCTCCAATTCTATTCGATCACAATAGAACGTGTTATCTACCTATAACAGGGATCAAAGACACCTCTGATCTTGGAGGTAACAAACTAGTTCTAGGCGTTTACAATGAACCACGCCCTAGAACACACACACACCCCTTTAGACTACATTGTGGAAGACTTAGTAAAACCTATGTACCCTTGATCTCTTTATATAATAGATGATATAGGGTTTACAAAAGATATATACTAAAAGTAAAAGATTTCGTAGTAATCTTTTCTTTCTTTGAACTTTCATCTTTTGTCACTTTAAGCCCTTTTTGTTTCATTCTTCTATTTACTTTGTCTCATCAAATCAAGAATCCCAACATATATACTTAGTTATCACTTGGTACATGTTGATAAGGCTTTGTATTCACAATGATCCTTTAACAAAAGATCATGTTTTGAACAAGTTTTGATTACAAGTAATTGAGTTAGTAAAAATCTCCACAAGAAAGTGATGAAAACATCATATATATATATATATATATATATATATATATATATATATATATATATATATATATATATGTATATATATATATATATATATATATATATATATATATATATATGTGGTGTGTGTGTGTGTGTGTGTGTGTGTGTGTGTGTAAACTTGTGATTTTTACCAACCTTGATGATCATTTACATGAACTCTTGAATATTGTTAAGTTATGGTTAGACCACTTTTGTTATGTTGAGAAGTTGGGGGATGAACTAGGACTAGATTTGGAGTTGTTGTTAAGTGGTTATAATAGCTAGAAGATTTGGAAAAATGGTTTGACACATTTAATAATGAATCTGTCCCATTTTGTAAAAACTATAGAAATCAGTAGGTTGCGGGTAATTTTAGGCTAGAAATATATAAAATGGACTTAATAACGAAAACGTGGTCGATTGAATGAGTTAAAACGGGCTTATAACGAAAAAGATACACTAGTTTCAATTTTTACGACGAAAACTGCATTTTCAGAAATTTATGAATCTGTCCAGAATTTGGAAAGATCAAAACTGATGATAAATGGTATCTAGACTAGCCGAGACCTTGAAAAGCCGATAGTATACTTAAATACCTTCGCGGGGATAGGTTAAACTTAAGAAACGAAGCTACGACGCAAAAGTTATGGCTTAATAAAGATTTACGTCGACATATACGTGACAGCTTCTATTTTTGCTATTAGAAAGCTGTTAGGATTATTTGGATTGGATTTTGGACCTTTTGGAATACATTTCGGCTAAAATGACATAAACGGAAATGATAGAACATTATACATATTTATTAGGCGCGTTAGAGATTTTTGAAATACCTATTAACAAGTTACGCTTTCTAAAGTGGAAATTTTCTAAATAAAGGATCAAATTGACGCAACTATATTTTTGGCGATAAACATTACAACAAACATGTACAAGTGATAAAGTAGAGTATGAACTTGCATGCACGACATCATTCCATGACTTAAATCATATCATTCGTATTAGGTTACGAGTAGTTTCCGAGTCCGTTGTGCCTGTATATCTTGGAATTGTCGTGCCATATGTCTTGAGACCGTTGTGTTTTGCTTCTCGATGCCAGTCGTGCCAGTTGTGATCCTTGCATTGCTGTGGCTAAGGTGAGTTCATGGCCCCTACTTTTACTTGTTTTATAACTGTTTTGGGGGAGAATACATGCTCGTTGTTTTTCACTAAACTCAATGCTTTACAAATGTTTTTATGCTGTAAACTACTGTGTTACATGATTTTGGACATATATGTGTGATGAGGTGATTATAAGTTGTGACATGCTTGTTTGTGAGTACATGACTGTGCCACTGTTAACTCTCTGCGGAGGGCCCACAAGTTATAGGTTCAGTTGGTGTAACTGTTAACTCTCTGTTGTGAATGATGTTTGAACTCGGGAAGCTTATGGTTCAACTATTTTGTTTTAAACAAACCTATGAACTCACCAACCTCGTGTTGACCCATTTTAGCATGTATTTTCAGGTTCTTAAAGTGTTAGCTCACATTTGGCGGCAGTTGGCATGGCATGGCATGGTTATAGGATCGATACACTTGGATATTCATTTGGGGACCGTTGTACTTATTTTATGGGCCTATTTCCGCACCAAAATTTAACAATGTAAATTGATACTTTTGATTAATCAATTATATTCTAAATGATTGTGGTGAAAAACCGTTCTTTGTACTTGTGTTGTGATACCAATTTTGTAGCACCATAGCGACATTGTCTTCCCCTGCGACCCAATTTTTGGGGTGTGACAACCACTAAATCAACCAACTGATTTCTAGTAGCAACCAACATCATTCTTCAAGATTGTACTCTAAAACTTTCTGAACTACTCATTCAACATCGATCTTATTCCAGTTTCACTTGGAAGCCCCGATGTCATCAATGGTATGGATTGGATACCCAAGTACCGTGTCATTACCATCTGCGACGAGAAGATCATCCGTGTACCTTAACCTATCGAAATCATGGATCGAGAGCTCAAACGACTTAAGAGAAGTCGTATCCCTATCGTCAAGGTTCGTAGAAACTCTCGAAGAGGTCTCGAATTCATGTAGGAACGTGAAAACGAAATCAAGTGTAAATGTCGTCAATTTTTCTCAACTCCATCGGGTAACTCTAAGTGAAAACCGAGGACGGTTTTCCTTCTAAGGTGGGAAGGATGTGATAAACGGTAATTTTCCCACTAATATTTTGATAATAAATGTTAATTTATTATTACCGAGCTGATAAATTAAGCATTCATGAGCTTGCATAACTATTTCGGAAAGCAAACCCGCACACTGTTGCATACAGTAACTCACAAACCTATTTGACTTTATCAGAAAAAGTGAATTTTTCCACTTTCTGACACTACAGACTTCAATGTAATAAAAATGAGAGGTTATCTCGTTTTTCCTGAAAAACGACACCATACGCGTACCGACACCACATTAGTAACGATTTAATTTTATAATCTATTTTTAGAGTTGATAAATTTTACTTTTATACCAGTTTTAAAAAAACGTCTTCAGAATTATATTTCTAGCGTTTATACCAAACCGGGGAAACACGATTACACCTCAGCTCAACGGGACACGGGGTACATAAATTACACTCAAATATAATAAACCAACCAAACCCTTATCCCTTCCCCTTTGATATAACCGCCCCATATACATATCTGCGTTTCATTTTATCGTCTTCCTGGCTTCATCTCCAACGCATCCCAGATCAATCTCCATCAGAGGCCTAGGCTACATCGACTTTATCTCTTACCAATGAAACCATCGCCATCACTTCCCATCTCCCCATGGTCAACAATGAGAAAAGATTTAGATATTGAAGAGTGAGAACGATTTATGCTTCGTATGGCTATCCTTCATCTGAGTATGAAGAAAGAGGAGTAAACATATGCAAGTTTTCCTTCTATTTATTTTGTCGAAGACCAGGAACATCACACGGCCCTTATATGTAATCAATTCACAAAAACAATAGATTCCAAGTGTTGATAAAGTCTTGTTGATTTCGGGGTTACCTTGGGTTTGTTTTGATTATCAAATATTTGGTTATATATTGTACCTGGGGTCGTGTTTCTGGTCTCCCACTCGAACGAACCACGCTCACTCTAATAGAGGTTTTCTAAAATTCCTTCTATTTGATATCCTGATATTATCCTGTTGTTGTAATTTGGGGTTACAAGTTGTAAACTTGTACTGATTTATTTTTATCAATCGGTTCATATATATATATATATATATATATATATATATATATATATATATATATATATATATATATATATCGGTTCATATATATATATATATTCTGGGGTAGATTTATTTTTATTATAGTTAATCTTGTGTGGCAAATTAAATAAATCAAAATCTAGAAACCAAGATTTGGCTCATGGATTAGTAGTACTTATTTTGTTTTGCTTATGTTAACAGCTTATTTTGTATAAACTAGGCTGTGTTTGATTGTGGCTTAAGTTTTGTGAGTCGACCACAGTAGTGGGATTTGCTGTTTTCGTGAGTCGAAATCACCACAGTGGTAAGTAAATCATCGGTTAAGTTGGCATAGGTTTCGGTTAGTTTTATTGGTGCTGAATTGTTGGTCATGGTCGAACCTGGAGCACATTGTTTTTGTCAAACGTATTGATGATGGTTCTATGTTGTTGATGGCCATTGTCGTGAACCACAGCTCTTGTCAAAACCCTCGACTTGTAACTGCTAAATGTAAATTGGGTTGGTCGTTTATTTGGTCAATAGGCTTATTTGAAAAGCATAGCCAATAGGCTAACTTTGGTCATAAAAATATGCTACTTTCATTATAGATGGATTAGTTGGTGTGTCTTAGAAAAAGGAGTTCAAGTTACGTTCGTCTCCCTTACATCCGTAGTTGAAATGCTCGGACAGAAAGGGGTGAGTCCTTGTCTAGAAACTGTGTCAAAGGGATGGGAGTTGGTTCCCGATACCGTGGTTTTAATACAGAAACAAGTGAATACTTGGTATTCTAATTTCTCATCCTGTATCAAACTTCATCAACTGTTAGTGGATTTTACATGCTAAAACTATGTTGGCTGTCTAGCCTTGTCTGTTTAAGTCGAAAAGAGAGTTTAGGATTAGCGTTAAATCCATGAGAAATGGTCTGGTAATTGGGTTTCTTTCCCAGTTGGGCCAACGCCCTTTTTTATAAATTCCAAGAGTCCAATTTCGGGTTCACATTAGGCCACAGCCCTCACCATCTAAAACAGCCATAAGGCGTGGTTGTTGTTTCACTTTGGGCCACAGCCCACTGCATATAAACGAGCATTTTGTTGGGATATGCTCGTGTCATAATTACTAATTATATGGCTAGACATATGTGAGCCTATGGGGTCACACACATATACACTGAGGTGCCACTTTATATGTCGTGTTTATTGTATTTACGATATATAAATAACCGTAAGTAACCAGGAACCGCTATTGGGATTCTAATGAATAAGTAATGGACTTATTACATTGGACTAGAAAAATAAATGGGAAGCCCATTTGAGCCCAATAGAGGGCCGACCATAAGGGCTTGGAAGAGGCCTTTTGGGTTTTGATTTTTTGGTAAAAGATATCTCCAATATGAGGAGATCCTGGAAGATATAATTAACCAAAAAATCAAAACCCAAAAGGCCTCTTCCAAGCTTTTATGGCCGGCCCTCTATTGG
This sequence comes from Artemisia tridentata subsp. tridentata, assembly GCA_021014915.2. NCBI lineage: Eukaryota > Viridiplantae > Streptophyta > Magnoliopsida > Asterales > Asteraceae > Artemisia > Artemisia tridentata. The sequence goes on along the minus strand of CP139505.1, from coordinate 141,899,329 downwards.
GCTCAATTGGGCTTCCCATTTGTTTTTCTAGTCCAATGTAATAAGTCCATTACTTATTCATTAGAAGCCCAACAGCGGTTCCTGGTTACTTACGGTTATTTATATATCGTAAATACAATAAACACGACATATAAAGTGGCACCTCAGTGTATATGTGTGTGACCCCATAGGCTCACATATGTCTAGCCATATAATTAGTAATTATGACACGAGCATATCCCAACAGCTCCCACTTGCGACGTCATAATAATCAAGTAATTATACAAGCAATGGTTAGCGTCTAGCAACACACCACTGCCCCTAGAAATATGTGAGGTTAGTTTCTTAAACGTCTCATTTTAGATGGTTTACATGTCATCTATCCTTTTGTTTCAGATACCGTGTTGAACATTAGACATGGATCAAAAGTCATTCTAATAGTTCAACTATTATGTTTCTCGATATAGATATTGAACAAGATTACCAAGTGGGTTAAGATTCATCTTAATCTCATTTGGGTACGGCCATACAAACATCTGTCCAATTCATCGAGGGGCCCAATAGTATCTAACTCCATAACATGTGGAGGAACAAATCCTGTTTTGACTACACGTGTCATTCACATGCTTCATATCACTCCTGATAATGGCTTTTATAACTACCTTATTCAGGATAGCGTTTAACCATATCAAGGAATGAAATTCCACACATGCAAGACCTGCTTGCATCTCAAGTCTAAGGATAAGAGACATAACCTCTTACGAGATTCACTATTGACGACGATCCATGTAGTGAATACTCGTAGTTTGGGTCAATCCAATGTTCATCACAATGAACAACATGTGAGTGTGGCAAATAAATCACCAACACGCTCACAATTGTCTTAATTTGATGATACTCCCGTATCGTCAACCGACAATGGATAATTTTAGAATAAATAAATTATTAATGGATTAAACATGCAAATATGGAACACAGTAGTATAAATGAAGACGATCATACCAGGTATATCAATTCATTGTATAATATGACTGCTTATAGTTCCATTATCCAAATACTAAAAACCAGATATGCATAAGACTACTCATAGGTCGGAATCCGATGTTCCCACCATGATCAAATTATATTGTACAAGACAACAAGTAGTCATCCGAGTAAACTTTGAGAATACTTGTTTCAAAACTCATGAAAGGTTTGAATTACGATTGTCCTTTGTATGTGTGCATTCGAGTACAAGACGAGTGTTGCAACAATACATTCCATAGGTGTGTTTGAAGCTAGCAAAACACCTACTTTAGACTGCCATTTGAATAGTTTCTCAAACTATAAAGTATTCTTATTCTTTTAATGTATAACACATTAATGCTCTCAGTCGAGCACATCTAGTCAGCAATGTCATCATTCATGATGACATCCTAACACGACTAGGGTTGAGTATCATCTCAGTTAAATAAGCATCAGCGTATGCAAATAAAACAGAGTTCCTCAAATATCCGTAAACGTTTGAACATATCTTTGGTCCTTCGTAGGTCCATTATAATGTTCGTTTAACAATTATCTAATGACGTTCACTTAGATATTTGTTATCAACTCATCTTGCATTCATGCAAATGATAAACATAGCCCAATGCGTAATATGACTTACATGATGAATCCTTTAGTTGAACTTAAGATTTCCACTCATGTGTTCAATCTCATCAAGTGAGATTGATCATTGAGACTCCCCTCAATAACGTGTCATATTGTGTTTAGACTTAATAACCGCTTATGTTTATTCTAATAAACATATTTTAACAAGGTTGTCTGTTTTATTTTCTAAATCCCTTAAGAGAAACTTCATTCCAAACTAAGGATTAAAGTCTAGCTTAGATGGAATATTGTTTCTAATATGTTAACGACATATGAGATTTAAGAAAATAAATACAGTTCTCCTACTTGCTCTCAGTGTACTCAGGAGTAATCTTATTTAATAAAAATCAAATTAATGATTTTATAATTAACTTAAGATCTCAGCTCCTAGATGCATGATCTAATCCACACTTGGATCATTGTATCTTGTATACATAAAAAAAGATTATATGGATTCATAAACCCTTTTGATTACTCATCGTCCTCACAAAGGTAATCAACAAGAAAGGTGTTTCGAACTCCTATTGTCATATTTCATTTCCATGAAGATAGGTATGACAATTTTAATCATCTTTATACATTTAATGTTTGTAGATAGGAAGAGTTAATCATAGTCAATTACTTGAGTACGAGTAAACTCCTTTTACTACGCGTGCATTAAATGTGTGTACAAGATTGTCCTTTTGAGTCTTCTCATCAAGAAACTCATTCTGAACCTCACAGTCTAACTGATTGGTAAGAGATCAATCAAGCTCCATGAGTGATTTTCTTTCAAGGACTGCATCTTAACATTCATAGTTTTGAGCTACTCATCAGATACAATATCTGATAATGCATCTCAGTAGTTAGCAGGCTCACTATGATCCTCTAACTTTTGTCCCTTAGCATTGATATAAAAACTATATCATTCAGGTGCAAAAGGAATCCTTGCGGATTTATGAATGAGAGATATCAATCTATGGTTTAACATATGCATGTTCAACCTTAGTATGACATTAGTAAGTGTACTCAGAAGGTTGCTCTTGAATAACTTCAAGATCTAAAGGTTCTCCCACTTGCTTTTGTATGTAGAGACTAATCTCTAGATACTCAGCATCTTGAGTAACAATGAATTGTCTTCAAGTGGGACATCTAAAATACATCGTTAGTTCTTGACTCTAGTTTGTTAATTACTTACTCTTAGGTAGTTAACAAATTCAGAACTTCAATCAAGACATAATGAGATTCATCCCATGCCATAATACAATGGTGTCTTAAATTCCTTCTGGGTTGGAATCATATTGAGTGTACACATGGCACATCCAATTTTCTAACCTTGATGGCTTTGGAGGTAAAACAGTTTAAGTCATCAAGGATCAAACAATATCAATAGTGTTTGATTTTCCATGATGGACATACCATAAAGTTGCTGTATTCCATGAGGACTGATGTTGTGAGACTATCACACAACTCATTAGATGAACTTATACTTTTGGCTTACATATCTTCCAACCAGGTCAAACCAGATGACGTCAATAGTAATTTTAGCCTATTGCATACTTTACTTCATGTGTATGTTTTGACTAGAAAACACAAACATTTAATATTATACGTCGTAAGTGTACATGTCTTAACAAGAAGACATAACAAATCAACGTCTTACTTTACGTTATAAGTCTTTCAACAATTAACGGAATTTATGTTTGTGTCTTTACAAGAGACCTAAACATATTCAACTAAAGTAATTACGAGCGCCGACTCTTGGCCTCAATAGTATATTCAAGTTAATTTTGTACTTCATGATTATGAGTTTACAAGAAAACATAATCATATTTACTAAACAATTCAGTGAATATGTTGAAGTAGCTTTTCATGATATCTTGATATTTGTTCTAATTAGGGCAACATACATTTTATGTGTAGAAGTCCTAGTAGAATTTTAGTTTCTTACCTTTCAGTCAAGAAAAACTATTAGTCATATTGTTATATGTTGTACCTTGCACACAATTAAGATTCCTCACACTTGTGCATGGCACAACATCATGAGAGCAATATGACAATGTATAAGATAACATATGATTTTTAGTCAAAAATCAAAATATAGATATGTAGAACTTTATCGTTTGAATAATGAATCATGCATAACAATTTTATAGATAACATTTCAGGAAGCAACATCAGGAACGCGACAAGTTATCATATAAAACTTATGCAATGGTTCTTATATAAACTATGATGCTTAACACGTGGAAAGTAATGTATTATTTCAAGTCAATCTGGAAATAAGATGGGCAAGTTGTAAGGTATTAAAGCTTACAACTCCCACTGGATTAGACAACATTACATGTGTTTCGTCACCAGTAATATAATCACGTAGCTCCCACTGGATTAGACAACATTTTAATGTGTTACGTCACCAGTGGAGAGTGAGTGGCGATTGGATACTTTCCATCTTTCTTTGAATATCTACACATTATTGCTAATGTGAGTCACTTTGACTAGTAAACATGTACTTAGGTATTCAAGAAAGTGCATCAAGTTCTAACATATAGATGATGGGCTAGCCATCATTGCTATTTTAACTTGAAAATAGGCATGCATTTCCTTCATAATTGGTCTACTTCACCACAAGGGTATGTAGGACCATAGTGGGTTTATTGGGTTATGACAAACTGCTAGGTAATCATGCTAGTAATTGCCTTTACCACTTTGCGGTTTATTGATATTTCCGTCTTCTAATTATTTGAACTCATTTTAGAATGGTAGCTAGTACGAAAAAGGTCGACCAAGCAAGAACATGCAAATATCGCCAAAGGTCTAACCAATGAGCAAAATTCGCCATGGGTTGAAATGGCCCTAAGTTCTGACCAAAGAGGTTAAGTCAAATGCACGTGTTCTCTAGTTATCCAAATATCTTATATTCTTAGAGGTTTCAAAACCAAAACTAGGGTTATGAAACAATCTTGAAAGAATAAGATGTGTAACCATACTTAACCGTTTTGACTTTTACAAGACATCACGATTTCTAGAGTAGGTTTTCCTTGAGTTTGATTAGAATTAGGAAAATTCAAATATTCCTATTATGGCTTTTCCTCATAAAGAAAAAGGATAGGAATAAGTCTCTTTCTTACAAGGAAAGATCGACTTAGTTCGTCCTTTTAACAAGAAAAGAACAAACTCTTGTTTACGGCTTGCATTGCATTAATTGAATTTACAAAGTTCAATTTTAGTATTTTCGATAATTAATCCTTTTTAAAATTAACTACCCAAGTTTAAGCATATTAAAACAATTAATTTTACGAAAAGGCTAAGATCCTCATTGAGGTTCGACCATCACAGTAGACTGTCTACTAGAAATGGTGGATTCAATAGGTAGGTAACGTCGACCAATTGCATTACATGTGCAACTCTTAGATCTTTATGGGACTCATGGCACTAGTGAACAAGAAACTAGTGTCAAGCTGGCATGTTTAGTCCCATCTTTGCCTCGTGTCAGGGTCTGACCGCTAAACACGATTAAGTCATCCAATTTGAAAACTGTGAGAATAATCCTAGGTCTGACGCATGGAGAATAGTTACCCTGGGTTACAATTCAGCCTAGGTCTGACCATAGCCAAAAGGTAATTGCAATTGTTCTCATAACTGGACGGCATGACTTAAATTTTGACGGGTAAAGAGTTGTGATGTGGATCAAAAACGTGTACGAAAGAAGCATGCATTCATTCTTCGTAGCACAAGTTAAAAACTTTTCTTAACTTAAGTCTAATCATTGTTTTAATTTATGTGTGTCAAGTTGTCCATTTTCAAGACTAATATATATCCTAAGTGGATTATTATTTAGTTTGGACAATACAAATAAATAAATAAACAAACAATCTTAACTGGTTTAAGCGTTGTTTATAAAACAATGATTTAAGTTTCAAATCATATTTAAACTTAGTTAAACTAAATCATAAGACTTAGTCCAAAATGGTTTATGTTTCGTTTTAAGTTTTAAGAAAAAAAAATTTGATTTTCATGTAGTCACAACATACATAAAACAACCAAACAAACATACAACCACAATATGCAAAGCCTCAACCGATGAAAATCCTATGCTTGGTCTTGTGAGCCATCACAAGAACCAAGAGTCAACTAGGGACATAAACCACAACCACACGGAGGACTCCCACTTGCCCCAAGACAATCATGGGCAAGTAAAAGTCCATTATGCACTTGAAAAGTTGATTCTGTCAGCCCAGATTTTCTGTCTTGCGAGGCCCAAACGGCCTAGAAGGAGTCCTCCTCTTGCTTCGGCCCAAACTAGAGAGTTGTAGGCCCATGTCTTGTGAACCTGCACGAAAAAATTTAGCCAATCTTCTGGAAATCGCATTTTCCCATCAGGTGTCCAGCAGCTACTTTTGGTCCAAAATACTTCATTCTTTTGCCATTTGCTTCCAAGCTTTCGATTACATGATATATAAAGTAAAGCACATCTAATCTACTTTGTATCTACTGTAAAAATGCCCAAACAATGGCAAAACCAAAATGAAATACATTGCAAAAGTGCTGAAACAATGGCAAACCCCAAAAACAAGAAAATCAACCAACAATCACAATCACAACGCACAAGTGGTCTAGGTTTTCATCGGCTTTGCATATACACATAATAATACATTAAAATTATGATCATTACAAGGTGTTGGCTAACTCCATGGACAAACATGCATGTATTTGCCATGGACAACAAAATAAATAACAAGAATTAAATTGTTAGCCAACGAATCGAAGAAATTAATTAACAAGAATTAAAACCCCGAATGGTACGCGTGTCAAATGGCCATAGACTCAAAACCCACTGATATTAGGACCTTAGTAACATCATTTTACCACATAAAATTAAGCCTCATGGGCTGATTGAAAATCGGGTTATAAATCTATCAAAAAAACGCGTTTTTAGGCCATTTTACGGGTACCGAACAAGTAAACAATTGATGTATACATAACCAATGGCCATGAGATGAAAAAGTCCAGATCTTAAGACCTTAAATAGGTCTACATATTCAGAAAATATGAGCCCTAGGGGCTGTTTTAAAGATATACCTTTAAATCCATTAAAAACATGCGTTTTTAGCCATTTTTATGCATACTTGATGATCATATGACATCATATGATGGCTCGTGATACCACTATAGGTGATGTAACAATAAAATAACATATCAAATATATAAACTCAGCGGAATACATCACCAACAAGGATCCATATAGCCATATGATCAATCAAATGAATTAAACAAACATGTTATACCTTTGTAGCGTGATCCGGGAGTCACCACCAATGCTAATGGATCGAATAGAATAAGAACCACAAGTGACCAAAGGAGATCACCTCTACGAGCATTTAGGGTGTGGCTTTTGTAAGCCTTTGCGTATTTTTTTTAAGATGTGACAATGTCTAATAAACTTGCTTCGTATTTCGTATGTGTACTTCATACTTCGACCTATCCCGCCACATAATTACGACTCGTTCTACTTTTATCGACAACATGTTTCACATCACGTTTTATATCAAGCTTGAAAAAACATGCCTTATAACTAAAAACTAAATATGTATTCGGCACATGTTCCAAAACTAAAAAGACTAAACTTGTAAATATTTAATACGCTTATATCACCTATCTAATTTGTAAATACTCGAAATGGTATTTTATAAAAACCAACTTAAATTTTTTAAACTTATAAAACAACTACTACTAAAAGAAACACTTTTGTAACTCATAGTTATCACATGGAACACAAGCATGAATACTCGAGTAATGCCCGTTTTTCCCAAGGAAAGTAAATAGATATTTAACTTACATCTATCTTTCTTTCATAAACATCAAAGACAAAGTTTGATTTTCTGACTATGATAAATATAATTACATACATACTTAGCATCATAAATTCCTTTAACCATAAGGGCTATACAACCCGTCAACGCCTAACACGTAATCATTACTAACTTTCCGTACATCGTCTTTCGGTCATGGTCAACCCAAGGTTTATTCTTCTTTGATACTTCTATTATGGTATACTTATGTGTTTATACACTTCCAAGAGCCAATACTTTCAAACATTTAGAAAACTGTTTTCGAACTTAAATGCTGCCCACAAGCAACAACAACACAACACTTTAAAACTTTTGAATTAAATTTCATTGAGTCTTAAACTTAAACTGTGATCTAAAACATGCCTTACTAATCTAGGTCGCGTGTTGGTGCCGAACACCATCTGATTTATTGCATTATCTGACTGTTGTTTGCTAAGGTGAGTTTATAGCCCCACTGTTACTCTCATTACTTGTTTATTAAACTTTGGGGTGAGAAACATGCAAAACTTTTATTTGGACCAGAACTGAACTCATGCTTTTATCAAACTATTACGTAGAATTAGCCTAAGACACTGAATCCCACATGCCCAAACTCATGAACCGTCAATTCCTGCGGGGAAGCGCGAATGCTATAAATAGATCTATTGGGGTTGACACCCCCGTTCGGTTTGGTCAGGTTGACCAAATGCGAGCGTATAACATGTCGAATCACGAGTGTCACGGGATAGACACTTACATGGGCTTTATTTAACATGCTTCTAGAGCATGCACATTGTCAAGCTTCGGTTGCATGAACTTAGTGCTGACATAATAGACACCACTTTTGAGTGACATTATATTCATCTGATTTGCTTATGGTCCAGCTACTGCTTTATATTTAAACCTATGAACTCACCAGCTTTTTGTTGACTTTTAGCATGTTTTTCTCAGGTGTTTAAGCAACTCATTATTGGCAAGGCGTGGCAAGGCGATGGTCATAAACAAGTAATCCAACTGAATTTATTTTAACGGAGTATGTATTCCGTTCTTTATTATCTTGTGTTATGATTTCCAATTCAGTAGCACCCCATGACCCGAATGCTTCCGCAATACCTAATTTTGGGGGTGTTACATCATGTAATCAATCTATCTATGTATGTATATTCGACTGCAATTATTATATATGGTTTCTGGTTACATTTCGGACGCAAATTGTCCTTTATTAGATATTTAATAGTTTGTTGTTTATCGTATTGCAATTCGTTCTTAAGTAGTTGTTTTGAGATGAATATTTCTTGTTATGTTGATGGTTTGCTACAGCCGAACGAAAAAGAAATAAGAACAGAACATTGACATTAGTATCATAACAAGTTTGAATTATTCTATTATACGAGGATTTACGAACCCGTGCACTACACATAGGTTTTATCTAATTGTTCATCGTGTAATGTTTGTGTAAATTGTCGAGTTGTTAGTATAATGGTGAGGCTCAAATGTACAACAATCTATAACTCAGGCTGCTTCGGGAGAATTTTGTTGATTTTTGTAAGAATTTTGTTAATATTTAGGTAGATATAACTATTTTGTTGAGTTTATAGTTTAGTTCTTCTTGTTGTGTTTCATTACTTTTTTCTATATTTCTAGTTTAAGTTTTAGATAATGGGCTTATAGTATAATAGGTTTATACTCTACAAGTCGTGTTTTTTTTGCTTATGATATCGTAGTAGTGGCTTCTGTTCTAATAAAATCCTTTGTTGTGTGAAAAGCTCCTCAACTAAATGTTTGTTGGTTCATGTTCTTGTTAAGACATGAGCGATCGTTTGCCGTGTATATATTGTGAAATAATTAGTTTTCGTTAAGAAAATATTATTATTATCTTCGTATCGTTACTTAATTTACCAATTGTCATATTAATTCTTCTGTTGAAAAAATGGTATAGAAGATGTAGATATATCATTAGTTTTTCTTTATATTATTTATCACCTTTATACTTGCATTTTCCATTTTATAAATTTGAATAAACAAATCGCCACTCTCATTATTCAAAATGAAAGCTTTATTGTACTAAAATATTGTTGATCCCAGTTGGCTACTTGATCGATTTTTCTTAGCTTGTAAAGGTTAAGTAATATTGAATAAATCCAATACAACTTATGTAGAAACTGTTTTTTGTTATATCAAAGTTTATGCGGAATCTAAACTTTAATCTTAAGAAGAATCAAACAAACAATATCAAACAAATCACTTCAATATTATTAATAATACGAATACTCTTAAGTATTAGGGTTTACAACCTTGAAGTTTTCTAAAGAATCACGTATCTATCTCTATGCCCTAGGTCCTCCCTTTACAGACTAAGGAGTCCTAGTCGGCTTACAATTGCTTGCTATACAAGATAAATCTTAAAAGAATATTTTCTTTATTTATCTAACCGACTATACATGTTTATCTCATAAGCAGTACTAACTATACACTCTAGCAGTCTTAACTCTAACTCTAGCAGCATCAACTCTTCAGCAGTTGTAACTTTGTATTAGCAGCACCAAACACTTAATGTATTTTTCTTCAAGTTCATCAGCAGTTGAAACTCTGTAAGCAGTTGTAATGTTGAACTAGCAGTAGTAACATGTTGTCTAGCAGTAGTAGTAACCACTTGTATATTTTCTTGAACACCTTCAGCAATACTAGCAGTAGTAAAATACACAAGCAGTTGTAACCATTAATACTAGCAGCAATAATGACTTAGAGCAATTTCCATTAGCAGTCTTAACCAAACAAGCAGCAGCAGCTCTGAAACCCAACAATCCTCCCCTAAACTTGATATTTTCTTCCAAAATCATCAAGTTTCTCTTTAAGCTTGAACAATCACAAAGAGGATGATCCCAAACAATTAATTTTGTGGCTTGTCCTTGGGTCCTATATATTTGTCCATTTTTTTGAGCAACTGATAAGCCATCTCATCATAGGGATGTTGAAGTTGAAGTCTTTTCTTTCCATACAGCATCTGATGTATAATATCCTTATGAAAAGCTAAAGGATAGTCTTTTTCTACCAGCATGTAGATTATGAGCCCATGTACAGTCAAATAATGAACTCCACAACTCTGATAAATCTTCCATTCCAGGACTGTGTTGTGCCTTAGAGTTCTCCATACTTCATCCTCATGAGTTGGTTCAAACATCACTTTCAAGTAATCCCAGATGACTCTATCATAAATTTGTTCTGGTTTTTCATAACCAAATCTTTCTTTGTATAACCTCCATAGAGTCACCACATCTTCTCTGTCAAAGTGATGAATCATTTTTAGAAAGCTCACAAACCTCAAGGATGAACCATCAGCCCTCTTTATATCCCAATAAGTTGTTTTCCCATGCAATCCTGACTTGAAATCAACAATGGGTTGTTTAACACTTAGAGGCTCTGCATCCATGGCTTCTCCTTCAGGTACTAATGCAAGTTCTGTGTGAGCTTGCATTTGTTCTACATCATTATCACTTTGCTCAGTCTGCTCTTGCCCTTTGCTTTGCTCTTGCTCTGCTTTGTGCTCAGACTTCTTGTTTTTACTGCTTTTCTTTTCCAATTTTTCACCTGCTCTTTTTGAACTTGCACTCTCTTCTTTCTTTTCCTCAATGCCCTTCACCACTTCAGCATTCACAAAACTTTCAATCTTTATTTTGGCAATTCTATATAATTCTTCAATCCTGCTATCATCCAACTGTGATAACTTCTTTTGTTTCCAATTGTCCATGTTCTTCGAATATGAACACATGAAAGACCTTCTTTGTGCTTTAGTGGGTGGCTTGTTCTTCTTGGCTGCATATCTTTGTGCTGCATAGAACTTCTTTCTTTCATCAATAAGTTCTTTCAGCATTCTAGCTCTTTCATCTATTGAATACTGATCTTGCTCTTCTTGTTTGAGTTTCTGAGCAAGCTCCCAATCAGCATCAACTTGAGCTCTTTCCTCATCCCATGCAGCAATCAACTCTGCATTCTTAGCATCTTTTTCTGCAGCTATTCTTCTTTGTTCCAAAATTTTCTTGTTCTCAGCCTCAAACTCTTGTGCTAATTTCTCAGCAACTTCAGCATCAAGTTGCAGTTGCTTCTCTTTGGATAATGGTTTCTCCACAGGCTCTTCAATAAGTATTCCTTTCCCTTTGCCTTGGACCTGTGGAGTTGATTGTGTAGCTTGTGGTCTTGAAGATGGTTCTTGTATTACCACACCTTTAGTTATTGGCTTAGATATCTTCAGTTCTGCTAATACACTAGCAGCAGTTGTAACCTCTGGTGTAGCAGCACTAACTTTTGTACAAGCAGCTGTAAGTGGCTTACTAGCAGCAATAACTTCTTGACCACTAGCAGCAATAACTTCTTTGTCAGCAGCACTATCAGCAGTAGTAACCTTGGCCACATAGCTATCAATCACCACTTGATTCCCTTGGTTATCAGCAACCACAAAATCCATTGGCTCACTTTCTGCACCAACATTCTCAACCTCCTTAACCTCCCCTGAAGCTTTTCCTTCATTCCCCCCCCCCTGTTTAGGAGCATCATTTTGAGCTTCAGAAGATTGAACCTTAAGTTTGGGAGTTCTTGATCTCTTGATTCCTTCTAAATATCTAACCCTTCTCTTCAAAGCCTTAATTTCCCCACATTGAGCTTTGATTACTCCATCTTGAGAAGCAGTTAGAGTTTGCAGATCAAGAACCTGTGTAGACAGCCTGGTACATGTATCCATCAATTCATTCAAAAGTTCCATGCTATCATCGCCACTTCGGCTTGTGTTACCTAGCCCGAGAGGTGGATCATTGGAAAAGTTAAGCTCAGCCTCATCCCTAGGTTGAGCATCTGAACCCCCCATAGTTTCCAGGTGACTGGGTCCTTCACCTGAATCAGTTCAATGAGGACCTGACTCATTAGAAGTTGTCTTGGCTTGGGTCTTATTGATGTTAATACTGTCCTGTGCTGCTTCTAAGCTAGTCACAGTAGTGACAGCCCTTACCAACATGTCACTCTCCCCACCAGTGACAACCTCATCTAAAACATTGGGAATAGAACCACTAGCCTAGAGTAGCTCAGTGTTCTATGTGTGAGTTCTACGTTTATAGGTCTTTTTGGGTTATTGTTGAGATGATGTAGCCAAAAGTGTGGGTGTGTGATGGGTAACAGCTGGGATTGTTGCACCTTCACACATTTGGGTTTAGGCTAGTGCCACCATTGTTGGAAACAAAGGTGTGACTTTTCCTGAAAAATATTTTCCATCCCTCCTCATATTAGTGAAAACCTTTTTAGTAAGACAAGGAGTGGGATAAACTCTTTGATTGTCCAAAAAGAGTTGCAAAAATCTTGGATAGATAAAATATTTACTTGAAGAACTATCCAAGTTCTTTGTAACACCCCGACCCGACAAGGGCGGAGATGTTACAACAATGGTTACATATCAGAACAAACACAAGCATAAGACATAGATAATACAATAGAAATTCAAGGGTTACAAAGGAAAATCTGAAACTACAGGGTTACAATACAATAACTCTAAATCTAAATATAAATTCTTCTAATAATCTTCCATAGCTAGTAGGGTCTTCTAAAATCCCAAGTAACTCTCCACTCATACCCAGCTTCCAACTAAAACCTGCCGCAGGAAAAGAAATGCGGCTGAGCTACGAAAGCTCAGTGAACAGATATAACGATAACAAAGCAGTAGTAATGGGGTAGTGAAGTAAAGGAAATAATACAAGGTGTAACATGAGTAGGAAAGAAATGGAAAAGGTTATCAAGAATTGGTTACAATGGCTAAGTGTAAAGGAAACCATAACCCACCACCAGCCCAAGTTCAATTCAAGTTAAGTCAAGTGTCAAATCAAGCATAGGTTATAGGGTAACAGTAACAGTAATCCACTACGAGCCCAGAACATATCAAATCAAATCAAGTCATATCAAGCAAGGTGTACAGAGGGGAGACCTCGGTACCAAGTACAATATGAGGGGATACCTCCAAGGGGTGGAGTGATCGGCTCCCAAGAGTGAATGATGTGTATCGCACACACCCATCATGTCACTAAGTGATACAAATAATCAAGTCAAGTCAAGTACAAATCTAGGATGCATCCATACGCCCCAGTAGGCTGCCACAATGTCTTCCTCTACGTAACAAGTCAAGTATCAAGTCAAGGCAGGGACGGGATAGGACATCACTCTCCTACCCTAGAGTCAAGCCATTGGTGCATCAATGACAAGGACATGAAACCCTCATGCCTAGTATGGCTCGTAGTCTCAAACTGTGGGTCAAGGGTCAAGTATCAAGTATGTATCAAGTGTCGAGTGTACAAGTTCAAGTTTTATCAAGTGGTTCAAGTCAAGTCATATATCAAGAGGTTCAAGTCAAACGGTTCATATCAATGTATCAAGGTTCAAGTCAAGTTTTAGTTCAAATAGGTCATATCAAGATTTAAATCAAGGTTCATGGCAAGGTTCATATCAAGGTTCAAGGCAAGGTTCAAAACAAAAGATCAAGGCAAGGGTTCAAAGCAAAGGTTCTAATCAAAGGTTCACAATACAAGGGGAACATAGCAATGGCTTCAGAAATCCTAAATGAATCAAGATAAGAAATCAAGAGAACGAAGGCACCTTACTGAAGAAGGGCAGAATATCTGTACCTTATTAGCAAAACACAAGAATAGAAAGCTGACAAGGATCAAGTTACTCCTTCCTCGAACCTAAAGGAGTAGAAGACATAATTACAAATGGTTTTTAGTTATCTTTCCATTCTAAGTAAGTTTCCATTTTTAGAAAGTTTCCTTATTTAGCAAGATTCAAATATTATAATTTAAGTTATGTCATTAAATAAGGAGTATTATGGAAATAGGGTTCATTTTAGCAAATTATAATAGTTTAAGGTTAATTATGACAACTTCCCATATTTTAGGGTTTTAAATGTAAATATATCAAAGATAAAGGTTTAAAGTACAATTTGACAAGTTATTCATTTTAATCCAATAATTTCCCAAAATTACAATTCTAATCCTTCCATTTTAACAATTTTACAAGTTAAACCCTTTTATTTATTTAATTTACAATATAAACCTTATAGTTAAGTAAGTTACATTCTAACCTTTACAATATTCATGTTTACACATTAAGCCCTCAATTACTAAAAATTACACATTAAACCCCTCACATAATTAGTTATACGAATTGACCTTCTATTTTCATAAATTACAAAACAAGTCCCTTATTTAATTAAATTATCAATTCGTATTTATTTAATTACATAACTTACTAATTAAACCTTTTAACTACAAAATTTACACATAGGACCCCTATATTATATTTTATTCGAATTATTTCTGGTCCAATACATGTTACAAAAATATCCCATAAGTTTAATAAATTACAAAACAACCCCTTTAGTTTTTAATTAGAATTCGGTAAACATAAAAACTACTCAAACCCTAACCTAATTTTACCAATCATTACCAAATCATTAATTATACCTTAAAAGTGCATTAATTAACCAGATCTTCCACTAAAAACCCTAACCCTAAAGTGTTTGATTTTTATTTTATTTAAAACCTTATTTTTCTTAAAACCCGATTATAACAAAAATACACCAAAGGTGTTCTAGGCTTCTAAAAATTCAAGTAGCATTTTTCTAGTGTTATTAGACTCATATAAGATCAAATAAAAATATATAAAAGTTACAGAAAATTCGTATGATCAACCTAGGTTTATTTTACGTTTTTAGGGTTTAGTGATTCGTAAATTCTCATACGATTAAACAAGCATGCATGGGTTGATTCTACTATTTTATACAGATCATATGGGATGTAATAAAGCCTAGAAAAATACAAGAAAGTTTTTACAATAAGTTGAATGAGTTGAGTGAATTAATTACCTCTCGCTAAGAACAAGACAGGCAAGCAATTCGAAATCGTGCAACCCAAGCTTCCTAAATTTGAAATCCTATTTTTCTAGCCTTCTTTGAACTCAGTAGATGCCATGAAAAATACTGGACTAGCTCCAGGAATTTGTGTGATCGAATGGGAGTTTTATTTTGTTAATCGGTTTTAGGGTTTTTAGAGTTTTTAAAGAATCGTATTTTGGAAAAGTGTAGGACCGAATATATATTAGAGGAGAGGGCATGGAATGTCGGTTATAGAGTTGTGATAATGTCAAAATTCTGATTTCCAAAGATCTCTTTATATTTTGTAGTAATTATCCTTTCCTAATTTGATTTTAATAATTTAATTAATTAAATAAAATGTAATGTATATTAATATTCGGCCAATATGTATTTTAAATAATGTGAAAAACATTTTTATGATTTTATTTGGTACTAGTTTCCAAGAGTTTGGGATTTATTTGGTGTTTTATTTAATTATTAAGTGAAATTTTAAGTTACAAGGGCATTTTGGTAATTTTGCATGATTTTAAATTTTGGGTATTATAACTTCTTCCCCTCTAAAAAGAAAATTTCGTCCTCGAAATTTGCAAGGAAGCGGAAAGGCAATAGAACGGAAACTCATACGGAATGCGAACAAGATTTCAAATCAATTTAACTGTATCAACAGTAGAGAGCTCTACAAGAGTTCAAGATTTATAACTGAGGTCAACAGAATGCAAAACGAGAGTCTGAACTCATCCAGATATCTAATGAACGAAGGCAAAGTATACGCACAGGTAGAACGAACCTAAGGTCTCACTAATTACGGATAAACCAACGGAGATCAAATTCTAAACTTCTTAGGTACTTCCCAAGATATCCTATGGCCACAATGAGGGCACGTTATATGGTGTAAGTATTATCACGTTGGCCAGGCGTCATAATACTAGCACCACATAAATATGCCTTCATGATGATCATACTTTATCTCGAGTCGGAAGCAAAACAACCTATCGTAATCCACCTAGTACTTCTACAGTCTTAAAGGTCAACAAAATCAATGTCATAGTCAAGGCACGAATCAGAGTGATGCGGAAGCAAAGATACTTAAACAAATGCCTTATAGTCTACCCATTCCTCACTAGTCAAAACTTAAGTTCATATCAAGAAATCCTAAAGCAAGTTCTCAAGGTGTTCTCCTATGTTCTTATAGTGGAAGCCTAATGGTTCAAAACGCACAGGTCAAGGGTAAATGTATTACAAGTCGCAGCCTTGTCTCTGACACCATAATATAGGATAGACCGGTGCTAAAACCTTTTCTCAAGATATCTTCCAAACTGTTGGGGACCGACCCGACAAGGGCAGAGATGTCACAACAATGGTTACATATCAGAACAAACACAAGCATAAGACATAGATAATACAATAGAAATTCAAGGGTTACAAAGGAAAATCTGAAACTACAGGGTTACAATACAATAACTCTAAATCTAAATATAAATTCTTCTAATAATCTTCCATAGCTAGTAGGGTCTTCTAAAATCCCAAGTAACTCTCCACTCATACCCAGCTTCCAACTAAAACCTGCCGCAGGAAAAGAAATGCGGCTGAGCTACGAAAGCTCAGTGAACAGATATAACGATAACAAAGCAGTAGTAATGGGGTAGTGAAGTAAAGGAAATAACACAAGGTGTAACATGAGTAGGAAAGAAATGGAAAAGGTTATCAAGAATTGGTTACAATGGCTAAGTGTAAAGGAAACCATAACCCACCACCAGCCCAAGTTCAATTCAAGTCAAGTCAAGTGTCAAATCAAGCATAGGTTATAGGGTAACAGTAACAGTAATCCACTACGAGCCCAGAACATATCAAATCAAATCAAGTCATATCAAGCAAGGTGTACGGAGGGGAGACCTCGGTACCAAGTACAATATGAGGGGATACCTCCAAGGGGTGGAGTGATCGGCTCCCAAGAGTGAATGACGTGTATCGCACACACCCATCATGTCACTAAGTGATACAAATAATCAAGTCAAGTCAAGTACAAATCTAGGATGCATCCATACGCCCCACTAGGCTGCCACAATGTCTTCCTCTACGTAACAAGTCAAGTATCAAGTCAAGGCAGGGACGGGATAGGACATCACTCTCCTACCCTAGAGTCAAGCCATTGGTGCATCAATGACAAGGACATGAAACCCTCATGCCTAGTATGGCTCGTAGTCTCAAACTATGGGTCAAGGGTCAAGTATCAAGTATGTATCAAGTGTCAAGTGTACAAGTTCAAGTTTTATCAAGTGGTTCAAGTCAAGTCATATATCAAGAGGTTCAAGTCAAACGGTTCATATCAATGTATCAAGGTTCAAGTCAAGTTTTAGTTCAAATAGGTCATATCAAGATTTAAATCAAGGTTCATGGCAAGGTTCATATCAAGGTTCAAGGCAAGGTTCAAAACAAAAGATCAAGGCAAGGGTTCAAAACAAAGGTTCTAATCAAAGGTTCACAATACAAAGGGAACATAGCAATGGCTTGGGAAATCCTAAACGAATCAAGATAAGAAATCAAGAGAACGAAGGCACCTTACTAAAGAAGGGCAGAATATCTGTACCTGATGCGCGTGATGTGTCGTTGCGGTTTAGCAGTTTTAATGCCTACTCAAGTTTTAAATTTATATTTAGCCGACTTATCAATAACACACACACTTAACGAGCAGTGTACCCGGTCAGTATGAAGATAATGGTAAGTAGAGTGTCGATCACTAAGAGTGGAACGTATTATCTCGTTATTCTAATCAGTATTTTAATATCCTAACGCAAGGGGGTTTCAGCCTGAGAGACTGGCACGATTTGTTGTAATTAAATAATAAAATAAACAAATAGGCACGAATCAGCAAGTAGCACACACGTACACAGATAGATACTCGAGACAATAAGAGGGCTGTCCTTATGATTAAGTAGATTGTCACTTGTTTTATTGATAGCTTTATATGAAGTGTATGTAGTTAACCCTTTCTCGTTGGTCCTATTCTTATCGGCGAGTAAACCCTTAATGATTACTTATGTCTAAAAGTTATTCCTAAGTGATCAATTTAGAAACAACCGTGGGAGCCACATTATGTCCCGCAGTCAAATGCCCGCAAGCCACTAATAAACACAGAGGTTATCAATGCACTAATAAGTAGTAACCAAAGACATCAACATATAAACTTTAATTGATGGGAAAGCAAGTATTAAAGGGAGTGCAATCTTTCCGTTGTCACATTACACAAGCCACCAATCCTGATGAATTAAAGTTTGCTAACACAATAAAACAAAACTACTTAATGAATTAAATACATGCAGCACCTTCTTACAGCTCTTGTATCTTCGATTTAGGTGTGTCTTGTGCTGCCTCCTTGACTGAATTCGTCCTTTTGCTCTGCTGTCCGAACTTCGGTTTTTAGGGTTTCGAACTCTTAAATTCGTCTGGTCTACGGGGTATTTATAGTTTCTGTCTGAGGGAAGATGCGGCGCATCTACTAAGTAGATGCGGCGCATGTACTTAACTTCGCGTGGGGTCCAAGATTATAATATTCAGGAATATTCGTACACCGCCAGAAGATGCGGCGTAACTCTTGATTAGGATGCGGCGCATGTCCTCTTGTATCTTGGATCGTATCTGGTGATATCTTGATAGAGATGCGGCGCATGTTGATAGTGAGATGCGGCGCATCTGGAGCAGAATTGACTTGATCTTGTCCATGTCAGTAGACTTCCACTTTATGCACGTTTTGCTCCATTATTAGTCCATAATCGCTAAGTTTCACCAAATGCTTGTTTTTACCTGAGAATTACAAAAGTAAACAATTAAGTATCAATCCTCATACATAATATAGTAAAACAAGTCAAATTAATAGGATAAATGATAGTAATAAAATGTACTTATTTGAGTTCATCAAATATCCCCCCACTTGAACTTTACTTGTCCCCAAGTAAACCTTAGAATTTCTCTTATGAAAATGTTTCCTAAAAGATGTTAGGATTTATTTTTATATTTAAGCATGTATTCATTTATTTCATAATCACACAACTAAACACTTAACGAATTAGAAGTAAAATAAAATAAGTCGATAAAAGCAAATCTAATCGTTTAACTGTCCAGTCGCGACGAATATTCTATCATAAGCTTGGCAAGTATACACATCTCCACCACTAAAGCTAAGGAATAACAAGTCTAAAGCGGTAAAAAGGGTTTTTAGGCTTAAGGGTTAATTATTCTTAATCACTATCGATCTCAAATTCCAGAAAAGGCGACAAAATCACAAATACATGATCGAATCCACGAACACGATACTTGCAATTGCTCAAATCCTTAACTCGAATAGGCTAAAGATAGGTCCAAACTTTACCAATAATAATATATCAAAAAGGGCGACAAAATCATAAATACATAGCCGAATCCACGACTACGATACTTAAGATTGCTCAAATCCCTAATCTCAATAAATCAAAGGTTCGGTTGGATAAAGAACAATACAGGGTATGGATAACATTTGGGATATAAATTGGTGTAAAAATAAAAATAAACAAAACAAAACAAATAAATTAAAATCCTAAGTGTGGTTAATCACTATCCCAACCATCCCATGAATAAGACTCATATCATTGAATAACTCACGCTTTAACACTTGAAACACACGCTTTAGGTAGACACGAATTATACTCAACAAAATCTTAATCAAAGAAAAAAAAACTTAATTGGCGTTCCCATAACTGCCAATTCCCATTCAATCCATAGATATAATACAACAAATAGTGGTGATATCGACCACTTACATAACTTTACATAAGTTGGTTAAATCAAACATCCAACTTTTCTTTCTTTCTTTTTCTTTTCTCATTTTTTCGATTTTTTTTTTTTTTTTTTTAAACTTTAAACATAAACATAGATGTGTAAAATTTCACCACATCACTACAACTTTCTTTCCGGATAATTTTTATTCATACTTTTCATACTTTCAGAAATAACGGTAATAGTGAAAGTAGTAAACACACGAAAAATAAACTCAAAAATATACAATATTTACTTTCACTCCAATTTGCATTATGCAATTTCCCGACCTAACCATAGATAATGAATTACGCACGCGAACACAGGTAATGTAAGGAAACACACTCTGCCTATAGCAATTAACCAACCACGGATTCTAATCTACAGGGTAGGCTAAGGTTTAAGGTGTAACGAAACATTTTAAACATAGGTGTAAGAAACGAAAGGAATGGCTCTGAGGGTTTTTCTAGGGGTATCTTACTCTAAAAATGAGAGTAACAAAAGGTTTTATACGGGGGTTAACTAACCAGTGTAGTTAGTCAATAACACATAACATATAAAGGCTATTTGGTGTAATCCTAGAATTTTACCAAGTTAGACAAGTCATTCCAATTATATAAATAATACTCATTATGGTGGTCTCGAATAGTATACAAGCCAAGTTCTAAAGTTTACAAGTCACCGGCACACTCATAGATTTGTGAATTTTGAAAAATCACAATTTTTGAAAATAACGTCATGTGTGCAGTTATGTAACTTAGATCTTAAACAAAAACATGCTAAAAAATTTTAAATTTTGATATATTAAGCACATTTTAAGCATAATTTTTGAAAAAGTAGGACAAGTAATTGTTAAGTGTTCTAATTCTCCAATCCCCCCACTTAAGTTAAACAACGTCCTCGTTGTTTGTATAAAAGGTTAAAAAAAACTGGAAAATAAAAGAATTAGAACAAGAAAAACTCCCCTGAGATTTGCTCGGTATGATCCTCCATTTAGTATAAGAGCAAAAATCATCTTCTTGTGGATTAGAACCTTAAAACTTCATACTTTATGTATCCACAGGAAATTCAGGAAACTATAATACCACCAACACTTTAAAACACACCTAAGATAAGAAAGGTTCAACTTGCATAACACATTAGTAGTTCGGAAAAATAAAACTTAAAAATTAAAACTGAAAATCATCAGGTCAGTCGATGCGCCGTATCTTATTGAAGAAGATACGCCGTATCGAGCCTGGAATAGATACGGATCAGAATAAAGATGCGCCGCATCCTTAACCAGGGATGCGCCGCATTAAAATAAACTGATAAATAGTTTCAAAGTCGAAAATAAAAATGCAGAAAAATAAAAGAAGATATGACCATTGCAGAGGATGCGTCGCATCTCAGGATTGAGATGCGCCGTATCTTCGTGCGGCCTGGACTGACTCGACAAATAAAACAAAATAAAGGATAGGATGCGTCGCATCTGTTTAGGCAGATACGGCGTATTAGAAAATTGGGCGACACGATGCGCCGTATTAGAAAATTGGGATGCGCCGTATCTATTTAATTCCGTTGACTAGTCAATAAGTCCTAGTTGGTCAGGGATACGGCGCTTTGGATATTTAGATCCGCCGTATCTCTATGTTAGTTAACGAAATTTAAATGAAGAACGTACCTTGGCCTCCGCAACACAGTTCCTTATACATCGAATTAGGGTAAAAACGGCACACCATATAGATGAATTCAAAATAAGAGTAATAGGCATAAACGTTTCATTAATAATTGTAATCTTATTGTTTAGTGGATAAGGATTTATTCCGAGGTTAGGAACAAATATCGTTTTTAAGCGTGCAAAATTAAGATTACGATTTGAATCAGATGTATAACATGGATAATAAAACTGAGATTACAATGTAGAGAACTTTACTTTGGGCAGTTGAATTATCGTAGAGTTTACCTGGGATTCTATTTCAAGAATTAAAGAAGTTCAATGTTACCAGTACTGAGTTTTCCTCCACTCGTGTCGTCTTATGTTCGGTCACTTCAGCTAGCGTCTCTTGGTTTGGTTCAGAATGTAATCCTTCTTGGTGATGCTTGAGTCATCATTTATCCTGAAAATAAACAACTTGCACAAGAGAGTAGCGGACCGATCAAGGTAAATATCAAAAATCAACTATATTTATCAAATTATATTCGTCGTATTAACAAAAGTTAATGCGCCGTATTTTCGTTACGTTTAAAAATAAAAGATTTTTGATTTAGTAAGATGCGCCGTATCGACAGAGATCGATACGCCGTATCTGTTTAATAATTCGCAAACTGTTTTTAATTAAAATAATAGATACGCCGTATCTTCAAAAGAAGATGCGTCGTATGGCGTTAAGGTTTTAGAAAAAAAATTTTTATCAAAAACAGATACGCCGTATCTGCAAAAGCAGATGCGTCGTATAACTTTATCGCTTAAAAAAATTTTTTTATCAAAAACAGATACGCCGTATCTTGGGGAAAAGATGCGTCGTATCGAATTAATTAAACGCGTTGTATAAAAAAAATTAAACGCAATACGCCGTATCTGAGAGATCAGATACGCCGTATCGTTTGATTTAGCACAGTACAACGATAGCAGAACAGAAAAATACGAAAATAAAAACAAAAATTAAACACACAAATAAAAATAAACACACAAAAATAAAAGAAAACAATTAACACACAATACAACAAATATGCAAAATAGAACAATGATGCAATTAATCTAATAAAAAGAAAAACCTAATTAAAATACTAATCAGATTAACAGATAATAACAATTCACTCCCCGGCAGCGGCGCCAAAAACTTGATGCGCGTGATGTGTCGTTGCGGTTTAGCAGTTTTAATGCCTACTCAAGTTTTAAATTTATATTTAGCCGACTTATCAATAACACACACACTTAACGAGCAGTGTACCCGGTCAGTATGAAGATAATGGTAAGTAGAGTGTCGATCACTAAGAGTGGAACGTATTATCTCGTTATTCTAATCAGTATTTTAATATCCTAACGCAAGGGGGTTTCAGCCTGAGAGACTGGCACGATTTGTTGTAATTAAATAATAAAATAAACAAATAGGCACGAATCAGCAAGTAGCACACACGTACACAGATAGATACTCGAGACAATAAGAGGGCTGTCCTTATGATTAAGTAGATTGTCACTTGTTTTATTGATAGCTTTATATGAAGTGTATGTAGTTAACCCTTTCTCGTTGGTCCTATTCTTATCGGCGAGTAAACCCTTAATGATTACTTATGTCTAAAAGTTATTCCTAAGTGATCAATTTAGAAACAACCGTGGGAGCCACATCTTGTCCCGCAGTCAAATGCCCGCAAGCCACTAATAAACACAGAGGTTATCAATGCACTAATAAGTAGTAACCAAAGACATCAACATATAAACTTTAATTGATGGGAAAGCAAGTATTAAAGGGAGTGCAATCTTTCCGTTGTCACATTACACAAGCCACCAATCCTGATGAATTAAAGTTTGCAAACACAATAAAACAAAACTACTTAATGAATTAAATACATGCAGCACCTTCTTACAGCTCTTGTATCTTCGATTTAGGTGTGTCTTGTGCTGCCTCCTTGACTGAATTCGTCCTTTTGCTCTGCTGTCCGAACTTCGGTTTTTAGGGTTTCGAACTCTTAAATTCGTCTGGTCTACGGGGTATTTATAGTTTCTGTCTGAGGGAAGATGCGGCGCATCTACTAAGTAGATGCGGCGCATGTACTTAACTTCGCGTGGGGTCCAAGATTATAATATTCAGGAATATTCGTACACCGCCAGAAGATGCGGCGTAACTCTTGATTAGGATGCGGCGCATGTCCTCTTGTATCTTGGATCGTATCTGGTGATATCTTGATAGAGATGCGGCGCATGTTGATAGTGAGATGCGGCGCATCTGGAGCAGAATTGACTTGATCTTGTCCATGTCAGTAGACTTCCACTTTATGCACGTTTTGCTCCATTATTAGTCCATAATCGCTAAGTTTCACCAAATGCTTGTTTTTACCTGAGAATTACAAAAGTAAACAATTAAGTATCAATCCTCATACATAATATAGTAAAACAAGTCAAATTAATAGGATAAATGATAGTAATAAAATGTACTTATTTGAGTTCATCAGTACCTTATTAGCAAAACACAAGAATAGAAAGCTGACAAGGATCAAGTTACTCCTTCCTCGAACCTAAAGGAGTAGAAGACAGAATTACAAATGGTTTTTAGTTATCTTTCCATTTTAAGTAAATTTCCATTTTTAGAAAGTTTCCTTATTTAGCAAGATTCAAATATTATACTTTAAGTTATGTCATTAAATAAGGAGTATTATGGAAATAGGGTTCATTTTAGCAAATTATAATAGTTTAAGGTTAATTATGACAACTTCCCATATTTTAGGGTTTTAAATGTAAATATGTCAAAGATAAAGGTTTAAAGTACAATTTTACAAGTTATTCATTTTAATCCAATAATTTCCCAAAATTACAATTCTAATCCTTCCATGTTAACAATTTTACAAGTTAAACCCTTTTATTTATTTAATTTACAATATAAACCTTATAGTTAATTAAGTTACATTCTAACCTTTACAATATTCATGTTTACACATTAAGCCCTTAATTACTCAAAATTACACATTAAACCCCTCACATAAATAGTTATACGAATTGACCTTCTATTTTCATAAATTACAAAACAATTCCCTTATTTAATTAAATTATCAATTCGAATTTATTTAATTACATAACTTACTAATTAAACCTTTTAACTACAAAATTTACACATAGGACCCCTATATTATATTTTATTCAAATTATTTCTGGTCCAATACATGTTACAAAAATATCCCATAAGTTTAATAAATTACAAAACAACCCCTTTAGTTTTTAATTAGAATTCAGTAAACATAAAAACTACACAAACCCTAACCTAATTTTACCAATCATTACCAAATCATTAATTATACCTTAAAAGTGCATTAATTAACCAGATCTTCCACTAAAAACCCTAACCCGAAAGTGTTTGATTTTTATTTTATTTAAAACCTTATTTTTCTTAAAATCCGATTATAACAAAAATACACCAAAGGTGTTCTAGGCTTTTAAAAATTCAAGTAGCATTTTTCTAGTGTTATTAGACTCATATAAGATCAATAAAAAATATGTACAAGTTACAGAAAATTCGTATGATCAACCTAGGTTTATTTTACGTTTTTAGGGTTTAGTGATTCGTAAATTCTCATACGATTAAAAAAGCATGCATGGGTTGATTCTACTATTTTATACAAATCATATGGGATGTAATCAAGCCTAGAAAAATACAAGAAAGTTTTTACAACAAGTCGAATGAGCTGAGTGAATTAATTACCTCTCGCTAAGAACAAGACAGGCAAGCAATTCGAAATCGTGCAACCCAAGCTTCCTAAATTCAAATCCTATTTTTCTAGCCTTCTTTGAACTCAGTAGATGCCATGAAAAATACTGGACTAGCTCCAGGAATTTGTGTGATCGAATGGGAGTTTTATTTTGTTAATCGGTTTTAGGGTTTTTAGAGTTTTTAAAGAATCGTATTTTGGAAAAGTGTAGGACCGAATATATATTAGAGGAGAGGGCATGGAATGTCGGTTATAGAGTTGTGATAATGTCAAAATTTTGATTTCCAAAGATCTCTTTATATTTTGTAGTAATTATCCTTTCGTAATTTGATTTTAATAATTTAATTAATTAAATAAAATGTAATGTATATTAATATTCGGCCAATATGTATTTTAAATAATGTGAAAAACATTTTTATGACATGTAAAATAATATAATTTTCAAGCAAAAATTATTTTACTTCATATGGTACTAGTTTCCAAGAGTTTGGGATTTATTTGGTGTTTTATTTAATTATTAAGTGAAATTTTAAGTTACAAGGGCATTTTGGTAATTTTGCATGATTTTAAATTTCGGGTATTATACAAGTTCTTAACCATACCATCAAAAATTAACTTAGAAAAATTAAACCTTTGATCATTTTCAGCCAAACAAATTATAGCAGAAGCTAAATTACTACTAAATTTGTTCCACCCAATGGTTTTTGGACTTAGACACACTAAGACAATATGGATTAAGAATTTCCACTTATGAGAGAAGTTACCTTTATAAAATGTTAAAGCATTAGATTTTCTCTCATATCCCATCAGTGAAAGCTTTTCAAAAATTATAGCATTTGGAAGATTCTCAACTCCATTAGCATCGTCTAGAAGAAGATCTCTTCCAATAGACACCTCTGTAATGAGAATCCTCTGCCCATCTACAAGGGCATGGAAATCAATGATCTCAGTAAAATATTTTCCAAAACTGTATAATGTTAGAAGTGTATATAGTAGGTTTTACTATTAATGCAAACTTAATATAGCTTGCATTAAGGAAATCAATGATCTCAGTAAAATCTGCAGACTCATTGGACTTTTCTAAAAAGGCAAAATTATTGTGTGGTTCGGTAAAAGTTAGGTGCGACATAATGATTTGATTTGGTGATTTTGTGATTTGACGATTAAAACTTAATTAGGGCTTGGATGAGAGGGAATTGTGTGCGTGTGAAAATGATTGTGTGACACAATTGGGGATTTATACCCTTTAAGTAAAAAGTTACACAAACATACCCTGCAGTTCCAACCCTAGCAGCAGGAACCTAGCAACACTAAGTTAGACTTAGCAGCACTAACGTTTAACCAAAGAAAAATTTGCCCAGCAGTACTTTCCCAATGTCTTTAAAAACAATACTGCTTTCAATTATTTTGAAGGGATTAAGTGTACAGGAAGACACTTAATCTTTTTAAGTTGCATTTAACCTCTGGTTGTGCGAGAACCATTAATATCAGTATAAATACTGCCTGTGATCAGATAAACTCATTAAAAGACCTTTCTTGACAGGGTTTCCAGCTCGTGGCAGGTGTTGCCTCTAACACAAATGCATTAGATTCACTTTTGCTCGCTGTTCTCAATACCAGATATCCTTAGACTAACTCATTATACAAATAAAAGTATAAAATGGTAAAGAGTGAGTTAGTATAGTTACAATCTGACTAACTATGCCATCAATTCATGTTCAAAATAGATTGATTTCAAGAAAAGACTTTAAAGAATTTCCTAACTCAGGGGTAAACCTTTGTCAAGAGATTCCCAAATCTATTCTATCACTAATCAGATGCACCACAGCAAACAAATTACCACTTTCCTTCTCACACTCTGTTAGTGCAAATATTACGATAGTTAATCTACACGGCCTCGTTTGTTTTGATTGATGAAAAACATGTAACTTGATACATAACATAAAATGTACAAGTTACTCGTAATCATATTTTGTCTCAACATTCATTCAACACCTCTCGACTTCTCAAGTCCTCGTATGGTACAACACAGGTTCGTACATGTTTGTTATGTGGCATTATGATCAAACCCCTTAACAAATCATTTAGAATGTTTAAAATACGTTTAGAGTCATTAAGTATTTTAAAAGGTTTACCATTCTACTTCGAATCTCAATTTACATTTTACATATACAAGTACTTTTACTTGTACATCATACTTCCTAAGTTGTATTCATGTCAAAATAGATTAAGTACCACTTTAGGTGTCAAAATAGGATAAGTGCACTTTAGGTGACAAACTAAGACAAATGTGTTTACATAAAAATGATGTCAATGACATAATATCTTAAGTCCTATAATAGCATGAGTAGTTTAACATTTTTAGTAACACATAAACTAACATGGTACAACTTGGTAAACATATATTAGTTAGCTAGTATATACATTTTACAAGTTTACATTCATAAACATTTTAATCTAAATGGAAATGTATTATGACATCATGGCATGCACCACTTTGATATCTTTAGGAGATTTTGAAGATCACAAGAATATCTTGTTTAGATCCTTACTTAATGAAAGATATGGAAATATCTTGGTTAGATTTGGTGAAGATTTGGAAAGATTGTCTGTCAGGTTCCCACAGAACCAAAACATTACAAGGACGGATCCCTACTTTGGGATCCATCCCATCCGTGGGTTGCTAAGTCTGTTGGCTATAAATAGCAGCCCATTGTTTACTCATTTGTACATCACTTGAACATACATTTTCTCTACCCTTTTGCATACATTTAGATCAGTAGATAACCATGTAGTAACATACATTAATCACCCTTATCATCATGATCATAATTCTTCTAACATTCATCTTTTTTGTAAGCATATCATACCTCCTGATCCATTAAAAAGGCTTGGAGATCTTGCCATCATCATCCACCAAAGCATATCATCATATGAAGATTCAAGGGCACTTGTCATCCTCATTGATTGAAGACTTCTTATTCAAGAAGTTCATTTAGATTCCACATGCATACATATATGAAGATCTATCACAACAGGCTTAGGGAACTTGTGATCTTTATCCATTGAAGGCTTCCTATCAATGGAAGTTCATTTAGATTAGTCATTCATATCCAGTAGACATTTGTGTCATGGATCATCATTGTAAACATCACTGCATCATCACAATCTATTCACCAATAGATTAGATGGTTTATGTGTTTGTGCCATAAATCACAAGGTTTTTATGTTGGGCCATAAAACATAATGGGGGTGGTTGTACCCTTGTAAAAGAACTCGACATCTAGCTTAGTGTCGAAAATATTGTATAAGCGACGTTAGGTTGGTTCTACCTCGAACTAGATCCCGGTATTTAGCTTTGTACCGGAAAAAGTGTAAGCGACGTTTGTAAGGTTTTCTCCACCGAGAAGGGAGTTTGTTGATCTAGTGAAGTAACTCTCGAGTTGGGTACTCGGGGAGTGGAGTAGGGCGGAGAGGAACTCCGTGACCGAACCACTATAAATCATCGTGTTCGGTTTGCACTTTCTTTAACTTACTGCTTTACTTTTATGTTTGCATTATATGATTGCTTGTGTTGTGACTTGATGATTATACTTGTGTGACAACTTGTTTTAGTATATGCTAGTCATAAACTATAATTGGCATATGTCATATTACAACAAGCTTAATCGGATATTTGACACAACAAGTTTTAAGATTTTAAAACGGTAACGTATTCACCCCCCCCCTCTCTACGTTTTCACAATTGGTGTCAGAGCCAGGTTGCTCTTATTTTCAAAACAAATGGTTTTTTAAATGGAGTACGATCCATGTATCAAATTAACATTGAAGCGGAATATAATATGAAAAATGTTTCGCTAATTATACTTAGAAATTTTGTTGTTAAATGTTACTTTGTATACAAGCTTGAAGATGTCCTTGATAAATAAAAATATTTCTCAAAAGAATTAAGTGTCAAATTGTATGCTTAAAGCAAATTTACGAAAAATACGGTTTTAAAAGGAGCGTTTGGGATAACTATAAATTTAGTTGAAAAATCCCTCCGTAAATGATTTGATAAGTCACATAAGTAGAAATGATGCTAAAATAGGTGATATTCATATATATGTAAAGGAAACTAATCAAGCTTAGTATACATCGTCATATTTAAACACAAAGTGACGAAAAGTATCTTTCTTTTTATGCTATGTTATATGACTACTTATTTTGGTTGTTTGCATACATGTTGTTTTCTTATTGAAAGTTGTGATTGCACTTTTTTATTTATGATACATAAGTGTAAATCTTGCCATGATATTCATTTGCTTTTCTATTTCTTGTTTATGCACAATAGGACATTTGCTAGATTTTGTGCACCAAGTTGGAATATTGTTTTTGTATTACTTATAGACTTAGATAAATTTCTTTGCATATGTTATATTAAAATATGGCATAATTCACTTAGAAATGAGAACTAAGTAAAACTATTCAAGCGCTTTCAAAAATATTGTTTTTGCACAAACTCTCACCTAATAGTTCAAGTGTTAAAATGTGTCACTACCTTCAATGATTACCTAAACATATAGTATCTTTGAAAAAGGTGTTTGGTACAATAACAAACAATGATTTATGAACTATTATGTGCTTTATGGGATGATAAGTTTGCTACTAATCTATTATGTTAACTAACGGTTCATCTTGCAGGAACATAACATAGTTATGTTATCAATCTTCATTTTTCACGTTTAGTGAAATTTTTAGCCCTTGCATGATATATACCCATCCATGTGTTTATACATGTTTTATTGTTATTTCCTAATCTCACTGAATTAATTACAAATATTTTAGGGAAATTTACGGTATTTGAACGGGGTTCGGGGGTTCAAAATTGCCACCTGTTTACTTTTTTAGACTGACGGATGGGACGGAACCAAAAGTGTTTGGTTCCGTTCGTCCAAAATTTTGGTTCCGCCAAAATTTTCCTGACGAATCAGGCGGAACCAAATTCATGGTTCCGTCTGTGTTGTCGATTGGTTCCGCCAGCCAACAGTTAGATTTTTTAAATTTTCATTTAATCCCGCACTTTAGATCACTCATTCTTGTTACTAGGATACTTTTCACTAATATTCACTCATATTAGGATCATGTCATCTCACTTACACCAATAGGATATCCATCTCTGATCATACTTTCAAATTTTATGAAAATGCTCCAAGGTATCTTTCTCCATAAAAGAAGGAACCCTAAAATTGGTTCCTAGCAATCCGTGGACCACTGAGATTTTGTAATCATTACACACATTCGCTGCATTCTTTCGTCCTTCGCTCATCCTTTATCTATTAGCTTGATTTGTTTTATGAATTGACAACTTCCTAACAAATTCGGACTCATTGTTTGCAAAGATACAATATCAAAATCACAAGTCCAACTTATGACTATTGACATTGTCTTGTATCCACACATGTTGCCTCAATTGGTTAACATGTCATCCTTCAAGATAATAAGGATTTACATCGAGTTATAACTCACACTTAGATTATAGATGTATTATCAAGTCTTGCTATCCTTGAGTCCTATCCAATCTCAACAAAGTATGATTGACAACTTAAGTATTTCATTCGAAATATTCAAGTAAATTTGACTTACGATTGTAGTCATTAAAAGTCATATCCGAAAAATCAACACCCAAGTATTTTAACAACATATGTTAAAACACTTATCCTATCACGACTAGAACACTTACTTATCCTAACAAGTCACTTTCACCATCTTCCCATCACATTCACCTCTGTGATATGTCTCAGCCCCTAAGCTTCACAAACATGACCAAAACTTCAAAGCACTTCACCTACTAGTTGTACCAACCAATGGACCACAAAAATTAGTATCCATCCTTGTTGTCTTCAACATCTATGAAACCTAAGTACTCCTATAGTACAACAAACCTCTACATCACTACATCCTTATTTAGACACACTAGAAGACCTACCATCTAAATAAACCAATCCACAATCCTTACCATCATTTAAATCCATTGAGTGCATTGCTCAAAAAGCCCTTTGTCCAAACACTCGTACCGAATCAAATGCACGTTGAACAAACTCAACCATACTTTGCCACCTATAGGATTAGAACTTCCACCATCAAATGAGCATGATGCTCGCATTCATTGTTTATCAATTTCCACTAGGTTTAAGTAGTACTACTTTCACAAGTTATCAAAGTATTAGTAATACTTTGTAGTTAAACTTCTGCATAAGTGTCATTAAAACTTAAATCAACATTTTAACAACATATGTTAAAATGCAATCTCAAAGCCAACCTCATGCACCCCAAGTGACAATGACTCTTGAGGAGTATACATAAGAAACTCGAGTGAATTCCTCTTGTCATCATCTAGTAAATATAATCTTGAGACCAAATATATTTAGGATAGGTCTATCTGATTCAAACACTTTGGGTTCATATATTCATTTAGGAAAACATGATGTTTCGAAAAACATTATGCCTAAGAAATCATGCATTTAGTTTTCATTTTGTTAAAAGGATAATGCATATCCTATGCATCATTCACTTCTTGCGACATGAACGGTTGTGTTACAAGAGATTTCATTACACCTCATTGGCTAAATGATCTTGAACAAACATCTACAAGTTCTATGAACTAGCGTATCTCCCTTATCTTGTCATACTTGTTTTCATAAGCATGATAACTTTATCCCATGAGATAATCTTACTTGTTGAAAGATACTATATGTATTTATTTCCTTTCAAGCGTACATAATAAACCTTGCTCATAATCTAGTTCAAACCATGTTCATATCCAATGTTAGAACTACACATCTCTAGAGCATACACAAGATCTATTAAAGTTGGTAACTTTACTTAGATTCTTGTTGAATAAAATTCCAAAGAACTTTCTTGAGAACGTTCTTAATTTAACATATTTCATTATCACACACAAACACACTTCTTGGTCTTAGATGATCAAATCACTTTCATAACACATACTTAAACTCAACATAAAAGATGTCATCCATTAGATCATGCAATAACCTTAGATTCCAAACACAAGATTAAAATATGTTGACACATATTTGTCAAATTCTCGTGTAAAACATGACATCTTCATCACCTTAGTTTTAATAGATATAGTTGAGTCTCATTAAGCCAAGTATTGGTGAATTGTCATCTTTTATATACTTCAATAGGCAAAAATAGGAATTCCTATCTTTCTAACATAAGAATGACTACTGGAGAACCTATTGCACTAGAAACTCAATTTAACCTAACGGTTAAATTGCTTCCAGGAGAGAAGTTGGGTATGTGGAATCACCCGTAAAAATGGTCGTGTTTAGCCTGAATTGAGCACCGCTAGTAATAGTCTCATATTCATTCTCCAACTTGAAAAATCTTTATTCCTATACTTGCCTAAAAGTAAGTATTAAAATAAGATATTTTGTCTTGTCTTAGGAATATTAATCAAACAAGTAGTAGATGTGACTTTTCTTTCTTTAGTTTATTAAAATCACTTGCATAACACATACATGTGTCGATTACATGTTTTTGTTTGATATGATTAGCTATCTTGAAGTTGTTATGATAACTATTTGACTAATAGTCAAATGTGTAAACATTGAAAAGGTTTTGTCTGCATGGTTATATATTTCGTGCTACGAAATGATTAACATGATTTGTATGATATTTTCATTCTTTTGTTATATGATATTTCGCAAGATTAACATGTTACGTGTTAACTCATGATATGTCATTTTGATGCATGATGTTTTTATATGATGTTTCTATATTTGAAAGCTCTTTTCTTTTAATTACATTCATTGAGCCTTTTTGTAGGATAGCCTAAATGATACATGCTCCAAAATGTTATAATGGTTTGCATGAAACTTTCGTCTTGTTTCTTTTGTGACTTTGTCACACTATTTGTTTGCCACGTATGCACTTATAATTTGTCAAAGTGCTTCTGGTGTGATAAACTTTTAAAAGTGATTTTATGCTACATATTAATCACATAAATTGTCGTATTTACTTACAGATAAGTATGCTTAAGTGTCTAAACCTAACAACAAAACTATTTCACAATGAAGTATTTCATATAATGTCATGTTCTTGCATAATATGATTATTTGTCTTGATGCTATGTGGTAACTTTTTGTCTAGTAGTCGAATATGGTGTTTTGTTGATTTCTATCATATTATCATCTTTTGTCACTAACACTTTTGTCTTATAAGTTGATAACAAATTATTTGTTATCTCACTTCGTTCTAACTTTTATATGCTTATTTTGCATAATTGTAATCTCTTTATTGCTACGTAGATTAGTAATATGGGACCCATTCACTTGCATATAGTTTTTAAAGAAAATAAAATAAAGTTTTAAAGGCTTGGAATTTATGTTTGTGTATCTTTCAATCGACCTCTTTCCAAATCTCATTATTGCTTCCGCTTTCCTAAAAACATCTCCATCGCCTTTTAGTTATAACAATACACCTCCCATGAGGAAACCACATGCCTCGTCATGCGATCATCTCGCATTGATAGAGAAGAGCTACGTGACTTTAACGATGAAGTTCTTTGTATGCTAACCAACATCCGCAAAAACATTACTAAGCTCATCGCTTTCATTAACCTGCAACCTCCTAAACACTTTATCGTCATTCTTCATTCGATGCATTACACATTATGTTGGATGTCCACCGATTAAGGCAGAGAGAAATTCATTCACATAATTGTCTTTTTGTATTAAAGAACACTTACTCATGTCCCTTACATCCTCAAATACCAACACATAGGTTCACACCATTCAGTTAAAATCAGTTCACAAAATCACAAGTGTTTCAAACCTTCTTAACCCAACATCACATGTTTGCACCAATACCTCGTCAAGTGAAAAACACATCATGTGTTTGACAAACCTCTTAAACGAGAACCATTGAATCTCCTTAGACTTGGACTAGGATTAACGGAAACAAATTCGTAGTTATAAGTAAATAGATCCTAGCTCAAACCTTCGCTTGATCAAAAATGACAAAATCAAATTTTGGTCCCAAGGTACCCTTTGATAAGACGGACAGAACCAAAAATTTGGTTCCGTCCAATCCGTGGGTACCTGAGTCAATCTTTAAACTACTTAAAACAAACAACCCTCTCACAACCAACGAGTCCAGGATTTTCTTTTTTAACCTTAATCTCACAACTTCATTGTCTAGAACACCATCATAGGATCTCATCCTTTTCATTCTTAATACATATCAAGCACGTCATTGTCAGTGCAAACGATATATCAAAACCATCATTCTCAACACGTTGGTCTAACCAACACTCTCCCATCATATGATGTCATTCTCATCCTCATAACCTTAACCGTCTTCAATATTCCTATAGCATTTGCTATACATACAAGTTTCTAAATTCATTATAACCACCACCTTCCATCACCTCTTTCACTAATCATCACCCCCATGGATTAGCGAAAAACCTACTAGTAAACCAACACCAACACTAGCACCACTCACTCTTAATATTTCAACTTCATATTTTCCTTCTAGGCATTAATTTGTAGGCTTTTATCATAATATATTCTAACCTTTCTTATGATTGTAATTCTTATTAGAAGACTACACTTCATGAGATCTTTCATCATGGTTCTCTACTTTGAGTTGCTTGTGATTATATCATATATATATACACCTTATTTTTCTTTGTCAAAAAGATGAAATATATTGCACTAATCCTTTCATTGTAGGTTCATCATCTTATACGCTCGATCATATATAGCATACTCATATAAGGATGAAGTTTTCATCGATTATTT
The DNA here is from genome assembly GCA_021014915.2 of Artemisia tridentata subsp. tridentata. NCBI lineage: Eukaryota > Viridiplantae > Streptophyta > Magnoliopsida > Asterales > Asteraceae > Artemisia > Artemisia tridentata. The sequence continues at coordinate 141,864,008 of CP139505.1, read as the reverse complement.
TCCTTCTTTTATTGTAGGTGCTTCATGACGTCCTTGAACCAGGAGGAATATCTATCAAGCACTTATATTGCATCGTCTATACACTTGGTCGTATATGACATAACTGTCTAAAGACATAGCTTCCATTGTACTAATTTTTCTTTTATAGGTTCATCTTGATGCCCTAGAGCAAGGGGGAGCTTCTGTCAAGCATTTATAGAATGCATCTTATACACATACTCGTCCAAGGACGAATATAGTTTTGCGCTAATATTTTTTTTGTAGCTTTTTACTCATTCCTTGACGCCTCGATCAAGGGGAGCATGCACGCATTCATAATCATTATCATTCTTCGACACACCTTTGTGTTTCTACAAAAAGGAGGATAAGATAGTATAACATAGCTTACCCATGTGTATCGTTTGCTATGTGCATTTTCTTCATCATGAATTTCTCATATATATTTTTTGTCGCACAACACTAACCTTGATGTAGGGTAAGGGTCTAAATTTGATCCATGGATCCGCTACCAAACAAGGGCAATAACCTAGGGGACGCAACAACCATAGGGGATTGGAGTAGACAATTTAACTTCACTAGGGATGATGCAAGCTCACCTTTTTCGAGGAGAAATGAAGTTAACTCCAAAGACACACCTTTTTTGTTTCGACAAAAGGGGGAGAAGAGTGTAAACGGAGAAGGTAATGTATAAGGTAGTACGGACACAAGTAACTTTTTACATTTTACTATTTATTACATTTATTTTGTCATCATCAAAAAAGGGGAGATTGTTAGTGCAAATATTATGATAGTTAATCTATACAGTCTCGTTTGTTTTGATTGATGACAAACATTTAACTTGATACATAACGTAAAATGTACAAGTTACTCGTAATCATATTTTGTCTCAACATTCATTCAACACCCTCTCGACTTCTCAAGTGCTCGTATGGTACAACACAGGTTCGTACATGTTTGTTATGTGGCATTATGATCAAACCCATAAACAAATCATTTAGAATGTTTAAAATATGTTTAGAGTCATTAAGTATTTTAAAAGGTTAACCATTCTACTTCGAACCTCATTTTACATTTTGCATATACAAGTAGTTTTACTTGTACATCATACTTCCTAAGTTGTATTCATGTCAAAATAGATTAAGTACCACTTTAGGTGTCAAAATAGGATAAGTGCACTTTAGGTGACAAACTAAGACAAATGTGTTTACATAAAAATGATGTCAATGACATAATATCTTAAGTCCTATAATAGCATGAGTAGTTTAACATTTTTAGTAACACATAAACAAACATGGTACAACTTGGTAACATATATTAGTTAGCTAGTATATACATTTTACAAGTTTACATTCATAAACATTTTAATCTAAATGGAAATGTATTATGATATCATGGCATGCATCACTTTGATATCTTTAGGAGATTTTGAAGATCATAAGAATATCTTGTTTAGATCATTACTCAATGAAAGATATGGAAATATCTTGGTTAGATTTGGTGAAGATTTTGAAAGATTGTCTGTCAGGTTCCCACGGAACAAAAACATTACACGGACGGATCCCTACTTTTGGATCCGTCCAGTCTGTGGGTTGCTAAGTCTGTTGGCTATAAATAGCAGCCCATTGTTTACTCATTTGTACATCACTTGAACATACATTCTCTCTACCCTTTTGAATACATTTAGATTAGTAGATAACCATGTAGTAACATACATTAACCACCCTTATCATCATGATCATAATGCTTCTAACATTCATCTTTTTTGTAAGCATATCATACCTCCTGATCCACCAAAAAGGCTTGGAGATCTTGCCATCATCATCCACCAAATCATATCATCATATGAAGATTCAAGGGCACTTGTCATCCTCATTGATTGAAGACTTCTTATTCAAAAAGTTCATTTAGATTCCACATGCATACATATATGAAGATCTATCACAACAAGCTTAGGGAACTTGTGATCTTCATCCATTGAAGGCTTCCTATCAATGGAAGTTCATTTAGATTAGTTATTCATATCCAGTAGACATTTGTGTCATGGATCATCATTGTAAACATCATTGCATCATCACAATCTATTCACCAAACTAGATTAGATGGTTTATGTGTTTGTGCCATAAAACACAAGGTTTTTATGTTGGGCCATAAAGCATAACGGGAGTGGTTGTACCCTTGTAAAAGAACTCGACATCTAGCTTAGTGTCGAAAATATTGTATAAGCGACGTTAGGTTGGTTCTACCTCGAACTAGAACCCGGTATTTAGCTTTGTACTGGAAAAAGTGTAAGCAACGTTTGTAAGGTTTTCTCCGCCGAGAAGGGAGCTTGTTGATCTAGTGAAGTAACTCTCGAGTTGGGTACTCGGGGAGTGGAGTAGGGCGGAGAGGAGCTCCGTGACCGAACCACTATAAATCATCATGTTTGGTTTGCACTTTCTTTTACTTACTGCTTTACTTGTACGTTTGCATTATATGATTGCTTGTGTTGTGACTTGATGATTATACTTGTGTGACAACTTGTTTTAGTATATGCTAGTCATAAACTAAAATTGGCATCTTTCATATTACAACAAGCTTAATCGGATATTTGATACAACAAGTTTTAAGATTTTAAAACGGTAACTTATTCTCCTCCCCTCTACGTTTTCACACACTCCATGAATACCAATAACATTGCTTGTTTATCCTGCAAATGTTAGTCCAAATCCAAGAAAAACACAAGCAATAACATTTTACACCATCTAATTATACTCAGCAGTTGTTGAGAAAAACTAGCAGCATTAACTAGCAGTTCTAAGTATAATTAGCTGTATTAACACAGCAGTTTTAAGTATACTAGCAACACTAAGTATACTTAGCAGCAGAAACAATTTATTTAACTAATAACAGTACTAATCCTTTCAAAACTTTACAAAAACACAAAGAGATACGAATTTTTCAAAGATTTATCATTCCAATACTGACAACCGAAAATTGAAATCTACCCACATCAAAAGCTTTTGTGAGCAAATCTGCAACATTATTATCAGTATGAATTTTAACAATTTGAATCAACTTCTTTTCATAACAATCCCTTATAAAATGATGTCTTATCTCAATATGTTTTGTTTTTGAGTGATAAACAGGATTTTTAATAATGCACATAGTACTGCTATTATCAATATATATTTTAGTATGCATAAAATTGTACCCAAAATCCAGCAACTGATTCTGAATCAAGATCACTTGTCCACAGCAACTTGAAGCAGCTACATACTCAGCTTCATTTGTAGAATTTGCAACCACAGTTTGTTTCTTGCACTGCCATGAAATCAACCTTCACCCCAAAAACTGACAACCTCCTGTTGTTGATTTTCTATCCAAGCTAGCTCCAGCATAGTCACTATCAGTGTAGGCTACCAAGTCAAAAGGTGAATCTTTTGGATACCAAAGGCCTAATTTGGGTTGACCTTTCAAGTATCTAAAAATTCTCTTCACAGCTTTAGGATGTGAAACTTTTGGTGTGACTTGATATCTTGCACAGGCACACACTACAAACATGATGTCAGGTCTTGAAGCAGTAAGATACATCAATGAGCCAATCATTGATCGATATAAATGAACATCAACTTCTTCACCATCTTCATCTTTGAGCAAGGGCTTGGATGTTTCCATAGTTGTCTTTGCAGGCTTCACATCAGTAAATCCAAACTTCTTCAAAATTTCAGCTACATACTTATCTTGATTGATAAATATGCCATCCTCCTTTTGCTTAACTTGTAACCCTAAGAAGAATGTAAGTTCACCCATGGAACTCATCTAAAATCTTTTATGCATAAGCTTTTCAAATTCAATACATAAAGCCTTGTTTGTTGATCCAAAGATGGTATCATCAACATAAACTTGAACTAACAAGATATCATCTTTGTCCCTTTTGATAAACAAAGTTTTATCAATATTCCCTCTACTAAAACCATTGTTCCATAAGTATGTTGACAATGTGTCATACCAAGCTCTGAGAGCTTGATGTAGACCATATAGAGTCTTCTCTACCTTGTAAACCTTGACAAGAAAGTTAGGATCTTCAAAACCAGGTGGTTTGGAGACATAAACTTCCTTTTCAATGGTCCCATACAGAAAAACACTTTTGACATCCATTTGATACACAACAAAGTCTTTGTATGAAGCATAAGCCAAGAATAATCTGATGGCTTCAATTCTTGCAACTAGAGCAAATACTTCATCATAATCAATAACTTCTTCTTGTGTGTATCCTTGAGCTACTAACCTTGCCTTGTTTTTAATCAGAATGCCTCTTTCATCCTTTCTGCATCTAAAAACCCATTTAGTACCAATTGCCCTCTTCCCATTAGGCAAATCTACCAGTGTCCAAACTTCTTGAAGCTTGAATTGTAGAAGCTCTTCTTGCATAGCTTCCACCCAGCTTGGATCTTGTAATGCTTTATAAGCATTCTTGGGTTCTATTTGTGATAGAAAGCATGCAAACAAACAGTTTTGAAGGTCTTTGTGACTGTTTATTTGATGAAGGGATCTAACAAAGAAACCTTGTTCATTCAAATATTTTATCATTTTTCTTGTTTAAACAACAGATTTTGGCTCTCCAATGATTTGTTCCTTAGGATAATTCTTGGGTACTCTTGTAGTTGGAATAGGACTGACAGGTATCACACTTTCCATATTGGTTAAGTCAGCCTCTGCACCAAGTACATCATCATCAGTATAAGGATAGATTTCTTCCAATTCAGGCATGTCTGGATCATTTGGATAGTCATCATCATCAAAAGATATGACTTCCTTGTCAGCAACATTAACACTTAGCTTATCAGTATTAACAGAATTAGTACTGCTAGTGTTAATTTCTTCATTGGCAGCATTAACACTTGGCTTAGCAGTATTAACTGATGTGGTACTGCTAGTGTTAATATCATCTGATACATCATCCTTTTTTTGATCATTAGTCTGCTTTTCTTCATTAACCTCTTTATCATCATTAGAAGATTTTGCACCATCTTCTTTATCATCTTTTGAAAAATCATCTTCTTGTGAACTCTTTGACTCTTGTGTTGAGAAAGGTGGACCAGCAGTCCAAATAGGCAGCAAAATATAATCTTTGTCAGGTCTTATCTCCTTACCAGCTTGACCTGCATCATTACTTACTTTTGTACCTGCAAAATTGTTAGAATCTGCACCTGCAACAATTGTCTTATAATTCATAGTTTTGGTTAGTGAATCAATATCAAACAGCCAGTTTGGTCCACTCCCTGCAACATTAGGTGTACTCTCACTAAACCTAACATGCAAGTTCTCTTCCAATTTCCTGGTCCTATTATTGAATACTCTAAAAGCTTTGCTATTCATTGAGTATCCAACAAAGAATCCCTCATCAGCCTTTCCATCAAACTTGCCTAAGTGATCTATGGTATTCAAGATAGTGACAGGACACCCAAATGGTCTTAAGAAATCTAGCAATGGTTTTCTACCATGTAAAAGTTCATAAGGGGTCTTGTTATGAGGCTTAACTACTTTACTTCTATTCTGCACATAGCAAGCAGTATTAACTGCTTCAGCCCAAAAAGTAGTAGGTAACTTAGAATCAAATAACATTGTTCTAGCAGCCTTAATAAGGTTCCTATTACTCCTCTCAGCAACTCCATTTTGTTGAGGAGTTCTAGCTACACTATACTGTCTCTCAATACCTTTCATCTCACAAAACTGGTTCATCTCCCTATTCTTGAACTCAGTTCCATTGTCACATCTTATCATTTTAACCTTATGGTTAACAAGGTTTTCTACCTTGGTTATGAAAGCCTTAAGAATGCTACTGGTTTCATCATTAGTTTCTAAAAAGAATACCCAAGTAAACCTACTATAGTCATCTGTGACAACTAGGCAATACATCTTTTTCATTAAACTCTTTACAAATGTTGGTCCAAATAAGTCCATGTGCAACATATGTAATGGCTGACTTATAGAGTTCACTACTTTGGCCTTACAAGAAGCTCTATGTTGTTTTCCCTTCTGACAAGCAACACAGATTTCAGAATTTTCAAAAACTTTTGAAGGTAAACCTCTTACAAGGTTTCCCTTAACTAATTTATTCATTGTTTTAAAATTTAAATGTCCAAGTCTTCTATGCCAAAGCTTGGATTCATCTGATGTAGCCTTTGCAAAGAGACAAGTCAAACCTCCTTTGGGAACCATATTCTTTAAATCAACATTGTATATGTTGTCTGTTCTAGGAACTTTAAGTAGAACATGACTTTCATCAGTCAACTTAAAGTCAGGAGATAAGACAAAACACTCAGTGTCAGTAAAAAGAACACTATTCTTTTTGTCACACATTTGTGAGACACTAAAGAGGTTAAACTTAAGCTCTTTGACAAAGTACACATTATCAAAATCCAATTTACCAGTTTTTATTGTACCTTTACCAGTGATTTTCCCTCCTTTGGGATTACTCCCAAAAGCAACATATCCTCCATCGATAGCTTCAAAATCTCCAAGATAGGACGTGTTTCCAGTCATGTGCCTTGAGCATCCACTATTAAATTCTCCTTTATCTTCTAATTCCACCTGTGGATTGCCCTGCACATAGAGTAAGAAAATCAGTTCATTTTGGGGACCCAAGCCAATACTGACTTGGATCTGCCTTGTGCATCTACATAATCAAATCTCTTTAAAACTATAGATGCACTGCTGTGTCTGGAAACATGATCTAAGACTTTAATTTTTGGTTTCCAGACCTAACAAGCTGAGGCCTTAACAGCATAAAAACGATTTCCCAAAACAGTATCAGTTATTGCTTTTGGCTTAGCAGTAGAAACTATTTGAATGGGTCTTTTTACAGTTGAATGTGCTTTATTAGAAAACTTTGACAATTGTTTAGCACAATTCACTGTTCTTTTAGTGTTAGCAGCACTAACTGATCTAGCAGTATTAGTTACTACTGCTAGTTTAGAAACATTTTGCTTAGCAGTTGTAACTGATACTAAACCAGATTTTGTTTGTACTACTGATGGAACCATGTTTCTTTTAGCATATGTGTTAGGAATATAAATATTCACATAAAAGACTCGGTCACCCCGAATATCTATTTAGCATTTAAGTAGCTCGTAGGCTTATTATTTTTAGTTTAGTTATCGTAATAATAGTTTAGTCATAGTAGTATTTGTGGAGTTGGGTCGGGTCTTTACCCACTGTCAGCTCACTCCACATCCCATTGTGGCACCATGTCAATTGTATATATACCCTTCTCCATCTAATGGAGAGGGTTGGTTGTTCATTAATACACACACACAACAAGTGTGTTTCTCTCACTAGAACTTCCCCTCTCTACTCTTCCTCTCTCTAACAATGGCTAACTTGTTCTTCCATAATCCCCGACCTCCCGAATCCCACATAATCAACATATGAATCGATCCTACAATTGGTATCAGAGCCAAGGTTGCGTTATTCGATTGATTTTTGTTGATTCGTGTGTTAAATCTGTCTTTTTTATGTCCAAAAAGTGGTCCGAATCTGTTTTACTCTGGTCAAATAAAGTGGTCCGAATCTGTTGTTTGTCTTGGTTCGAATAGTTTATATGGTGGTTTTCTTTGGAAGATTGAAGTGTTTTTTTTGGTTGCGGTTTGAGGTGCTTCTTGAGACCAGATCTGGGTTTGATTAGTTTTGTTGTTCTTCATTGCGTTTTGATGAAAGAGAAAACTCATATCCGGTTTTTATGGTAAAGTATGAAAGTGACTGGTCAATTGCGGTTTGACAGGTCAGTTGCGTTTTGATGACCAGCATTGCGTTTTGATATACAAGTTATTGCGTTTTGAAGATTTTTTAATTTTTATGAAATGTTATGCTGTCAAATTTCCTTCAAAAGTTGCGTTTTGACAAAAAGAAATGAAAATGAAGAGAAGACACATTGACCACAACCAATATATCATATACTCAGTTAACCTCAGTTCCAAACCATCATTAGTCCATAATCCATAAACAATAACAGAAAAGAACACGAAGGAGAAGGGATCACAGCCGAGCCAACCAAATTAAAAAACAACAACTTCATACATCCCCAACTGATCGAATCTTAATGAAATGAATTAGAAATAGATATTAGATCTGTTTTCGTGTGTTACAAATAAATCAAGATCTATTAATATTCAACAACAAGTGTGAACAACAAATCACCACCGATCTGACAACAAAGTCAAACAAACAGTACTACTACAAAGTATCGATCTCGGTTTTCATCTCTTTCGTGTGGTACTACTAAAGACCAAAGATCTTTAAGATCTTATCAACACAAGAGTTGTTACATCACCGATCAGAAACAAACAAATATGATGATCTCAGATTCGTCCACTTATTGTCAAAATCGTTAAGGATTAAATAAGCTGGAAACCTCATCATAGATCTTTATAACCAACGAAACTTAACAGAAAAATTCAAAGATCTCAGGTTTGCTTTTCGAGTGGTATAACAATCGTTTTGACCTCAAAGATCAAAAACTACGATAAAGCAAAATCATCATCGACCCTATCGAAGGCTTGGCTTCAATTTAACTATCCGAAAATCATTAAAAAAAAACAAAAAACAAAAAAAAAACAAAAAAAAAAGACAATAACAATTGTGTTATCATATTTCTTTCTTATTCGGTTATAACGAAAAAAAAAAAAACAAACAAACAAACAAATCTTACCTTTCAAAGCCAAGTCACCGAGTTAATACCCCTTTCAAAGAACAAGTAAATGACAGACTTGTGCTTTCTATTCGTGGTTTTGAAAAAGAAAGGAGTCTTTGTGTTTGACTTTCCTGGGTTAAAGAACTAAAACAAGATGTGTTGGGATTCTTGATTTGATGAGACAAAATAAATAGAAGAATGAAACAAAAGGGACTAAAAGTGACAAGAAGGGAAACTACAAAAAGATGGAGATATTAGAAGATTCTAGAAGAATATTTACTTTCCTAATGGTATTATGATTCCTCTTGTAAACCCTAATCCTCTAGTATATAAAGAGGACATGGGTCATTAGTTTATGTGTGTGTGTGTCAAGATGTAGACGTTTAATGGTGTAGGTTGTATTCTAGGCATCAAGTTCCTACAACGGATGCCTAGGTTTTGTGTATGTTAGTAGTTGTTAGAGATGATGACGAAGAACCTTGATAATAATAATGAATCTTTCGTTATTCCGCTGTGCATCTTGTGTTGATCATTATTATTGTGTTTATTGATTATCCTAGATCAAGGTCTAAACAACCTAGAGTCCAAAACGGTCCAAGAACTTATAGATGGTGGCATCCATAAGTTCTAACATATGGTATCAGAGACAGGTTGATACTTTTTGATTTAGAAGAAAAGATGGACATGGAGACAACATCTTCTACCAACATTGCTGCTAAGCTTCCAATGCTTAAACCCAATGAGTTCAATATGTGGCGATTAAGAATTGAGCAATTTTTTCATGTGCAGGATTATGCACTTTGGGAGATCATAGAAGAAGGTAATTCCTTTAAGCCCACAACCACAATGACTGTTGTTGAAGGTAAGACTGAAACAACGGTGCAGACAAAGCCAACTACTAGTGAAGAAAAGGCACAGCACAAGAATGATCTAAAAGCAAGAAGCTTGCTACTACTGACTATTCCTAATGATCAATTACTGAACTTCAGTAAATTCAAGTGTGCCAAGACTCTGTTTGAAGCCATTGTTGCCAGATATGGTGGGAATGAAGCCACCAAGAAAACTCAGAAGACATTACTCAAGCAACAATTTGAGAACTTTTCAGCTACAAGCAATGAGTCACTAGATCATATGTTTAACAGGCTTCAAAAGCTAGTGAGTCAACTTGCTGTTCTAGGAATTGAGATACCTCAGGAAGATCTCAACTCAAAATTCCTAAGAAGTTTACCATCTGAATGGGCTATGCATGTAGTTGTCTGGAAGAACAAGCCAGACATAGATTCTATGAGTCTGATGGACTTGTATAGCAATTTCAAGATAGTGGAGCAAGATATTAAGAAGGTTGCTGGTACAAGCTCAAGCTCTGGAAATTTGGCTTTTGTGTCAACTCCCAGTACCTCAAGCCAAGTGGAAGAAGTGCAAGTTGCTAGAGCAATTGGTACTGCTAGTTCCAATATTGGTACTGCTAGTACCTCAAGCAGTACTAATGGACTCTTGGATGAGAATACTTATTGTGCATTTCTGACTACTCGGCACAATGGAAGTATGTTGACTCATGCAGACCTTCAAGAGATTGATGAAGATGATATTGAAGAGATGGATATCAAGTGGCAGCTCTCTCTTCTTAGCATGAGGGCTAAGAGATTCTTGAAGAAGACAGGCAAGAAGATAATCATTAACAGCAATGATGTTGCTGGGTATGACAAGTCAAAGATTGAATGTTATAATTGCCATAAGAAAGGTCATTATTCAAGGGAGTGCAGATTGCCAAGACAACAAGATGACAAGAGCAGAGGCTTTGGAAACAAATCAAGAGTTGTGGAGGTTACAGACTCAAGCTCAAAGGCTATGGTTGCCATTGATGGCTTAGGATTTAACTGGAGCTACATTGCAGAGGAGGAAGCAGAAGCATCTTCAGAGATGGCTCTCATGGCATTTTCAGACTCTGAGGTACAAGTTTCTAAGTGTTATAAATCTTGTGATGCATTAAAAGATCTAGAAACTCTTAAGAAAAGATATGATGAACAAAGAATAGAGCTAACCCAAACTAGTTTTAATTTAGCAAATCATAAAAGGGCTTTAGCTGTGTTAGAAGAACAAATTGTTCATTATAAAGGTAATGAGTCTAAGTTTGTTGATGATATGATCATACTTAAGAGAGACTTAATGTTTAGAGAAAATGAAATTAGTGTGTTGAAACATGAACTGGAACAGGTTAAGAAAGCCAAGGAGAACATTCAAATGAGTGTAGACACACTAGAATACACATCAAAAGGTGTTCAAACGATAATTGAATGTCAAATCTTAAACAAAGCTAAGTCAGGCCTAGGGTATAAGTCTGTTCCACCTCCTTATAGGGGAATTCCAACACCTCCAGGCATAGACCTAGAACACACAGGACTCCCTGAATTTCAACTACCTGAACTTAAATATGGTCCTCAACCTAAAGAGAATGTAGTTGATAAACATGTGTATGAGAGTGCAAGTGATGCCTCACTTTCTGAGGATAAGGTGTCCTCAGCTAAGGACTCAGATGCTCCAACCATAGAGGACTGGACTTCTGATGATGAGGATGATCAGGTTGTAGTTAAGCCTGTTAGTGTTAAAATGGAAGAACCAAAAGTTCCCAAAGTGGTCAAACCTGAGACTGTTAGGCTTAGATCAAATGCTAAACCATTTAAACCAACAGTTAGGTATGCTGAAATGTATAGAACCACAAACAAGCCCAGAGGTAACCAACGGAATTGGAACAACCTTAAGTCTCACCAACTAGGTGATGACTTTGTCTGTGTTAGGAAAGCTTGTTTCACATGTGGTAGCTTTGACCATCTTGCATTTTATTGAAACAATAGGGTAACTAGGTATTCAAGTCCTAGGGTGAACTCAGTAAAACCTCCTACTCACCCAACAAATACAAGAATGATACCTAGATCAGTTCTTTTAAGGTCTAGACCAAGAGCAGTTCATACTGCTAGACCAGCAGTTCATACCGCTAGACCAGAAATTCATAATGCCAGACCTAACAAGACTCTTTACCCAAGACCAACAGTTCAAGGTGCAAAAACTCTTTTTAAATCAACACCAACAACTGTTAAAAGGCCCTTTAACAACATAGCAGTTGTAAACAAACAAGTTTGGAAACCTAAGGTTGCAACTGCAAACCCAGCAATTAATACTGTTAGGAAAGCAGTTAATACTGGCAGTTTTAAAAACACTGCTAAGGGAAATTTGGGAAGTGGTATTAATGCATCTGCATCATGGGTTTGGAGAACACTTCAATCTAATGGTACTCAAACTGTTCTAAAAAGATTTAATTATATTGATGCAAGAGGCAAGCCTAAGTCTGTTATGGCTTGGGTGCCACATGGAAATTAATTTTTCTTTTTATGTGCATTGCTAGTCATATGCTTGTTATGTTGTGAGACAAGTGCTTTGCACTTTGTTTCCTTGTTTGTGGACTAACAATTGCAGGAATGGATGATAAGCACCAAGGAATTACAAGTGCTTTATGTTTTGGACTGAATGGTGATTTGGAGCTCAGTGTGTGATCTTTCCACACCACAAATGGTAATTGGTTCACCATGTCTAACCCACATAAGAACCAACTAGTCCAGAGCAAACGGTTTCTGGTAAAGACTAATCAAATCCGTTAATGGTTGACAATTTACCAAAAATTGTATGGTTATCAACTCACCATATCTAACTGTAAAGAGTTGGCTAGTCCAAAGCAAACGGCTATTGGTAAAGACATATCAAATCCGTTGATAGCTGATAGTTTGCTAAAAACTATATGTGCATAAAAATGTTTTTCAAATAAGTTTATGCTGTTCTTTGAAAATTTTGTTAATTGTTTGTACTGCTAGTGTAAACTTTGTGCTGCTAGTGTAAAGTTTATACTGCTGAACTAGCCGTTGTGACTGTTGTTTCAGTAATAAATTTTGGAGTAAAAACTAGCCGTTGGAGGTTTGTTGCGATTTTTACTGATTGATTTACGGTTTTCGAGGGATCCTCATCTAGATATTTTAACTTTTATTCTATTCTAATATTATCCTAAAATAAAAGTTAATTTATTCTTTAAGTCGGTCAATTGAAACCCTTATTCTCTCTCAATAAAATCTCAATTTCACTTTCATCTTCTACTTTCTAACCAAAATTATCACTATTCACCACAGTCAAATCAATAATTACTGAGAACTTATGGCTAATTTGGATTTCGTTAAGACACACAACCAGGTGGCTTTTCTAGAGAAAACAGAGGAAGGAGATGGACTGAAATTTTATGAGATAGTGGATTTTCTCAACCACTCTCACGTAAGGTATGCTTTAACTGTCTCTCCTACTCTAATTGTCTCTCACATCACACAGTTCTGGCAGAATGCAATTGTCTTGACTAGTGAAGACGGAGACTTAGAAATTCATTCTAAAGTGGATGGCATATCTTTTGTTCTTACCGAATCTACACTTAGGAGACATCTTAAGTTGGAAGATTCAGATGGTATTAACACTATGCTAAACACTAAAATTTTTGAAGAACTTTCAAAAATGGGGTATGATACATCCTCTCAAAAACTTACTTTTCAAAAAGGATGTTTCTCCCCAAAATGGAGATTTTTTATACATACTCTCTTACATTGTTTAAGCCCCAAAAAGACAGCATGGGAGCAATTCAGTAGTAATATTGCTATTGCTCTCATATGTCTATCAACAAACAAGGTTTTTAATTTTTCAAAGTTCATATTTGAGAGTATGGTTGCAAATGTAAACAGCAAAACAAAGTTTCTTATGTACCCAAGATTTATTCAAACCTTTCTGAATAAGAAAAAGAATTTGCTTAAGAAACACAAAGAAACTTTTCCTACTCCTAGCCTACAACAAAAAGTTTTTCAAAATATGGCTATGGCAAGTAGATTGTTTACTGGGGTTGTAGTACCTCTCTTTCCAGAAATGCTTCATATTGATCAGGGTGAAGGCTCAGTCAACCCAACTGATCCCCATCACACACCCAATCAAAATCCTGAAATAACCCAAACACCCCCAATCATCACCACTTATAGGAGAAGGACCACACCTAGTCTAACTAGAGTGGCAACTGGATCCTTGCCCCATGATTCACCTCTCCTAGCAGGTAACACAACTAGAAGTGATGAGGGTAGTTCTGGACAAAATGAATTGATGGCTTTATGTACCAAGTTAACTGCTCATGTAGAATTTTTGGAGGAGGAACTTAAAAGTCACAAAGAAAATTTTGCCAAAGTCTACACAAAGTTGACTCTTAGGGTGAAGAAGCTGGAAAACCATCTCAAGAGGAAAAGGGCTAGAGCTATACTGGATTAAGATTCCTCAGATGATGATTATTCAGATAGTTCAGATGATGATGATGGTGGTGATTCTCCCAAACAGGGGAGGAAATCAGATAAAGACAAGGAAGATAAGGGGAGAGATCAGAAACTCAGGGGAGGCATGATGAAGGTACTAGTGATTTGTTTGGTATGAGTACTGGTAATGCTGCTGATATGGATGTTGAAGATCAGGCACAAGAAACTGCTGAGAATGAAGAAACAGTTAAAACGGCTGAGACAATTAAAGAAACCGTACAAACTGCTAGTTTACATCCAGATACTGCTGAGGCAGAGTATGAAAGAAAGAGAAAAGCAAAGGGAAAGAAACAAATGACTCCTGAAGAAGCTGAACAAGAAGCTGAGAAACAGAAGAAACTAAAGCCAAGAACTCAAGCACAAATTGATTATGATGCTGAAGTAGCAAAGAAACTTCAACAAGATGATGAAGCTGATGAACAAGCTCAGATAGATTTTGATGCAGAGTTAGCTAAGAAGATGGCTCAGGATGAATTTGATGATGTAATTAAGTTTATGGAGAAAACAAGATTAGAAAATATAGATTCCAATGCTGAGATTGATCAAGAACAATTCAATGAACAGCTACAATATTTGTTAGATGCAGACTTGATTGTGAGAGCTCAAGCAGTGCTTATTCTTAAAGATAAGGACTTAAGTGAAGAAGAGAAGTCTGAAAAGCTCAAAAGTTTTATTCTATCTAAGAACAGAGAAGTAGCTTGGAATGATCTTATGCAGAAGATTAGAGATAGGCAAAAGAAAGGTTACAAGACAAAGATGCCTACAAAGAAAGAACATATCAGCTTTATGAAGAGTTACTTGAAGAATCAAGCAAACTGGAAGATGAGTTACTTTACAGGAAGATCAGATGTTGAAATTGAAAAAGCTTATTATGAAGCTTATGCAAGACTGAACACACTAATTGAAAGGGATGCCACAAAAGGAAGGAAAAGACATGCAGAGTTGTTAGAATCTGATGCAGCAAAGAAACAAAAGAAGGAAGCTGAAGGATTGACTGATGAACAACTCAAGAGCATGATGGTGATAGTCCCTGAAACCACATACATGAAGCCTTTGCAAGTAAAACATCCCATTATTGGCTGGGAAGTATTCACAGAAGGTAGAATGAAAGGATGGAGGATTATGAGACTTGGTGGAATTACTAAAAGATACAAGTTGTTTGAAGATTTACTCAGAGGTTTTGACAGGGAAGATCTTAATCAGATGTGGAAATTAGTACAAGAAAAATTCAGAATTGAAGATCCACTTGAAGACAAAGACAAAGAACTATGGGTTCAATTGAAGAGGATTTATGAACCTGATGGTGGAGAATCAATGTGGAGGTTTCAAGCACAAGTCAAGGATGTCTCTTGGAAATTATTTGATACATGTGGTGTTCATAGAATATCTACTAAAGATGGTTTGGAGATCTACATGTTGGTTGAGAAAGATTACCCACTCAGAACAGTTGTATTGGTTACTTTAGTATGTTCAACATTGGAAGTTGAAGTTGATTCAGAGATGGCAAATGTATTGATTAGAAGAATGTTTGATCTTGCAGAACAGAGGAAAGCCCAGACAAAAAGATTGACATGATAGATGTTTGGAAGAATCCCCCCATCATAGGAGATGAAGCTTAATTCGAAGAAACTTAGTGATTTGCACAGAAATCATAAGTTTAGGGGAGGATTGTTGGGAATTAAGGATAACAGTTGGAACTGTTAGTATATAAGTTGGTACTGCTGAAGAGATTGAAGACAACACTGACAGTACAAAGTCAGTTAGTATGGTTGCATTAGAAAGTTAGTACTGCTTATGATTTTTGTAAACGTGTAGTAGATAATTATAGAAAGGATTTTGTGTATATCCTATTGGAATATATTATAGTTATCTTGTACAGGAATCCTTGGTCTATAAAAGGATTGCCTAGGTTAAAGTTTATGAATGAATAGAGTACACATCTAGAAGTATCGTTTTGTTAAGATTCAAGGTTGTAAACCCTAGTAATAAAAGATCACTCGTATTATTGAATTAATAATATTGAATCATTGAAGTAATTTGTTTCATTCATAGTTACTGTTTCATACATACATACAAAATCTTCTAAGTGTTTGCTAGTAAATTCCGCGTGCTAGTTAACATTATTCAAAGTATCTATCTAACACAAGGAGTGTGTTAAGATCCGGTCAAGATGATTGTGGCTGCGTGTGTATAAGGAGGAGATGAGATGAGTGTTTGACTGCGTTTGGTGTGTGAAAGGGGGTGGATGAAAATGAGATTAGGGTTTACTTATGTGTGTTAATTAAGGTTATGGTGTGTTAAGGAGTCTTTTATACCCGAAATTTTAGGGTTAGTATGGATTGGATCCGGATTTTTATTGGGCTGAAATGTTATAACAAATGGAATGGGTTCGTGATTTTTTGGACTGTCTTGGATCAGATTTGGTTTTTGTTGTTAGATCCGAAAATTTGTCTAATTTTTGTCCATAGACTCAAATTTTTAAGATGAATTTTTGGTATTATTATTGGTTTATTGGTTACTTTTGAGGTTCATGATGACTAAGTGAAAATTTTCACGGGGATACCTTTTTGACAAGATCGGGAAAAACCAGTGTCAAGATTCGTTTAAACCATCAAAAGGCTAATTTTTGGGTATTTAACCGCACGAGATGATCACAGAGTTTATCTGGTATCCTTTATTTGAGATTGAAGTGGATTTCACGAAGGCGTCTGCTTATTTCATCATCGAGACTTCATCTATCGATTGATGACTTGCTTAAACTTATAAAGTTTATGATTGGGACTTGGATTATCTAGTTATACCCGTTGTAAGGAGTTACATTGTAGTGCTCATGGGTTATAGCTATCACTTCAAGGAGTTACATTGTAGTGCTCAGTGGCACACGCAGATGCAGATGTGGATAGTCTCAAGAGGTGTTGTACTTACTTTGGCTCTTAGTTGAGTGTATAGGGTACTTAGAAGATTTCTTCTGCATCGTTCTTCAATCAACAACAGTGCAAGCTTAAGTAACAAATTTGGGGAACTCTACTTCATTTTCAAGTTTGGTATATTGGGTTTACTTCACCAAGTGGTCACAGCAATAGCCGACAGAATACGAGGTTGGTAAGTTAGCCAAAGGGTTCAAAGGTTGAGATGTGAACAACAATTCTCATGGGATATTCGACGCTACAGAATGTCAATGATACTTCACAGTCTAAGCAAAATCTTTCAAGAGTCTTCAATGCCATTCATGATTTTTCAAGATGTTTGCTTAAGACAAGAACTTCTCGTGTATATGGCCGTACATGTCAATGATGCTTCCGAAAGTTCGAAACCATCATGGGGGAGAAAGGTGTACTTTGATGTTATAAGGTCAACTTCCAGGGGGAAGTAGTTTATACTACTATACTTAGTATGGTTTGTGAAGTATTCTACATACGGGAGAAGAATTGTTGTTGATCTCTTGCATGTTACCCCAAACAGATATTCACCAAAACCAAATTTTTCATAACACATTCAATTTGTTATTGTCTCACGGTTTCTTCTTGGTTTTGTAAAATCCCGCGAAAGAATCTATTTCTCGGTTTAAATCATAGATTTGTAAAATCCCGTGATGATGAAACTATCCTGGAGAAAGAAAAGTGCATTTCCGGATCTTAATTGATTCTGGTGCTACGGTTTCAACTTTGAAGAAGGGATAAAGTGTGTACTTCATGTATTGGATGATTTTTGATATACTTCATGGCATTTTGGTTATAACAAAGTTTTATGGGGTTATGCACTTTTGACAATGATCAGGATAAAACCATTATCAAAGTTCATTTAAAACATCAAAAAGGGCTAGATTTGGGTATTTAAACCACAAGATGTGACTACGGCGTTAATTCACTATTATTTATTTAAGGTTGAAGTAAAATTTCACGGGTGCGTGTACTTAGTATCTGAAGATATCGGGGTTAGTTGGATGAAGATTCTTCGAGATCCTTGTTCGAGCGTTTAACCTTTACAATGACGAAGACTTGGATATCTAGTTATTTTTGTGATTCTTCCTCTCTATTACCACAAAATAACTATGACTTTAAGGAGTTACGTTGTAGTTCTCAGTGTCACACGAAGTTGTGGATATCCAAGAGGTGATGTACATCTTATACTTGATGGTTGGTTGGTTGAAGAGTATAGAGTACTTAGGGATTCGAAGTTGCACGAACTCTCTACACCGCTCTTAGTCACACATTAGTGCAAGCTTAAGTCACAAGTTTGGGTTATTTTACTTCAGTATCAAGTTCATCATATTGGGTTTTCTCCATCAGTAGTCACGACAAAGAGCCGACTGAATGATAATGGGGTTGGTAACGAGTTAGCTGAGAGAAGTAGAAAAGAGAGAGATGACATTTGAACACATTAGTTCAAGCCTCGTCCTTCAGCGAAATATGACGTTTGAACACATCAGTTCAAGCCTCGTTCTTCATCGACAATGATGTTTGAACACATCAGTTCAAGCCTCGTTCTTCAAACGACAATGACGTTTGAACACATCAGTTTAAGCCTCGTTCTTCAACGACATATGAAGTTTGAACACATCATTTCAAGCCTCGTTCTTCAGCGAAATATGACGTTTGTTCACATCAGTTCAGGCCTCGCTCTTCATTGACATATGGCGTCTGCAGATAACACTTCAGGGCCCGTTCCTCAAAGAAAAGAAAGGTGTACGTTTCAGTGCGCTTTATCTTCGGAAGAAGAGAAATCTTCTTGTTTATGACCACTCTCATCAACATGTCTCATGCTTTTCCCATGCTCATTCTGTCATCAAGTGAATCAACGTTTTGGAGTCATTGTTATTTACTTATTCAATCAAAAATGGCAACCTCACATGCAATTTTTGAGGGGGAGAAGGGTGAATATACTACATGTTGATTGTTATCTTTAAATGGTCATACGGCTCCTGCACAAATCAGTTCAGGACCCGCACTTAATTTGATGACTCCTGATGTTTATCGACATCTTCTCACGGGCTGATATGATTAGTGATAAAGTGCTTCCAGTTAATGCTTCATGTACACATAATTATGATGATTCCGATTAATCGTAACCATCAGGGGAGAGAAATGTGTACACCAAGGACGCACAACAAGTTCACGTGATCGGGATTAATGTCTTATGATACAAATTAAAGATGATCAGTGTTTCAACTTGTTACCTTGGTATTATCATTTCATGTGTACGTCACGGGCTGATTAATCATAACAATCAGGGGAGAGAAATGTGTACACCAAAGACGCACAACAAGTTCACGTGATCGGGCTTAATGTCTCATGATACAAATTAAAGATGATCAGTGTTTCAACTTGTTACTTTGGTGTTATCATTTCATGTGTACGTTACGGGCTAATGGGTTATATGTAAGATTACTAGAATGCATTTGGTGAGATGAAGATGTTGATATTCTGTTCCCCAAATGGACAATCTTGAAGAAGGTCGAGTCTACAGTCTGTTCTACATTTTCCGCTGTGTGTTAGAAGACTAAAGACGGCATGCATTTGGTTATCAAAAGACCTCTTCATATTCTGGGCATTCATCAGAAAGGTTGTCAGTTTGGGGGAGAGCACTAATTAGGGAAAGTGAAAAGCCAGATTTGTGGAAACCGTAGAGGGGGGTGAATACGTTTCCATTTAAAAACTTAAAACTTTTGTATCAAACACCCGATCAAGTGTGACGTAATATGAAGAGTGTCAACAATGAGTATATAGCATCTAGAGATGACTATAGTAAACTACAACATATGCACAATCAAACCATGGAACATACATGATCAATCACTACATGAGCAACAAGCCACACAAACACATATGCAATGCAAATATAAATATAAAGCGATAATTAATGAAATGAAAGTAAAGAGATAAGTTAGAAGGCGCAAACCGGACACGGTGATTTATAGTGGTTCGGTCACGAAGCTCCTCTTCGCCCTACTCCACTCCCCGAGTACCCAACTCGAGAGTTACTTCACTAATCAACAAACTCCCTTTAGGCGGAGAAAACCGTACACGTCGCTTAACTTGTTTTTCGACACTAAGCTAGATGTCGAGTGTTAATCTTAGCTAGCACCAATCTACCACGATCTACCCGATCTACACCATACACGTCGCTTATCCTATTTCCGACACTAAGCTAGATGTCGAGTGCTAATCTTAGCTAGTACCAATCTACCACGATCTACCCGATCTACACCATACACGTTGCTTATCCTATTTCCGACACTAAGCTAGATGTCGAGTGCTAATCTTAGCTAGCACCAATCTACCACGATCTACCCGATCTACCCTTGATCTACATGATCAATCACACAAGCCCAATGGCTTCAAGAGATCTTCACTATCTCTTAAGATCACAATGATCTTGACTCACTCTCTCACAAAAGAAAAGTAATCTTGATGTATTCTATGATACAATCAAGAGTGTAACAAATGTTACAAGACCTAACAACTCCAACACTTTGTATCTACTTGGATACTTTGTGTTCTTCTCTTGCTAATCAAGAGGGATGACAACACTTTGTATCTAGGATACTTTGTGTTCTTCTCTTGCTAATCAAGAGGGATGACAACACTTTGTATCTAGGATACTTTGTGTTCTTCTCTTGCTAATCAAGAGGAATGAAGAGGATCACTTGAGTGGATGATTGGATCACTCTTAAACAACCTAAGACTCTCCAAATGATCAAAGAAAGTTATCTAAGTGAAGAGGGATAAGAACAGAGAAAAAGGACTGGAAAAATCAAGTTGGAAGTGTGGAATGGTCCACTATTTATAGGCAAGGGAAAATCTGACCGTTACAGACCCACGGCTCCACTAAATACCCGACAGCTCCACTAAATTTAGTGGAGCCGTACCTATTTAATGGTGCCGTAGACGCTCCTTCATTTTCTTTAGTGGTGAAGGTTTATTTGGGGAAGTTAGGAGCTGTTTTGGGGGGAAATTTGACTGTTGGGATTTTCAAACATATTTTTCAAAATAAAACTTTTCTTTTTAATTCAAAAATAATTTGTGAAATATATTTTTGAAAAAATGTTTTGTCACTTTAAAAATGTGAAGTTTAGAAAAATAAAATCCTTTGATCATTTGTCAAGTAGTAGATTTGTTTGTCCATACCTTGAGTGATTTATGTCAGGATGGAAATCAACGACTTCGTTGAAGCATACTTGAGACGTCGGGAGGTGTTGATGTAAGTATGCATTGATGATTTGTGTTTACAAGTAACTTGCACATTTTACATTATGTATTACAAGTTACATGTTTGTCATTATTAAAACCGAAGAAATCGTTTAGTTTAAATATCGTAATATTTGCACTAACAATCTCCCCCTTTTTGATGATGACAAATATGTAAACCATAACACACAGTAAAATGTAAAAGTTACCTGTTTACACTTCCTTCTCCCCCTTTTGTCGAATCAAAAATGTAGTTGCCTCGAGCGCTCCCTTGGATTTACTCCCTACTCCCCCTTATTGCACTAATATCCTTTCTCCCCCGAAAGGCGAGCTTGCATCATCCTAGTGAAGCCTTCTATCAACACTTGTGAAGACGACTCCATGCTATGTATTCAAATACTCCCGAGCTCCCCCTATCTCAATGCTCCACTATGGTGACTTAATCCCCTTGTTTATTTACCTTAGTATCTAGCGGATCCATGGATCAAATTCTTACAAAGGCTTTTCCTACATCAAGGGTTAGCTTCGTGCAGCATAATATATAACAGTATAGGAGCAACATTATAGGGATAGAATACACATAGCAAGACATGCATGGGTTAAACTATGTTAACACGTAAGTGTCACAACCCGACCGAAAACCTAAGGTGTAATTGTTCACTCAATCACACTAATCAAGAACGAGATTCGTTCATTGACTGACGCACTAAATGACTTATTCCAAGTTGTCATTGGGAAGGAAAGTTCTAACAAACCTTTTGAACAACATAATCATCTACCTAAGATGATTGATGTTAAGGATAGTTTGTTGATAAGACATACTCTAAATGATTACTATTATGACAAGTCGTGCCATAAAGTAGACTCGATAGAGGTTATACCTAAATGATTCCATAAGGTGGGAGAGTGTTGGTTGTGGTGACAACAAGGACAACTTGGGTTATGTGGTTGTAGGGGATAAATAATGGGATGACCCATTAGTAGTTGTGGTGATGGTGATAGTGATAAGGATGATGTGTTAGTGCCAAGTTCAAAAGGAGATGTAGGTGACAAGGTTAGTGTGAGAGCTAAAGTTTTGTGTGATGGTGACAGTGATAAGGATGATGTGTTGGTGCCAAGTCCAAAGAGGCTTGATGGTGATAGGGTTAGTGTGATAGCTAAAGGTTGTGGTGGACTTGGTGGAGGTAAGGGTATAGGAATCCTAAAGGTGGAGGATGATGATGATGTGGTTGGAGATGTTGGCTTTGCCCTTTGAGGAAAGGTGGGAAAGGATGGTTTAGGTTAATATATCGTTTGCACTGACAATGAGATGCATGATATATTTCAAAAGGGAAAAAGAAAAGGTACATGTGATCCTAACAGGATTGTTGGTGGATATCTCTAACGGGGTTAAGGTAATGAAGTTCTAGGTTTCTAGGTTGGATGATCCTAGTTGTGTGTTAGGGATAATTTGGTACATGAAGGGTTTCGTGTGTTTGTGAGGATTGAAGGTTGTTGAACTAACTATCACTTATCCAAAGTGAGGAGTAGTTGTAAGTTTTGAGTGTGATGAGATGAAGGTTATAAGGTTTGAGTGTGATGATCTATGGGTTGAAGGTTCTTAGACTAACTGTCACTGTCAAGAGTGAAGTGTAGCTAAAAGGTTTGAGTGTGATGATGATGTTAATGTGAGGTTTGAAGGTGAGATGCAAGATAAGCTTGCAATGGTGAGGCCTTATATAGGCAAGAGTTGTGGGATTCGAACTAAAGTTGGTGTTAGAGTCCTATGGTGTAGTGAGGGAATCCTAGGGTGTATGTGAGTTTGCAAGATTTTGCAGGTTTGAGGTTAGGAATGCAGGGATCTAAAGGAAATAGTGAAAATTCGTCAAACATAGGCACGGTACCACTAAATACCACATGGTACCATTAAATTTAACGGTACCGTGGCCTATTTAACGGTACCGTGACCTGGAAGTCACGAATTTTCCTATACAGCCTAGTTCTAGGCAGCTAAAGGGAAGTTTCCTAGGGAATAAGAACCACATTAATGTGTTCTTGAGAGTGTTTGGTGAAAGGCTATATGAGTGTGTTTTCGCTCCCCCTTAATCTATGACCATCCGGACAAGATGCAAAAGATAAAGAGGAAAACAAACGTTGACGGAAGCGATGAGCTTAGTAACGTCATGACAAGTGGTGGATAGCATACGATAAACTTCACCTTTGAAGTCACGTAGCTCTTCTCATTCATTTTGAATATTCATAGAATATTTATATGATGAGGCATGTGATTACTTGGAGATATCCTAAGGGTTAAGAAGAAAAAATCTTCAGGGTTGTAAGGTAGGTGATAATGTTATAGGGTTATCTATGTTGATGAAGAAGGGTTATCTCAACGTATCCTAATGGTTCTTCGTTTGAAGTGTGTGGAAGATGAGTGGGATGCGGAAGCATTGGTAGTGTTTAGTACCATGCGGAAGTGAAAGGGAAGAAGGCTTAGGAATCAGAAGATAGATACAATCTGTTCTGATAGGATACGGTTCTGGTTCAAGACTACATTGAGTGGGTTTCGATAGTGTTTTTGAAACAGTGAGAATAAACTGTCTCAGCAGACAACGGTCTGACGGTACCGTTAAAATTAACGATACTGTCCCCTATTAAAGAGTACCGTGACCTGCTGAGGTCAGTTTTGACCCAGAATTAGATTTCTGACAAAGAAATTTCACATATGTTGTGATTTTTCTGGACCTTAGATTAAAAGAATTTATACCGAATAAATTCCTTTATGAATGAATCCACCGGGATTCGATGAACGTTTGTCGAGAACGAGAAATGACATTTAATTGCATTTCGCAAATTAAATAAACTTTAAATACTTCGGATGAAATATTTAAGTTGTCATTGGAGTTTAAGAGGATTTTACGAATAAATCTTCGCTTTCGACACGAGGAGAGAATTTATACCTAATAAATTCTTTGACCGGTACTGGACGAGAAGAAATGACTTTTATATTTCCGAGGAAATACATAGGTAGTCATTAGAGCGATGTGAAAGATGACTTAATATTTCCAGTGAAATATTTAGATAGTCATGAGAGGGATTTAAAGAATGACTCAATATTTCCAGTGAAATATTTAAAGAGTCATGAGACGAGACGCACGAGATGACTACAATATTTCCAGTGAAATATTCAAGTAATCATAAGAGGGGTACGAGAGATGACTTTAATATTTCCAGTGAAATATTTAAATAGTCATAAGTTTTATGGAAAATGTTCCATCATTCCTAGACCTAGACGGAGATGGTAAGGGGATTCTTGGTTGAGAGGTTTGGTTGATTTAAGGGTTTCTATGTGCTTCGCACGTGAGTGTTTCATGGGGTTTTGAAATATGTAAAGCTAGGCCTATGGTGCTGATTTGCAGCAGGGTTTGGGATCTTAAGACATGTATATTCACACGAGGATGAAAGGAACTACTAATTACTTATATAGTAACTCGTGAGTCCTTTGGATGAGCGTTTTAACATATGTTGTTAAAAGGCTTGAGTATGATGTTTCGGATATGACATTTAACAATTGCGATCGCAAGTTAAACTTACTCGAATATTTCGGATGAAATATTTAAGTTGTCAACCCTACTCCGAGTTCTACTAGGTTTGTTCCAAACCTTCCCATGACAAAAGGGTGTATTACTTGGAAGAAGGCGAAGTGATGACTGGGGAATTAGGGTAACTTCGCGACTACTTTGACTTATGGGTTTTGACACTAGTGTATGGCTCTATGACTTCTAAGGGTTCATAGTGATGGGCATACCTAATTCCTAATTGTCAAAAGGACATAGTATGGGTGCAAACTTTACAAGTAAATCATGTAAAATGCACATAAGGAATAAATGCAAGCATCATGTAAAACATGATAATCATTTAGCATTTAAGATCATGAAGACATTTAACCATATCTTACGAGAACATGTTATCATTTTGAAACACGTATGTGGGATGCAAGCAATCTAGGTTTGCTAAGGCAGATCCTAGTTACTACTTGTTCAAGATGACATCCTAATGGGAGATAAAGTTCACCGATGTAAACAATCTCTAGTCAAATGTAGGAATGAAAATTTTTTAAGTTAGAGAATGAGTATGAGACTATCACTAGTGGTGCTCAATTAAGGCTAAACACGACCATTTTTACGGGTTATACACGAACCCAACTTCTCTCCTGGAAGCAATCCAACCGTTAGGTCAAATTGAATTTCTAGTGCGATAGGTTCTCCAGTAGTCATTCTCATGTTAGAAGAATTCAGATTCCTATATTTGACTATCAAAGTGTAGCAAAGATGATGTTATCATGTTTTGCTTATACATGACCTAATATGACTCAATTAACCATACTTTGAAAGTCGGTTAAGAAAATGACATGTCTTACACAACTCCTAACAAAGGCAAGCGAAATGTTTTAATTTCGTGTTTGAGATTTAGAGGTTATTTGATGGAGATGGTGTATTTTAAGATCTCTTGGACAACATCTTTGTTTGTTGAGTTGTTACATGTTATTTTAACATGATTTGGTTTCCTAGAACCAAGAGACACTCTAATGTGATACAATGTAGAATCTACTACATCGTGTGTGTTTCAAGAATGCTCCTTTGCATATCTTGAGTGAGAATCTAGTAAAGGTTACTTACCTCAATAGATCTTGTGAGCATTTTATTTAAAATGAGACATACTGTTTATTTCAACAAGTATGCTTTTCTAAGAGGAAACTTATCACTCTTATGAATGCTTTGTGAAACAAGTATTTTAGTGTATGACTAATTTTACTTGTTTATGCAATGACACATGACGTAGTAGGTTATTATTCAACTCTAATATCCTATATTTGTTAACAGGATGCAATGTATTCTCTTGTAACATAACCATTCATGTCACAAAGAAAATAAGATGCATGGGATATAAGTTATCCTTTGTCAATCTTTTGATAAGAGAAATACATGTGATATTCTCAAAGATTGATGACTTACATAATAGTTAATAACATATTATGTGTGACACTTTTACTAGACATGAGACATTGAGTGTTGAGTCGTTCATGAGCAAAGTTTACATATGTTGTTTGTTTGCTCTTGTTTGGTTTTTCGGAAATGACACATTTACTAATTGCATTGCAATGTAAATTACTTGTATATTTCGGATGAAACATCCAAGTTGTCACTCCTACTTAGTTGTGTATTTTATGCATCTTTTAAACATATTAGTTTAATTTTTGGAACACAACTATTGGACAACAAGACTCAATATGGCATCTTCAACACAAGTGTGAGTTATGATCCGATGCATATTATTTTCGTCTTGAGAGGACGTCATTATTTTCATAACAATCGAGTGTGATTGAGTATGTAGATTCAGGATAATATGTTTCATCATGTTTTGATATTATCTTGAAGCTAAACAAATAATGACTCCAATTTCATGTCCACACTAGAAAACTTGTCAATTAGATTCGATGATGATATCAATCATAATTTGAATAATGAATTGATATGTACTCGAGATCTTTCTTGACCCTCACAATCACTCCTTTTTTAAAAAGAAAATAAAAATTTAAGGAGTGTGTTCCATTTATTCAAACACTAGTTGTATGTGTGAGGTTAATGACATATTAAGTTACTACTTCGATATTGTCATTTATTTTTATTTGAGAAAAACTATTTATATTATTAAGTATAATACTTTTAGTTTTTCGACACCTCATTAGTATAAAAATAATTATCTTAACTATTTTTATACAACATACGTAAAATACTAAATGTTTAAAACATTTTGTATGTGTGTTAGATCAATGCAGGTTTAATACATTTTCCTTTACTTAAGTACTAATGTATTAAAATGACCTTTTATCTTGTTTAGACAACCCATGGTCAACAAGACAAAATGATGTAATGTTTTAAAGATCATGTTACGAATTTTATGAAAGTGTTAAGTATTTTGGGGTGATATACTTTTTACACTTAAACCTTTAGAAAAATAATTGTGTAAGACAATATCTTTCGACACACATGATCTACCAACTTAGTTTCTATTCCTAAGAAAGTTACTAAACCATTTTAAGAACTTGCAACAAATGCAAGACAAATGGTTGATGCCTATATGCAATGCAAACTAATTAAAACTTTGTATCAAACACCCGATCAAGGGTGACGTAATATGAAGAGTGTCAACAATGAATATATAGCATCTAGAGATGACTATAGTAAACTACAACATATGCACAATCAAACCATGGAACATACATGATCAATCACTACATGAGCAACAAGCCACACAAACACATATGCAATGCAAATATAAATATAAAGCGATAATTAATGAAATGAAAGTAAAGAGATAAGTTAGAAGGCACAAACCGGACACGGTGATTTATAGTGGTTCGGTCACGAAGCTCCTCTTCGACCTACTCTACTCCCCGAGTACCCAACTCGAGAGTTACTTCACTAATCAACAAACTCCCTTTAGGCGGAGAAAACCGTACACGTCGCTTAACTTGTTTTTCGACACTAAGCTAGATGTCGAGTGCTAATCTTAGCTAGCACCAATCTACCACGATCTACCCGATCTACACCATACACGTCGCTTATCCTATTTCCGACACTAAGCTAGATGTCGAGTGCTAATCTTAGCTAGCACCAATCTACCACGATCTACCCGATCTACACCATACACGTTGCTTATCCTATTTCCGACACTAAGCTAGATGTCGAGTGCTAATCTTAGCTAGCACCAATCTACCACGATCTACCCGATCTACCCTTGATCTACATGATCAATCACACAAGCCCAATGGCTTCAAGAGATCTTCACTATCTCTTAAGATCACAATGATCTTGACTCACTCTCTCACAAAAGAAAAGTAATCTTGATGTATTCTATGATACAATCAAGAGTGTAACAAATGTTACAAGACCTAACAACTCCAACACTTTGTATCTACTTGGATACTTTGTGTTCTTCTCTTGCTAATCAAGAGGGATGACAACACTTTGTATCTAGGATACTTTGTGTTCTTCTCTTGCTAATCAAGAGGGATGACAACACTTTGTATCTAGGATACTTTGTGTTCTTCTCTTGCTAATCAAGAGGAATGAAGAGGATCACTTGAGTGGATGATTGGATCACTCTTAAACAACCTAAGACTCTCCAAATGATCAAACAAAGTTATCTAAGTGAAGAGGGATAAGACCAGAGAAAAAGGACTGGAAAAATCAAGTTGGAAGTGTGGAATGGTCCACTATTTATAGGCAAGGGAAAATCTTACCGTTACAGACCCATGGCTCCACTAAATACCCGACGGCTCCACTAAATTTAGTGGAGCCGTACCTATTTAATGGTGCCGTAGACGCTCCTTCATTTGTCTTTAGTGGGGAAGGTTTATTTGGGGAAGTTAGGAGCTGTTTTGGGGGGAAATTTAACTGTTGGGATTTTCAAACATATTTTTCAAAATAAAACTTTTCTTTTAAATTCAAAAATAATTTGTGAAATGTATTTTTGAAAAAATGTTTTGTCACATTAAAAATGTGAAGTTTAGAAAAATAAAATCCTTTGATCATTTGTCAAGTAGTAGATTTGTTTGTCCATACCTTGAGTGATTTATGTCGGGATGGAAATCTACGACTTCGTTGAAGCATACTTGAGACGTCGGGAGGTGTTGATGTAAGTATGCATTGATGATTTGTGTTTACAAGTAACTTGCACATTTTACATTATGTATTACAAGTTACATGTTTGTCATTATTAAAACCGAAGAAATCGTTTAGTTTAAATATCGTAATATTTGCACTAACAAGATTTAATCCCAAATTAGATCTGCTTACATTGTTCTTCTGCAAATAAAGAGATGGCAGCTGAGAAGATTTAGGAAGCTAAAAGAAGTAATGTAGTTTGAAGATGTTAGCTTTTATATTTTATAGAAAGTGATGGTCATGTGTACATGTAATAAAGAGTGTGTCGTGTGGAATAAACTACCATTGTAAGGGCTTGTGGTGGACTATTTAATGAAAAGATCTAGTAAAAACAAGAAAAGCCCAAGTCCATCCCAAGCCCAACCAAAGCCTTTTAGGGCAACAAAGGCCATCCCATCACCTATAAATACCACACTCTCACACTCATTTTGTGTGCCTCTAAGTCTTGTGAAGGTGTGAGAGTCATGTGAATGAAATGCCTGCTAAGAAAGATGTTCCTTCAGAAAATACTGCTAAGACTAGATACATTCAAAGACTTATTGCAAAGTCTAAGAAAACAACTAGTAGTCTGCTGCCTAGGAACTATCTTAAGATGTGCATATGGATTCCAACGGGTAGAGAATTCAGTCTTGAAAATGGTAGAATAAAAATAGCTAAGGAAGAACCAGTAAAAACCGTTTATGATTGTATTTCTCCTGTTATCCCTAACCCCATGGAACCAAATGATAAACGGTTTCCAAATGCACAAACATCTGTTATTGGCAGGTTATCGAAATATGTCTTTGGATCGTCGACTCAGGTTGCTCCAAGCACATGACCGGGAATCTGAAGCTGCTGATCAACTTTGTATGGAAGTTCATGGGAACAGTTCGGTTTGGAAATGATCATGTAGCAGCTATTCTGGGTTATGGAGATCTACAGTTTGGGAATTTTTTAATCACTCGAGTTTACTATGTCGAAGGATTGGGACACAACTTGTTTTCTGTCGGACAATTTTGTGATGCAGATTTAGAGGTTGCATTCAGAAGAAATACATGTTTCGTTAGGAACTTGGTTGGTGATGATCTCTTAACCGGAAATCGTGGAACCAATCTCTATGCTATCGACATAAACCAAATGGCCTCTTCATCACCTATTTGTCTTATGACAAGAGCTGACGACACTAAATCCTGGTTGTGGCACAGACGCCTTTCCCATCTCAACTTTGACACGATAACAAAGCTTGCCAAGGACAACATCGTCACCGGTCTCCCTAAATTCAAATACACCAAAGAACATTTATGTCCATCATGTGAGCAAGGAAAAAGCAAAAGGGAAACTTATAAACCTAAAACCGTTCCCAGTTCGGTTGATAAGTTACATCTGTTGCATATGGACTTATGTGGCCCAATGAGAGTTGAAAGTATCAGTGGGAAGAAGTATATTCTTGTGATTGTCGATGATTACTCAAGGTATACATGGGTAAGGTTTTTGAGATCAAAAGATGAAACACCTGGAATCATCATCACCTTTCTGAAGCGAATTCAAGTTCTACTTCAAGCTCCAGTTAGGATTGTAAGAACTGAAAATGGCACAGAATTTACTAATCAGGAGTTACGAACATATTTTGAAGAAACTGGAATTACTCACCAGACATCAGCAGTCAGAACTCCACAGCAGAATGGAGTAGTTGAAAGAAGAAATAGAACACTTGTGGAAGCTGCTCGCACTATGCTAATTTATTCCTGTGCACCATTATTTTTATGGGCTGATGCTGTTTCCACTGCCTGTTTTACTCAAAATCGATCCCTAATCCATCCAAGATTCAATAAAACCCCATATGAACTTGTGAACAACAGAAAACCCGATATCTCTTATCTTCATGTATTTGGCGCTTTGTGCTATCCTACAAATGACAGAGAGGATCTGGGGAAGCTGAAGGCTAAGGGTGATATTGGTATCTTCATTGGTTATTCAGATAACTCGAGGGCATTCAGGGTGTACAATAGAAGAACGAAAAGAGTAATGGAGACGATGAATGTGAAATTTGATGAGATTTCACAAATGGCTTCTGAGAGACTCGCTCTAGAACCCGCGCTTAACCCAATGGCTTCTAATCGTACCGGATTAGGACCCGCAACCCAAAGTCAAACTTCTGGACATATCAGTTCAGGACTCACACCCCAAGGAGCTCAATCAACTAACACCGACAAACCAACAAATCAAGAACTGGATAATTTCTTCGAGTTTATGTATGATGAATACTATGGTGGAGCTTCAATAGATACATCACAACAACGTTCCGCTGCACCCGCTCAACAACAACCATCACTACCACCACAAGATGCATCTACTACAATCGAAGCTGAAGCACCAACTCCCTCCACGTCAATATCATCTACATCTACTCCTGCCACTCCAGTAATTGAGATTGTTTTACCAACAGTTGATGAGCAAAACCCAACAACACCAAATCAAGAAGAACCATACCAAAACGATGCTGTGTTAGAAGAAGAAGAACCATTTGAAAACCCATTTGCTACGGAATCTGCTGAATCTTCTTCTCGGTTATATGAACCATCAAACATGCATTCGTTAGATTCAAGGTACCCTTCAACATTAAAGTGGACTAAAGACCATCCAATAGAACATGTCATTGGTGAACCTTCAAGGCCAGTACAGACGAGAAGACAACTTGCAACCGATTGTGATATGTGCATCTTTGCCTGCTCAGTCAGTTTAAAAGAGCCAAAGAACATTCGGGAAGCAATGTCAGATGATGCATGGATTGAAGCAATGCAGGAAGAACTTCTCCAATATCGACTTCATAACACTTGGGATTTAGTGCCAAGACCTCTAGACAAACTTGTCATTGATCTTAAGTGGATATGGAAGAACAAAAAGGATGAAGAGATGACTGTAATTCGAAACAAAGCTCATCTCGTGGCTAAGGGATTTAGACAGGAAGAGGGAATCGATTTTGATGAGTCATTCGCGCCAGTAGCTAGACTTGAAGCGGTCAGGATTTTCTTAGCATACGCAGCTCACAAGAACATCACGGTCTATCAGATGGATATCAAGACGGCTTTCTTAAATGGAACTCTGAAGGAAGAGGTATACGTAAGTCAGCCAGATGGATTCGTTGATAAAGATCATCCCGACTACGTCTACAAGCTCAAAAAGGCTATCTATGGTCTAAAACAAGCCCCACGGGCATGGTACGACGAACTCTCATCTTTCTTGCTGTTAAATCATTTCACCAAAGGAACAATTGACTAGACCTTGTTTACCAAAAAGTTTAAAAATGACATTTTTATCGTTCAGATTTACGTGGACGACATAATCTTTGGGTCCACTAATCCTGAGCATTCAAAACATTTTGCAAATCTCATGAAAAGTAAATTTGAAATGTCTATGATGGGCGAATTAAAATTCTTCCTTGGACATCAAATCCATCAATCCCATCATGGTATTTTTATTAATCAAGCAAAATATACAATTGAGATTTTAAAGAAACATGGAATGGAAAATTGTGACTCTGTTTGTACTCCGATGGTCACCTCACCCAAAATCGGTGCTGACCTATATGGGAAACCCATTGATCCGAAGAAATATCAGAGCATGATTGGGTCTCTTATGTACTTAACTGCTAGCCGACCTGATATACAATTTGCTGTTTGTTTATTAGTATGGTTTCAAGCAAGGCCTACCGAACTTCACCTCAAAGAGGTTAAACGAATCTTTCGGTACCTTCGAAGAACCATTAACATGGGACTTTGGTATCCGAAGGATTCAGAGTTCAATCTAACAGCCTTTGCAGATGCCGATCATGCTGGTTGTCAAGTCACCGCAAAATGTACATCCGGAGGAGCACAATTTTTGGGAGAGAAGCTAGTAGGCTGGTCATCAAGGAAACAAGACTGCACAGTGCTTTCAACCGCAGAGGCCGAGTATGTGTCTCTATCTGCGTGTTGTGCCCAAGTTCTATGGATGAGGACACAACTCACATATTATGGCTACTCTTTCGACCACATACCTATGTATTGTGACTCGAAAAGTGCCATAGCCATCTCGTGCAATCCAGTTCGGCACTCCAAGACCAAGCATATTAGAGTCCGCTTCCACTTTATCAAGGAACACGTCGAAGAGGGTACTGTTGAATTATTTTTCGTGCAGACTGAATACCAACTTGCCGATCTATTTACTAAAGCCCTCCCAACAGAGCGGTTTGAATACTTAGTTCGTCGAATTGGAATGCGAAGCCTAACTCCCGAAGAGTTAGAAAGTCTTCTCGAATCTTCTTGAATTTATTTCCAAACGCTTCGCATGTAAATATTTTTGAAAAACAAAATACAAAATTTGAAAAACCAACAAAAACAAAATATAAAAATATAAAATTTCAAAAAGACATAAAAAATATAAAATACAAAATTCAAAAAAAATATATATGTATATATATATATATATATATATATATATATATATATATATATATATATATATATATATATATATTATATATATATATATATATATATATATTCTTCTCACGACATGTCTCTTGTATAAATCAATATTCTGTACGTACCTAGAAATGTCATTCAACAATGATACGGGCATGTACAGATGCTTGAGCGAGAGTTCATTTAAACATTTTCTAAAACATGTCGATCTCAAAACTTTCTTCATTACGGCTTTCGTACATTTCAGTACGGAACCCGAGCTACATTGATGACTTATGATTATTTCCGATCAGGACTCGCAATGTTAATGGCAAATCAAAACGAATCTTGAGCACATGATCAAGATTTTTCAAAAAGATTTTTCAAAATCTTTCTCAAATTATGTGCTCAAGAAACTCCCTCTTGAATCTCAAATGTTTTATAATATGCTTTCTTTAAGGGGGAGTATAAAAATTAAAAAACGCAAAATGTTCCATTTTCATGCTAAAAATCCGTCTCTCTCTAAAAACACTTTAATTTTAATCAGTTGATATCAAAAATATCAATGCTATTTTTGAGGGGGAGAGGACGTGATTAAAATGTGATCAAAGTTCGTGGAATCTCAAAGTAAGCTCACCAGACAAACTCAGTTCTAACCCTCGAATTGACGAAACTTGATGTCCGTTATCGAAAAGACTTGTCCGGGACGGGTAATAATTTCAAGCTGGTTTTCCAGTAATGTAAACGTGTCTCGCAAAGGACTTGTCTGAGTAGAATGTACCAATTCGAGAGATGATCTTTGAATATGACCGGGACGGGTAATAATTTCAAGCTAGTCTAACTAGTGATGTAAGCGTGTCTCGCGAAGGTCATGTTCATTGAAAGTCGATCAATTCAAAATGTGCGAACTCTACCCAACATGTGCAATTTTAGTTAAAAATGCATGAGCACATGTGAAGGGGGAGTATTTCAAAATATAAAACTCTCAAAGTGCTAACTAAATGTGTTTATTCATAAACACTTTGAGAGATTTTCAAAAGGTTTTATGGCAAATCTAGGATAGTCATGGAGTTATAAGGTGACTAAGGTTAGGAAAACCGTCCTATGATCCGCCAGAGCCGGAGGGATCTACCCAAGGACAATTCCAATAGATTAGAATTAGAAGTCCTTAGGTAAAATTGAAGAAAAAAAAGGAGTAAATGAGAAAGGGAAAGAAGGGTTTGAAGAATTAAAAAGAAAAGTTTAATGAAAGGGTGAAAAGAAATAGCCCTCCATGAAAACTTAGGGCAGAAACCGGGTCAATACATCTGCTATCGGTATTCACTAAGGTGATACTAATATTGAAGACAAGACGTCATGGACCCAGTGACGCGCTGCACCACCCCTCCTAGCCACTCAGATATCTCTTAAAAGATATTTGTTTCATTTCTCACGGAGAACACTACATAATCTATCGGCCTCTCATTCCGAGATGTGTTGATATTGAAAAGGTGGCACTCTGCTCCATGCCTCCGACTACTAAAAACCAAAACGCACATTATAGAGTCTAGAGCCATGAGATTCATCAAAATATCTCGTTAGGAACACTTCCATATGAAAACCCTCGTGTTCACCAAAAGGGACATAAGGTGTACAAGAGTCTTAATGAGATCCAAGGATCTTGCCATTTACATCATGATGGTTACGTGCTTCAAACGGTCTACAGTCGTGGGATGATCTCCAGCAACTCACTGAATCGTGGGTGCACTTCGGTGTGTCCGTGTAAGCCCTCTCGGGGGTACCCGATTCAGAACGGCCTGGGGGAGATTAGAGAAAGTCTACACACTATGTTGTTAACGATCTCGAAGTCCTAACCCATAAGCGCTAGATGATTATTACTAACAGTTTTATGCAGCTACCCTAAACATCCATTAACCATCATCCCATTCATCAATCATCTTCACCTCATCATACTCATACTTATGAAGAACATTCCTCATCAAAGCACAAAGGTTAAAAGTTCAAGACAAGGAGATCAAGTTAACGACCAAGTGTAACAACAAAGTCAAGAGGCTAATCAAGATGTCAAGGACAAGTTCATATGTCATATGATGAAAGATTATGAGGAGATTGTTAGCATAAGGAAAAGAGGTATGAGTATGTTGTAGGATACAACGCATCATCACAAGAAGATGTTGAACAAGGCAAGGACATCCACCAAAGGACGATTACTTTGAAGATCACTGCGCATAAAGGAACATTGATTGAAGACAATTCTACAACGACACACAATGATAAAGACATTGAAGACAAAAAGACCTATCACCAGTGCATCATTGAAATGACCATCCCTTAGGGGGAGATTGTTAGCTTTTATATTTTATAGAAAGTGATGGTCATGTGTACATGTAATAAGGAGTGCGTCATGTGGAATAAACTACCATTGTAAGGGCTTGTGGTGGACTATTTAATGAAAAGATCTAGTAAAAACAAGAAAAGCCCAAGTCCACTCCAAGCCCAACCAAAGCCTTTTAGGGCAACAAAGGCCATCCCATCACCTATAAATACCAAACTCTCACACTCATTTTGTGTGCCTCTAAGTCTTGTGAAGGTGTAAGAGTGTGTGTGTGTTTTGTAACTTTCTCTAAGTTCTATTATGGCAATATAAGCATTCGACTAGAGTTTTATTACACGCATCTTCTTCTATTTCATCTTTACATTTCTTCTTTACTATTAGAGTGTCACGTTATTGTTTAGAGTATTATTAATATAGATTAGTTTGTTGTTTAAGGTTCGATATTTCTAGTTTGAAGAACACTCTTAGAGCTGCTACATCAAGTTCATCAAGGTGTTGAAGAACAAATTCCTGAGATTGATAATGAACCCCTCCACCATAATCTTACACCAGACCCGAGTTCTGGAGAATCACCTTCACAAAGGGTCATTCGATCAAATTCTCATAAGCTCAATCAATCGTTTGATTATATCAGCAAGTGATCAAAGGCTCACCCATTGGAGAATGTGATTGGCAATCCTTCTCGACCTGTTTCGACAAGAAGTCAACTACAAACTCATGCCATATGGTGCTACTTTGGTTGTTCATTAATACATACACAACAAGTGTGTTTCTCTCACTAGAACTTCCCCTCTCTACTCCTCCTCTCTCTAACAATGGCTAACTTGTTCTTCCATAATCCCCGACCTCCCAAATCCCACATAATCAACATATGAATCAATCCTACAATATGGGTGATAATTCTTAGAAAAACTTTTATGATTCACATTCCTAGCATAGTTTCACACAGGTGTTTGATAGTAAAAACAATTATCTTGTAAATGTTCAAAACTACCACAATGATAACAAGCCTTGTTGAACATCTCAAAATCACTTCCTAACCTTTGAGATATCATTCCATTCCAACTCCTCTGGTTACCTCTTGTCCTGTAGTGCTCTCCCTAGGTTGCTCAGTATATTCAACAATTTTCCTAGACACCTTTTTTTACCAAAACTAGGTTTGACAAATTTAATATGTTTAACACTTGGTTTAACTGTTACACTTTCAACCTTAGGTTCATTCTTTACCTGATCTTCATCATCATCAGACACCCAATCTTCAATGATAGGTGCATCAGAATATTTCCTTTCAGCCTTAGGTTTTTCTCATGAGACTCACTACCTTCTCCTAAAGGCTTAGCATTAGACTCACCTAAACAAGACAACTCAGGTATAGGAGGTACATATTTACCTGTTATTGAGGGAGAAACTTCATTATAACCTATACCACTACCTCTCCTCATTAACTGACACTCAATTGTCTTATTAACACTTTCGGATGAAAACTCAAGCTTATTTACCTTAACTTGATATTTCTCTAATTCCTGATAAGCTGCATCTTTTTCTTTTTCAGTCTTTTCAAACCTTTTAATAAGTCCTTTAATTTCATGTTCTTTAACAAAAAGCTTACCTTCAAGAACATTCACATTCTCTACATACTCTGACTCATTTTGTTTGAAAAATTCAAGTCTTTCCTCAACTGATTTCAGACCTACTTTATAGCCTAAATTATCTAGCTTTAACATTTTTAACTCTTCTAAAAGCTTTTCATTCCTAGCCTTAAGTTCCTCAATAGTATCTAAACAAGATTTAAATGAACAACCAGACTCATTAGATACCTCAGAATCAGAACTTGATGAAGAAGGGTAGGCCATTAGTGCAAAGTTTGGTCCTTCAGCTGCTTGGTTACTCCAGTCATATCCACCAAGACCATCACATTGAGACACCAAAGCTGTAGAAGTTGTTGTTTCTACAGCTTTCCTAGAGCTCTTCCAGTCTTGTAATCTTGACTTCTTGGTGCTCTGCATTCTCTTGCAAAGTGACCTTTCCTGTGACAGTTGTAGCATTCAATCTTGGATTTGTCAAAGCCCAAGCTATCCTGCCCATTGACCTTGAGGTTTCTTCCAGTCTTCTTTAAAAATCTTCTTGCCCTCATGGTCAACATTTCCATCTACCACTTCATGTCCGTCTCTTCAAGATCATCTAGATGGATCTGTTACAAATCTTCATGCATAATCTGAGGACTAGTAGATTGACCAGCCAAGAAAGCATAGATAACAGCATCACTCAAGTTATTAAGGGTTGTAGACCCAGCAGCATTAACTTGTGTGCCAGCAGTACTAACTCCATGAGCAGTATTAACTGCTGTTGGTCCCAAATCTGAATGGGTCTTTCTAGCCTGTTAAGGGTGGTAGCCAATCTAGATAAATCCAAACTAACTACAAGAGAAACAATGACTATGAACAATATAAGCTATGCGAAAACCAACTTGTATTGCTAAGAAGAACAATAAACATAATAGAACTTTTGATTACTATAAATTTGCTTAGGTTACAGATCTCTAACTATTGATACTAAACACAAGACAAGACACACAACCGCTCTTTGATCTGTTGCCGTAAGGTTCCTTTTATATAACAAGGAAACCCTAACAGCTTACAAAACCGTGTGAAGAGATATTACATATCTCTTCCTAATATAACTCAATGCATATCTCTGCATATCTATTCTAATAATAACTTATGCATATCACATAAGCAGTACTATCTAAATACGCTAGCAGTACCATTTTAACAGTAACAGTACTATCTTAACACTAGCAGTACTAACTATATAACTAACAATAGAAACTATAAGACTAGCAGTAGAAACTTAGAAGCACATAATTCCCAACAATCCTCCCCTAAACATGATGTTTACTTGTTAATCTTCATGTTTCTTTAGATCATGTGTTTTCTTTAAGCTTCTCTTAACCTCTTGATTTCTTTTGATCTCTTTTGGAGGATGTGTCCAAACACTTTATTCTTCAAATATCTTCTTTGATGATTTTTGAACTCTTTTGTCATTAACCATTCTTTGACTGTTCCATATTACTCCAGTTAATCTTCATGTACAGCAACACAGCAACAATCTGTTCACAGCAATACCAACTAAGTTGGCTTTGTAGTTTTTGGCAAACTACCAGCCATAAACGGATTTGATATTTCTTTACCAGTAGCCGTTTGCTCTGGAATAGCCAATGCTTTATTATAGTAACATGATGCATTGATTACCATATAGTTTTGGGTAAACTATCAACCATCAATGGATTTGAGATGTCTTTACCAAGAGCTGTTTGCTTTGGACTAGCCAACTCTTCACAGTGAAGCATGGTGAGTTGAGAACCATATAGTTTTTGGCAAACTATCAGCCATTAACGGATTTAAGAAGTCTTTACCAGAAACCGTTTGCTCTGGACTAGTCAGTTCTTGATGTCTGTTAGACATGGTGAACTGATGACCATTTGTTGTGTGGTAGAAGTACCAACACTCAAAGATCCTTCTCATCACATCACAGCTTCCATATTTCCAAAACATGCCACAACTCTTCATTCTGCTTCTTAAAAGACATCATTTTCCTTAGCAGTAGAAATTTCAAATGCACCAGTGATGAACTCAAATAAGTACATTTTATTACTATCATTTATCCTATTAATTTGACTTGTTTTACTATATTATGTATGAGGATTGATACTTAATCGTTTACTTTTGTAATTCTCAGGTAAAAACAAGCATTTGGTGAAACTTGGCGATTTTGGACTAATAATGGAGCAAAACGTGCATAAAGTGAAGAGTCTACTGACATGGAGAAGATCAAGTCAATTCTGCTCCAGATGCGCCGCATCTCACTATCAACATGCGCCGCATCTCTATCAAGATATCACCAGATACGATCCAAGATACAAGAGGACATGCGCCGCATCTAATAAAGAGTTACGCCGCATCTTCTGGCGGTGTACGAATATTCCTGAATATTATAATCTTGGACCCCACGCGAAGTTAAGTACATGCGCCGCATCTACTTAAGTAGATGCGCCGCATCTTCCCTCAGACACAAACTATAAATACCCCGTAGACCAGAAGAGTTAGAGAGATTCGGAAACCCTAAAACCTAAAGACCGAACAGAAGAGAAGGACGAATTCAGTCAAGAGGCAGCACAAGACACACCCAAATCGAAGATACAAGAGCTGTAAGAAGGTGCTGCATGTATTTAATTCATTAAGTAGTTTTGTTTTATTGTTTTAGCAAACTTTAATTCATCAGGATTGGTGGCTTGTGTAATGTGACAACGGAAAGATTGCACTCCCTTTAATACTTGCTTTCCCATCAATTAAAGTTTATATGTTGATGTCTTTGGTTACTACTTATTAGTGCATTGATAACCTCTGTGTTTATTAGTGGCTTGCGGGCACCCGACTGCGGGACAAGGTGTGGCTCCCACGGTTGTTTCTAAATTGATCACTTAGGAATAACTTTTAGACATAAGTAATCATTAAGGGTTTACTCGCCGATGAGAATAGGACCAACGAGAAAGGGTTAATTACATACACTTCATATAAAGCTATCAATAAAACAAGTGACAAACTACTTAATCATAAGGACAGCCCTCTTATTGTCTCGAGTATCTATCTGTGTACGTGTGTGCTACTTGCTGATTCGTGCCTATTTGTTTATTTTATTATTTAATTGCAAACAAAACTGTGCCAGTCTCTCAGGCTGAAACCCCCTTGCGTTAGGATATTAAAATACTGATTAGATTAATTAGATTATACGTTCCACTCTTAGTGATCGACACTCTACTTACCATTATCTTCATACTGACCGGGTACACTGCTCGTTAAGTGTGTGTGTTATTGATAAGTCGGCTAAATATAAATTTAAAACTTGAGTAGGCATTAAAACTGCTAAACCGCAACGACACATCACGCGCATCAAGTTTTTGGCGCCGCTGCCGGGGAGTGAATTGTTATTTTCTGTTAATTTGATTAAGTATTTTAATTAGGTTTTTCTTTTTATTAGATTAATTGCATCATTGTACTATTTTGCATATTTGTTGTATTGTGTGTTATTTGTTTGCTTTTGTTTTTATTTTTGTGTGTTTTATTTTTTTGTTTCGTGTGTTTAATTTTTATTTTTATTTTTCGTATTTTTCTGTTCTGCTATCGTTGTACTGTGCTAAATCAAACGATACGGCGCATCTGATCTCTCAGATACGGCGTATTGCGTTTAATTTTTTTTAATACAACGCGTTTAATTAATTCGATACGACGCATCTTTTCCCCAAGATACGGCGTATCTGTTTTTAACAAGAAAATTTTTCTAAGCGATAAAGTAATACGACGCATCTGCTTTTGTAGATACGGCGTATCTGTTTTTGATAAAAACTTTTCTAAAACGTTAACGCCATACGACGCATCTTCTTTTGAAGATACGGCGTATCTATTATTTTAATTAAAAACAGTTTGCGAATTATTAAACAAATACGGCGTATCGATTTCCGTCGATACGGCGCATCTTACTGAATCAAAAATCTTTTATTTTTAAACGTAACGAAAATACGGCGCATTAACTTTCGTTAATACGACGCATTTAATTTTAATTAGATAAACTGATTTTTGATTAACTAATTCGATACGGCGCATTCATAAATTCTAAGCGGCGTATCTATTTTCTGGATAAAGTCTGATTTAATTTTAACGATCATAAGATACGGCGTATCCAACTCTTTGGATACGGCGCATCGTCTGCAGATATCAGTTACTTGTATTCATATATCCGTTTCAATATTCATTAATTTCTCTTCTAGCGAACAAATCCTACTGATGATTTTACCTTGGATGACAGATTTTGCTATGGAAGACATGCCAGTTAACGGATATCTTGCTAAGGAATGCTTGTTTTCAGATTCATTCAATGTACTCATGATCGATGCAGACTTATTCTCTTGGGAGACTCCTCTTGAAGCTGCTTTTAAAGAATTTATGCGTTTATGCAACATTGACAAAGAGGTATTCTCTTATGATGTATTTGTGAGATACACTGGAGAAGAATTGCCGCTCTTATGGCCTAAGATTGAAGCAGAAGGATTGAACTGGACTACTATCGAAGAAGATGATGGGAAATTCTCTCTTGCATACATGGACTCAAGCAACAACAACTGTGGTAGAGACAATACCCAAAACTCTTACATGCCTTATTTCGAGTGGTACAAGGGATTAGATGAGAACTATCAGGATAATGACATGAATTATGCTTTGGCGGAATTACTATTTCATGGCAGGATAGTAAGATTGGTAGACCTCTCCCTCAATGATTGGTTAGAACTCAAATATGGTAGTCCGGAATTTGCCCCTGCAAACGAAGTCAAGGAGATTATGACTTCATGGTTGACTCGGAGTTTTAAGAAGCAATTTAACGAGTTCATGGAGATAAAAAAGAATATGATTGGAAAGGTTTGCTTTGACGTTAACCATGACCCTAACGATGTTGATTTTTCAGAATGGTTAGCTAGTAAGTTTAATAACCATAAGAGCATGGATCGAGCTACTAAGGATGCATTATGGGTATATTGGATGAGAGGAGAAGACGAAGAAGTAGAAAGCGATTATAGGTTGTCACATCATGATTCAACAATCAATGAGGGCATTGAAGAACTTTTTAGAATTGACATTGATTTGTTAGAGTATGAGACACCCTTGTGCAAGCAGTTCAAGGAATTTAACTACCTTCTTCGAGTCGATGATGATGTGCTTACTGGGGATCTACCAGGATTTAAGACTTATGACGATTTCAAAAACACCTGGTACTATGAATGGAATGACCAAGTACCATGGGTTTGGGATAAACCATGGGAATTTGAGCACATTAATCATACCTGTACACCCTTCGTTTTCAAAGACGGGAGTAGTGTTTGGCCAACCTGTGATTATAAAAGTGACGGAACCTGTAATGGGGGAAGTATAATTGGGATGAAAAGAGTTGGAAAGGATGTAACCTTTGAAAATTATGAGTGGTACGATAATGTTGAAGACTGCCCACGAAAATCGGAGGCTTTACAAGAAAAGGGCAGGATTGAACGCTTGAAAGGACTTAAAGGGACATCGGATACTACTTTCTGGGAATGGGTGCATAAACAGTTTGATGATTTTACAAAGCTTAGTCGACGGTTACAATATGACTTGGAAAGAGAATGGGAGGCGATTCAAGATGATTATAATAATGAGTCGTTGATTGAGGAACTAGATGACTATTTGATTAAGGATCCTTATTTTAAGTTTGTTGACAAGGACGAAGAAGAGTTCACCAAAAGAAAGTGTCAACTACTTGGGATTCCATACAATGAGCCACCCATGATTATTTCTGAAAAATTTAAAATCATCAAATATTCTTTGGGTCCTGATGAAGAATATACTGCGGTGAAAACAAAGAATTATACTAGGCTAAGTCGAACTGAAGAAAACGTCGCAGAGATATACGGGAAAATCTTTCGGATGAAGGAAGAAGGATGGACCGTGACAAGGACCAACTAAGGAGCTGAACGTGAGTCTAACTTGAAGACTCTGGAATAAAGACAAGTGCTGACCGGGAGACAACCCGGATTTATCTTTTATTATTCTGTTTTCTGTGTCGAGTCAGTCCAGGCCGCACGAAGATACGGCGCATCTCAGTCCTGAGATGCGACGCATCCTCTGCAATGGTCATATCTTATTTTATTTTTCTGCATTTTTATTTTCGACTTTAAAACTTTTTATCAGTTATTTTAATGCGGCGCATCCCTGGTTAAGGATGCGGCGCATCTTTATTCTGATCCGTATT
This sequence comes from Artemisia tridentata subsp. tridentata, assembly GCA_021014915.2. NCBI lineage: Eukaryota > Viridiplantae > Streptophyta > Magnoliopsida > Asterales > Asteraceae > Artemisia > Artemisia tridentata. The sequence goes on along the minus strand of CP139505.1, from coordinate 141,820,477 downwards.
TATTCCAGGCTCGATACGGCGTATCTTCTTCAATAGGATACGGCGCATCGACTGACCTGATGATTTTCAGTTTTAATTTTTAAGTTTTATTTTTACCTAACTACTAATGTATTATGCAAGTTGAACCTTTCTTATCTTAGGTGTGTTTTAAAAGTGTTGGTGGTATTATAGTTTTCTGGATTTCCTGTGGATACATCAAGCATGAAGCTTTAACGTTCTAATCCACAAGAAAGATGATTTTTGCTCATATACTAATGGAGGATCATACCGAGCAAATCTCAGGGGAGTTTTTCTGTTCTAATTCTTTTTATTTTCCAGTTTTTAACCTTTTATACAAACAACGAGGACGTTGTTTAACTTAAGTGGGGGGATAGGAGAATTAGAACACTTAACACTTACTTGTCCTAAACTTTTTCAAAAATTATGCTTAAAATGTGCTTAATATATCAAACTTAAAAAAAATTTTAGCATGTTTTTGTTTAAGATCTAAGTTGCATAACTGCACACATGACATTATTTTCAAAAATTGTGATTTTCCAAAATTCACAAATCTATGAGTGTGCCGGTGACTTGTAAACTTTAGAACTTGGCTTGTATACTATTCGAGACCACCATAATGAGTATTATTTATTTAATTGGAATGACTTGTCTAACTTGGTAAAATTCTAGGATTACACCCAAAAAGCCTTTATATGTTATGTGTTATTAGCTAACTACACTGGTTAGTTAACCCCCGTATAAAACCTTTTGTTACTCTCACTTTTAGAGTAAGATACCCCTAGAAAAACACTCAGAGCCATTCCTTTCGTTTCTTACACCTATGTTTAAAATGTTTCGTTACACCTTAAACCTTAGCCTACCCTGTAGATTAGAATCCGTGGTTGGTTAATTGCTATAGGCAAAGTGTGTTTCCTTACATTACCTGTGTTCGCGTGCGTAATTCATTATATATGGTTAGGTCGGGAAATTGCACAATGCAATTGGAGTGAAAGTAAATATTGTATATTTTAGAGTTTATTTTTCGTGTGTTTACTACTTTCACTATTTACCATTATTTCTGAAGTTATGAAAAGTATGGAAAAATTATCCGGAAAGAAAGTTATAGTGATGTGGTGAAATTTTACACATCTATGTTTATGTTTCAAATAAAAAAAAAAAAAAAAAAAAAATCGAAAAAATGAGAAAAGAAAAAAGAAAGAAAAAAGAGTTGGATGTTTATTTTAAGCCAACGATGTAAAGTTATGTAAGTGGTTCATATGGCCACTATTTGTTGTACTATATCTATGGATTGAATGGGAATTGGCAGTTATGGGAACGCCAATTAAGGTTTATTCTTTGATTAAGATCTTGTTGAGTATAATTCGTGTCTACCTAAAGCGTGTGTTTCAAGTGTTAAAGCGTGAGTTATTCAATGATATGAGTCTTATTCATGGGATGGTTGGGATAGTGATTAACCACACTTAGGATTTTAATTTATTTGTTTTGTTTATTTTTATTTTTACACCAATTTATATCCCAAATGTTATCCATACCCTGTATTGTTCTTTATCCAACCAAACCTTTGATTTATTGAGATTAGGGATTTGAGCAATCTTAAGTATCGTAGTCGTGGATTCGGCTATGTATTTATGATTTTGTCGCCCTTTTTGATATATTATTATTGGTGAAGTTTGGACCTATCTTTAGCCTATTCGAGTTAAGGATTTGAGCAATTGCAAGTATCGTGTTCGTGGATTCGATCATGTATTTGTGATTTTGTCGCCTTTTCTGGAATTTGAGATCGATAGTGTAAATAAGAATAATTAACCCTTAAACCTAAAAACCCTTTTTACCGCTTTAGACTTGTTATTCCTTAGCTTTAGTGGTGGAGATGTGTATACTTGCCAAGCTTATGATAGAATATTCGTCGCGACTGGACAGTTAAACGATTAGATTTGCTTTTATCGACTTATTTTATTTTACTTCTAATTCGTTAAGTGTTTAGTTGTGTGATTATGAAATAAACGAATACATGCTTAACTATAAAAATAAATCCTAACATCTTTTAGGATACATTTTCATAAGTTTTAATCTAAGGTTTACTTGGGGACAAGTAAAGTTCAAGTGGGGGGATATTTGATGAACTCAAATAAGTACATTTTATTACTATCATTTATCCTATTAATTTGACTTGTTTTACTATATTATGTATGAGGATTGATACTTAATCGTTTACTTTTGTAATTCTCAGGTAAAAACAAGCATTTGGTGAAACTTGGCGATTTTGGACTAATAATGGAGCAAAACGTGCATAAAGTGAAGAGTCTACTGACATGGAGAAGATCAAGTCAATTCTGCTCCAGATGCGCCGCATCTCACTATCAACATGCGCCGCATCTCTATCAAGATATCACCAGATACGATCCAAGATACAAGAGGACATGCGCCGCATCTAATAAAGAGTTACGCCGCATCTTCTGGCGGTGTACGAATATTCCTGAATATTATAATCTTGGACCCCACGCGAAGTTAAGTACATGCGCCGCATCTACTTAAGTAGATGCGCCGCATCTTCCCTCAGACACAAACTATAAATACCCCGTAGACCAGAAGAGTTAGAGAGATTCGGAAACCCTAAAACCTAAAGACCGAACAGAAGAGAAGGACGAATTCAGTCAAGAGGCAGCACAAGACACACCCAAATCGAAGATACAAGAGCTGTAAGAAGGTGCTGCATGTATTTAATTCATTAAGTAGTTTTGTTTTATTGTTTTAGCAAACTTTAATTCATCAGGATTGGTGGCTTGTGTAATGTGACAACGGAAAGATTGCACTCCCTTTAATACTTGCTTTCCCATCAATTAAAGTTTATATGTTGATGTCTTTGGTTACTACTTATTAGTGCATTGATAACCTCTGTGTTTATTAGTGGCTTGCGGGCACCCGACTGCGGGACAAGGTGTGGCTCCCACGGTTGTTTCTAAATTGATCACTTAGGAATAACTTTTAGACATAAGTAATCATTAAGGGTTTACTCGCCGATGAGAATAGGACCAACGAGAAAGGGTTAATTACATACACTTCATATAAAGCTATCAATAAAACAAGTGACAAACTACTTAATCATAAGGACAGCCCTCTTATTGTCTCGAGTATCTATCTGTGTACGTGTGTGCTACTTGCTGATTCGTGCCTATTTGTTTATTTTATTATTTAATTGCAAACAAAACTGTGCCAGTCTCTCAGGCTGAAACCCCCTTGCGTTAGGATATTAAAATACTGATTAGATTAATTAGATTATACGTTCCACTCTTAGTGATCGACACTCTACTTACCATTATCTTCATACTGACCGGGTACACTGCTCGTTAAGTGTGTGTGTTATTGATAAGTCGGCTAAATATAAATTTAAAACTTGAGTAGGCATTAAAACTGCTAAACCGCAACGACACATCACGCGCATCAACCAGTAGAAACTTTTATACTAGCAGTAGAAAGAAATTTCTACTTCTTCACTTTTTCTGTGTAATCCATTGCTTTTCTAATAACATCATCAAAATCATCTCAACTTTTTCCTCCCCTGTTTGGATACATTCTCCATCTTTCATAAAAATTACCCAATAATCATCCTAAAGGTAACAACCTGCCTATTTACCTCCCCTGAACCAATGCATCTATAGATTTAGCATTCCAATGTTAACAACCAAGTAATGGAACCTGCTAACATCAAAAGCTTTGGTTAAAAGATCAGCTACATTGTCATCAGTTTGAATTTTAAGCACCTGAATCAGCTTCTTCTCATAAGCATCTCTAATGAAGTGGTGCCTAATTTCAATGTGCTTGGTTTTGGAGTGAAATACAGGATTCTTCACAATGCAGATGGTACTTTCATTGTCAATGTAGATCTTTGTGTTCATGAAATTGAAACCAAAGTCTAACATTTGATTTTGAATCCACAAAACTTGTCCACAGCAGTTAGCAGCAGCAACATACTCTGCTTCAGTAGTAGAGGTACCTACAATGGTCTGTTTCTTACATTGCCATGAGATAAGTCTTTTACCAAGAAATTGACAACCTTCTGTTGTGGATTTCCTATCAAGATTAGCACCAGCATAATCACTGTCAGAGTAAGCTTCCAAATCAAATGAGGAGACTTTAGGATACCAAAGACCTAGTTTTGGATGGCCTTTGAGATATCTAAAGATCCTTTTCACTGCATGAAGGTGTGAGGTCTTTGGAGTTACTTGAAACCTAGAACAAGCACATACTGCAAACATAATGTCAGGCCTGGAAGCAGTTAAATACATTAAAGATCCAATCATGGACCTATAAAGATGCACATCCACATCTGCTGCTTCTTCATCCTTGACTAATGGCTTCTATGTCTCCATAGGGGTACTGGCAGTTTTTACATTAGCAAAATCAAACTTCTTCAAGATCTCTGTAACATATTTATCCTGACTTATAAAAATTCCATCTTCTTGCTGTTTGACTTGTAATCCAAGAAAGAAGGTGAGCTCTCCCATAGAACTCATCTGGAACTTGCTCTTCATTAATGCTTCAAACTATTCACACCAAGACTTTTTAGTAGAACCAAAAATGATATCATCTACATAAACTTGCACCAACAGGATATCACTTTTGTCTTTCTTTATGAATAAAGTCTTGTCAATGGTTCCTCTTCTAAAACCATTCTTCAATAGAAAAGAAGATAAAGTAGCATACCAAGCTCTGGGAGCTTGGTGCAAACCATACAGAGCTTTCACAACTTTGTAGACCTTCTTTGGGGATTTAGGATCTACAAAACCTGGAGGTTGAGACACATACACCTCCTCATCAATTTTGCCATATAGGAAAGCACTTTTTACATCCATTTGATAAACAATGGATCCCTTATATGAAGCAAATGCCAAAAAGATCCTGATGGATTAAATCCTAGCCACAGGTGCAAAGACTACATCATAGTCTATCCCTTCCTCTTGTCTATATCCCTGAGCAACTAACCTTGCCTTATTCCTCACTACTACACCTCTTTCATCCTTCTTATTTCTGTAGACCTATTTGGTTCCAATTGCTTTCTTTCCGGGTGGTAAATCTACAAGAATCCATACCTTCTGCAACTTGAACTGCAATAGCTCCTCTTGCATAACATCAACCCAACTTTCTTCTGCAAGTGCTTGAGTTATAACCTTGGGTTCAATCTGAGAGAGGAAACAAGCAAACAAACAATGCTGGAAGTCCTTATGATTATTTCTTCTTTGCTTTTGAATGTAGCTGACAAAAGCATGGGCTTCAGAATTATTGTTTACTCTGCTCCTAGTCTGAACTGCAAAACTTGGATCTCCAATAATTTGAGATATAGGATGAATAGTATGTACTCTTGATGTAGAAATAGAATCAACATTCACTGTGTCTTCCAAATTTGAGAAATCAGTCACTACACCTTCATCATCATAGGATGCATTAGAGAAAATCCCATCTCTTGGACTGACAAAAATATCATCAAGACCAGGCATTGCATCATCATCTTGAAGAACATCTTTGGTTAGATCAGGATATGACAAACCATCATCATCAAGAACTCTTGAAGGACTAGCAGTACAAACTGGTGTGCTAGCAGTAGTAACTGTGTTTGTACTGCTAGTTGATTTCCTTGGAATAGTTTCATCAGCCTCCTTCTCTTGTCTTGTAAGCCTTTCAAGCTCTTCTAGAAAAGCTTGATCTTCTGTGTCAGCTGGCTTAGAATCAGACTTTGGATCAGCATCAAACTTTCCACTTGAACTCTTGATAGTTGGAGAATAAGTGGACAAGAAGGGTAATACAAAAGATTCCTCAGAAGAGTCATTTGAATTGGTATCTTCTTGTGTACCTGCATTTGGATTAGCTTCTTGTGGACCTGCAGTTTTGTTAGCTTGATTCTCTGAAATAACAGGCACATAATTCATAGAATTTGTTAAATAATCAAGATCAAACATCCAAGCATGTCCTTTTCCTGCAATATTAGGTTTATTTTCTAGAAACTCTACATGCAGGTTCTCTTCTACTTTCTGAGTCTCCAAATTATACACCCTAAATGCCTTACTGTTTAGAGAGTATCCAACCAAAAATCGAGAATCAGACTTCCTATCAAACTTTCCTAAGTGGCCAAGGGTATTCAAGATGGTCACATGGCACCCAAAAGGTCTTAAGTAACTTATAATGGGAATCTTGCCAGTTAAAAGCTCATAAGGTGTTTTATTTTGAGGTTTGGTCACTAATACCCTATTAAGAACATAGCAAGCAGTACTAACTGCTTCAGCCCAAAATATGCTAGGTAGTAATGAATCTGCTAGCATTGTTCTAGCAGCCTCAATCAAAGTCCTATTCTTCCTCTCAGCAACTTCATTTTGTTGTGGAGTTCTAGCATTGCTATATTCCCTCTTGATTCCCTTGAGTGCACAGAATTCATTTAGATCCTTGTTTTTGAATTCTGTTCCATTATCACACCTAAAAGTCTTAACTTTGTGATCTAATTGGTTTTCTATCTGCCTAACAAAGCTTTTAAGAACTTCAGCTGTTTCATCCTTAGAACCCAAAAAGAACACCCAACTAAACCTAGTGAAGTCATCAATGACTACCAAACAATAGGTCTTATGATTTATACTCCTTACAGCTGTAGGTCCAAACAAGTCCATATGCAAAATCTGTAAGGGTTGACTAACAGAACTCATTAATTTAGCCTTACAGGAGGCCTTGTGTTGCTTTCTTTCTGACAAGCAACACAGGTATGGTCATTTTGAAAGATCTTGGAAGGTAAACCTCTGACAAGGTTTCCCTTCACAAGTTTGTTTAAGTTTTTAAAGTTGACATGACGAAGCCTTCTGTGCCATTTGTTAGATTCATCAATTGTGGCTTTTGCAATCAAACAAGCTAAACCTCTAGAAGGAACAATGTTCTTTAGATTGAAACTGTACATATTGTGTTTCTTGGGGATTCTAAGTAATACTTGGTTTTCATCAGGTAACTTAAAATTAGGAGACAACACAAAACATTCAGTGTCAGTGAAAAGAACTTTGTTCTTCTTGTCACAAATTTGTGACACAGAAAAGAGATTGAAATGCTCTAGTTCTTTCACACAATACACATCCTCAAAATCTAAATTTCCAGTTTTTATAGTCCCTTTACCAGTGATTTGACCTTTACTACCTCCAAAAGCAACTGATCCACCTCTAAATTCTTCATAATCAAAGAGGAAGGCTTTGTTTCCTGTCATATGCCGGGAACATCCACTATCAACAATTCCTTTATTCTTTAAAGCTCCATGTGAATTACCCTGCACATCAATTAAGAAAAATCAGTTTTTTCTTAAGGACCCAAGCCACAGATGACTTGAGTCTGCCTTGTGGATCATTATATTTGAATGCCTTATAAGAAGATGATCCACTGTTGCTCTTGGATCTATATGTATATTCATTTTGTATAGAATTTCAAGTCCAACATGCTGAGGCCTTTACAACATTGCCCTTATTTCCCTTAACAGTATTGATCACTGCTTGTGTCCCAGCAGTAGAAACATGATTTACCTTAGAAGTAGTAACTTTTGGTTTCCTAATCATGTTATTAAATACTGTTTCATTATGAAAAGGCCTTCTAACTGGTGACTGAGTTTTGTGAAAAACATTTTGTCTTTTAAGTGTATCATTCCCAGTTAATTTTGGTTTAGAAGAATTATAATTTCTTCTGGCAGCAGTTACATTTTTCCTAGCAATAGTAACTGAATTTTGCCTAGCAGTAGTAACTGAATTTGGCCTAGCAATAGGAATTGCTATTTTGCCAGATCTAGTCAATACTGCTGATGGAACAAAGTTCTTATTACTCTTAGGGTGAGTCTTATGGTTTGAAAAGTTTTGTTTGTTCACCCTATTAACAGTGTTCCATATTGGTCTAATTTCACTTTGAACAATACTCTTAACCTTAACATGTTTAGCCATTCTTTTCTCATGAAAAACACAATCTCTAATAAGATGACTAAAACTTCCACACACAAAACATGCTTTTCTAGTGACACCATATCCCAAACCAAACCTTTGAGTCATTGACCCACTATTTGTGTTTTTTTCCTTAACAGTTTTCCTAGGAGTTTTTACATGCTTAACAGAATTAATACAAGCACAACTAGGTTTTTCCTGTTCAACTGTGGCTGTACACACATATTCATCTTCCCTATCAGATTCACACTCCTCAATGATAGGAGCATCCGACCAAACTTTTGGTTCACAAAATACTTTGGGTTCATTAATAACCAATTTAGGCACAGACTCAGTTGATTCCTCACAAGAAGAAGCAACATCAGTAGTTTTAGAATCTATTTCACTAGCTTCAGCATCTGATTCACAAGTTTTAGTCTATTTTGGACCATATGTAAATTTTGACTCATCTATTTCAAAATCATACTTAGGAGGCATATAATTCCCTGTGAGTAGAAGAGGAACTACATGCATTCCTTCAGTTTTTGCAAATCTATCATTTAAAGGAACATCTTCTACATCACTATCACTACTATTAAATACACTTTCAAAAACTTCTTGCTCATAACACAATTCTCCCTTATGTAAATTATCTCCATACCCAAGCCCAGATTTGTCATTTGCACTCATTTGAGAATCTATTAGTTTACCAAGATTTTTAGAAGAACTTTGCCAAGTTTGAACTTTGGTTTTTAGTTCCTCTTTTTCTTTTTCAGCAGCAGCTAATAGTTTCTTATGGTATGTGAGCTCATCTGTTTTAACATCTAAATCAATTTTCATAAACCTAAATTTTTCTTCATAAATAACTTGATTTCTTTGATGACAAACTAATTGAGCTTCTACCTTTTTTAAAGCTTGAGTGTAGGCTTGTATTTCTATGCTAGCATCACCAATTTGTTCTCTTTGTTCATTATATAATTGTTTAAGCTTAGCATACGATTCTACACATTCTTTTGAACAAGATGTTACCTCATTGTCTGAGCCAGAAGTGAGAGCCATCAAAGCATGGTTGTCACTGTCTTCTTCAGCACAGCCAGACCAATCAATAACATCTCCATCAACAGTTACCAAGGCTTTGGCTTCATCAAACTTTGCAGGTTCCTTTGCTTTGTATCCATTGTTCCCTGCATCTCTCCTTCTGCTTTCTTGATTGCCCTTTGATCTGCACTCTCTAGCAAAGTGCCCTAACTTATGACAATTGAAGCACTCAATTTTGGTCTTGTCAAAGCCAACTGGTTCCTTTGCATCAAACTTCATTTTTCTTCCTGTCTTCTTATGAAACTTCTTTAGTCTCATGGAAATCATGGCCACCTGCCATTTTAAGTCCATCTCTTCTAGATCATACTCATTAATCTGTTCTAGATCCTCATGATCCAGTTGTGGAGCACTGGATTGATTAGCAAAGAAAGAGTGCATTAGATCATCAGTATATGATGAAGAGCCTTCCCTTTATGAGTTATATCCAGAAGAAGTAGAAACACTATGAGCAGTACTAACTCCATTAGTACTGCTAGTACTTTCAGAAGAGACAAATGCCACATTCTGTGTGCTAGAGGATGATCCAGTTGAGCCTTTAACATCACGTTCAAAAACTCTAAGATTGTTATACAGATCATCAAAGCTGAGAGTATCAATTCCTGGCTTAGTCCTCATGATCAAGGATACTTGGGACCAGGAGGAAGGTAAAGCCCTAAGAAACTTCTGATTTGCATCTTCAGCTGAGACACCTGCACCATGAATTTCAAGTTGGCTCAAAAGGCTTTGAAACCTATTATAACCTTTGTGCAATCCTTCTGAGTTGGATACAGAAAAACTTTCAAACTGTTGCTTCAGGATATACTTCTGCATCTTCTTGGATTCATCATTCCCACCAAATCTGGATTTGACAGCTTCCCACATCTCTTTAGCATCAGTCATCTTGTAAAATTTGGCTAAGTGATCTTCTGGTAGAGCCATCAATAAAATGGTTCTAGCCTTTCTTTCTCTTTCTCTAGCTTGAACCTCTTCAATAGTTTTAGGAGGCAGAACCTTTACATTCCCATTGGAATCTGTTGCAACTTTAACAGTGTTAGACCCGTTTCCCGGAATACAAATAGGCCCCACCCTAGATGAAGTTGACCCGAGCCTACGTATGTTTGACTAAGGATATGTGGTTGAATCTTTTAAGTGGATGTTTGATGAGGCCTAGATGCGGCGCATCAAGAAAGTTACATGCGGCGTATGGTAGAATGGGAAGTAAAACCGACTTGTTATAGTCCATGCGCCGTATTGGAGAAGGAGATACGGCGTATATAAGATGCGGCGCATCTAAAATATAGATGCGGCGCATCGACCTTAAATAAGCAGAAATGACAGAAATGCCCTCTCAGCTAGTTTATATGTGTTAGGTTCTAGATATCTCCACACAATTCTTGTGTGTTCCTGTAATGTCGAGATAGAGAGAAGAGAGGGAAGATGATGGAGCATTTGGTGATGAGATGATGATGGTTTAGTGGTGATAATTCAAGGGTTAAGCCTATAGCTTGTTTCTTACATAAGGTATGATGTTCATAATGTTTAATTAGAGTTTAATTGGCGATTTAAGGGTTAGGGTTTATGAACCCTAACTTGGGAAGAATTGGGTAAATGGTGTTTTAAGATAAATAAGAGGTAATGATGATTATGTGATGAGTTTATAATGGGTTTAAGTTAGTAAATGATGGGATTTATTCTCATATAATCAATATATGATTATATAATCAATATATGATTATATGATGATTAGAAGTGTTTAGAGGTTAGTTATGGTTGTATTAGTCATGATTATAGTTAATGATTATGTATTATATGTTATGTATGATTATGTGTCTTAGGGTGTTTATGATGATGGATGATGATGGATGCTTGGATATGCTTAGCTTGGAGATAAGGTAAGTAAAATGATGATGGCATGTATTATATGGATGACTAACATGTATGTGTTATGTGTGTTTTGTGACTAGTGATAAGGAATTGGATATGTGCTTATGTGCTAGGATGATTATGATCTAGGTGATGATTTGGTTATGATGGTAAGTTGATGTTAGATGGTTATGCAAGAATTAGAGAATGGAGTAGCTAAGTAAGTGGTTAGAGATAGGTGATGCTTATGTGTTTTGATTGAAGTATGATGGTATGTGATTTTCGTTTTACTTACTAAGCGTTATCGCTTACGGTTTAGATGTTTAACCGTTTTGTAGGTTCATGTGCGGCGGAATGAAAGATTATGTGTGGTAGCTTAAGGATTTGGAAGCGGTTGGAAGATAGTGAGCATTAGGAGCTAGGTAGGACGCCGAGCTCGAGTCAAGGTTGTGCCCCCGAGAGTCTCTTTTATGAGTCGTTTATTGTGTGTCAAAGTCGGGTAACGGTTTGGGAGTCTAACGAGTTGTCAAATGTGTTTCAAGTGTTTTTAGTGAATGTTTAAGGGGCGTTTGGACTTAAGTGTATTCGTACCCATGTTGGAGTCAAACGGGTCAATTGCCGTGTATTATGGTTTGTTGTGGTTTTGAATGTAAAATGAGTGTTTTGGGAATAAGTTATAATGTTGTATTGAGGTTAAAGTGGATTGTGGGGTGTGTTGAGTATATGCAGGTTTTCCTGCTGAGGTTCTGTCTAAATTGGTCTATGCGGCGTATCTAAGATATCAGATGCGGCGTATCAGAAGTTTAAGGTGATGCGGCGTATCTAAGATATCAGATACGGCGTATCAGAAGTTTAGGGTGAAGCGGCGTATCACTTCAGGTTGATACGGCGCATGGTCTATCGGCTTAGATACGGCGTATCCCTAAAAAGGATACGGCGTATCCTTGGTCTGAAGGGTCGTTTGGTTGTGTTATACAATTGATTAGGAAATGTTTTGAAAGGTGTTCGAGTATATGTTCTTGCAAGTATTTTAAAGGGTTAAATGTGATAGATTTTGGATATGTAAATGAAGAATTTGTATGAGTCCGGTAAAGTCAAGCGTTTCCGCGTCAAAAGTTTTAAATTTTAGTTAAACCGGGTACGGGGCGTTACAACTTGGTATCAGAGCTTCGGTTTAAGTGAATTAGGTTTCCACTATAGGTTGCCTAGTCTTAAACCACTCGTAGAAGCCTTTAACGTAAGTGTTAGTAATGCGGAACGTAATAGTTAAGTATAAGATGGATTATGTGTTATGATAGATGAGCTTAAGGATGATAAGTGATGAATGTGTGTTATGTGTTATTGTGAATGTGATAGAAGTCCGTGGAGGACTTGGAGTGTTTGAATAGTTAGTTAGCCTTGCACCTTGTTTGGTGTCGATGTTTATTTTGTGATTATGTGAAGGTATGATAGAGAAATAGAAAAGGGATGCAAGTAGAAATGCTAAGTGGTATTGGAGATGGGTTAGTGATTAGATTAAAGTTATATGATGCCTTAGTTATAAGATAGGCTATTGTTTGCAGCTAATTAAAGTGTTAAATGTTAAGCATTATCGTTTATGCGATGCTAAGCCTTCGGTAGTTGGTTATATGTCTAAGTAGAAAGAGATTGTGTTTGATAGCATGAATGCATAGAAGTGTATGAGGTATGATAGATGCATTGGAATGCATATTATGTGAGACTTGAGCGTTATGTGCGAATAATGATTTTTGAGCTAATGTGGTTGATAATAGGAGTTGGGTGAAGCATGGATTAGATCTAATATAAAGTATAATTGCCATATACATGTGTTGACCTAGTTGTGGCCGAAAAAGTTAAAAGAACAAATTGACTTATGAAATAAGATAAGTATGAGAAGTGTTTGATGAAGTATAGATGCTTTGAAAGCTTGGAATAAAGTAAGAAATGAACAATAAAGTATGCTTGTAGTTGATGATTAGAAGGACACGAATGATATAATAACGATTAGATGCTTGAAGACACGATTTCTTATAAGAAAAACTAAAATGAGAAAGTAAGGGTGTATGAATAAGATGTGGTGAGGTCATGTATCATATAAAACATGATAACTAAAACATATTAATACCAAATGGGTAGAAATGATGAATGAGATATAGATTCCGCTAGAAGTCAAAAGTAACTTGAAATATGCTAGAAAGAATTGTAAAACATGAGTATAATCATGTCAATATATCTGTATTGAAACGTGCATGATAAGATTAATGAGAATGTTATATAATAAATCTATGCAAGGTTTATATGCGTAAAATTCGAATAGACTAAAATGAAACGATAATATAAGTTGAGAATGTGGTCAACGCGGGGTTGACGAGTAATAGTAAAAGTGCATTGTAAGGACACGAAGAAATGCGTAAATTGTAATGGACAAACTTTATATAGAACTTGTCTAAAATAAAGATAACATGTAGTGAGTTGTTGACGAACGTAAGAATGAGTTTATAGTTGGGTCGTAGATGTATAAGTAAGTGGATCAACATAAGGGTAAACAACACAAGATTGTGTATGATAAAAGAATAGCCATAGCAAGACAAGAAGAGAGATGATAACTGGTATTAGGGATGGAATCAATAAGTAACTTAAGGTGTTAACTCATAAATAATGGATTGTGATGACGAGAAGTGTACTCAATTATAATGTGTAATGATAAGATGAAATTGACACGCTAATTGTTAGGGGTTGTTGACATAAGAAAAACGAATAAGATTTAGTAACAACGCTTTAAGTATGGATCGTGATGATATTGGGGGTACTAACGTATAGTGTGAAGAGACAAGACGAAACTAACGAGTTAATATTAAAGTGTTTTGATAACTTGAGGGTTAAAGAATGAGGATAGAAAGAGATGGCATGAATTGTGACCCACATAGGGTCTCATTAAATTTAGGGATTAAGGACTAAAGTTAAATTGGTATAGAGACGGGGTAACGGTAGGGTAAAGTACTTGAGAGTTAAGCGTGAAAGTGAAGTTGCGATTAAACGGGGATATATATATATAACGGACGGAAATTAAATGAAAAAGTTTGAGTGTCAGAAATTAAATGCGATAAGTTAAGAATGTACATGGTATACTTAACATGACGTAAAATTTGTAGGATTGAAGTAAGGTGTGTTGGTAAGATAATGACAAAATAAAAAGAGTGCGTTTAAACGCTAATGATCAAATAGGACGAGTCAAGTGTGCAAGCAATAATATAATAATACATTGTGCGGTAACATAACGAACTTACGAAAATAGAATGCGTAAAAAGAAAAGGTAACGCTAATGAAGGTGTTAACGTTATTAATCTATGAAGGACATATATGTAAATGGCGAGAAAGAATAATATCGCTTAAATACATAAATAAATCAAGAAATGAGATAAGGTATGAGAATAAGAATGCAACGAGTTAAGAATGTAAGAAAGAATGGAATAGAGCGAAATTTCTTAAGTACTAATAGCCATAATGAGATGGGCATGTATGTGGTTAAGGTATTGCCATGAAATAATTATATTACGGCTAAGGCGATCAGCTGTAATCACTATAATGAACGCATGAGTTACAGTTGGTAAAATGTGAGAAGTCTAGATGTAAATCAGTCGAGTGGACTAAACGGTAAAGTAAGAATGTGAAAATGATTAATGAAGGCTAAGAATGCAAGAGGTAAAGTAAAGATGTGAAAATAACTAAAGCGAATTAAGAATGTAAGGAGTGTGTAAGAGATAAAGGCGTTGTTCTAAAATTTTCATATTACTGCTAAGGCGATTAGCGGTAATTACTATAATAATCGAATGTAATAATGTGTGTGTGGTGCTTATGACTTGGATCTGTTGTTAAGGTGATAAGGTGTGAATGTAATGATCCTTCGGGATGAATGTTAAATGTGGTATCCCTCGGGATGACCAAGTAAAGGAATGTTAAGGAATCCTTCGGGATGAATGTTAAAGATCCTTCGGGATGAAAAGTGTTGCCTTCACCGGCAAGGGGTTGCCTACGTCCATGGCATATAAAAGTATCCCCATGATGAATGTGATAATGTGAAGGATCCAAGTCTAAGAAAAATAAAAATAATGTAATAAAAACAATGAGAAAATAATGAAAGTTAAATTGGGAATTAGGAGTAGTGGTGTTATGTCGGGAGTACATAACCACTAATTTATATTTCTTGATTTACATCGATTGGGACGCCTCTCCATGTAAATAAAGAATTATAAACGAGTGGGCTTATGTGTTGCCGACACGGCACGAGTAGGGTTAGAGAAGTAGAAGGCGGGAGTTTAGAGTTAGCTGAGAATCATAAGGACCAAGAATAGGAGGATTAAATTTAGATTGTGTCTTGTAGTGAAATCTTGTGAGGAATCTAGGTTTTGAGTCTTAAGTTAACTGGCGGAATAAAGGAATCGTAATGATGTTTCAAAATGTTGTATACGTAATTATGTTGTGGTGCAAAATGTGAGTATGGAAACAGGTTGTGATGATGTCTAGTGTAATGAGGTGATAATGTTAAAGTATGGCGCTACAAAGCTAATCCCTATAATATATCTATAAGCCTTAGAAGGCAATCAAAATGACATGAATGAATAAGCAGGCTTATGTGTAGCCGATATGACGTGAGCATGAAAAATGAACGGAGAAAATGAAAAGTAAAACGTGTTAGACGTTATAAGAAAAGAAAGATATGAATAAAACTTATGACGACATTAAGGTCTTATGCGGAGCCTTAAGATAGACGCTTGGAATGAGTTGTGTGTTGAATTGATAAGAAATTTGGATAAATTTTCTTAGGATTTGATAAGATAGATTGCTTAGGTGATATGTAAGAAAGAATTTTGTAAGGTGCCATTTGTATGGTACCTTGTATATTTTAAGTCAAGCTGCCGGTTTTGATTTGATATATGTTGGTAATATGTGGAATGGGAGATTGGCCGGATTATGATGTTATATTATGTTTAGTGTATTGATGATGGCGTGTTATAGTAATGAAGTTTGACTTATCTAGAGTCAGGTATATAGATGTTCCCGGATGACAAGTAGTCATTATAGGAAATCTTAGAAACGTTGCGATGATAAGTGTTGATTATAGTAGATTACGCGTTGAGATTATGGTGTAGAAGTCTAGAGTTGCAAGATCATTGAGACCGCTGCACTAAATGAACTAAGAGTTAAGGGGCTAAGAATGAGAGGAGATATGAGATTAAGTGTGGTTAGAAATAGAATGACAGATTTCGGGGACGAAATCTAAATAAGGGGGTAGAATTGTTAGACCCGTTTCCCGGAATACAAATAGGCCCCACCCTAGATGAAGTTGACCCGAGCCTACGTATGTTTGACTAAGGATATGTGGTTAAATCTTTTAAGTGGATGTTTGATGAGGCCTAGATGCGGCGCATCAAGAAAGTTACATGCGGCGTATGGTAGAATGGGAAGTAAAACCGACTTGTTATAGTCCATGCGCCGTATTGGAGAAGGAGATACGGCGTATATAAGATGCGGCGCATCTAAAATATAGATGCGGCGCATCGACCTTAAATAAGCAGAAATGACAGAAATGCCCTCTCAGCTAGTTTATATGTGTTAGGTTCTAGATATCTCCACACAATTCTTGTGTGTTCCTGTGATGTCGAGATAGAGAGAAGAGAGGGAAGATGATGGAGCATTTGGTGATGAGATGATGATGGTTTAGTGGTGATAATTCAAGGGTTAAGCCTATAGCTTGTTTCTTACATAAGGTATGATGTTCATAATGTTTAATTAGAGTTTAATTGGTGATTTAAGGGTTAGGTTTTATGAACCCTAACTTGGGAAGAATTGGGTAAATGGTGTTTTAAGATAAATAAGAGGTAATGATGATTATGTGATGAGTTTATAATGGGTTTAAGTTAGTAAATGATGGGATTTATTCTCATATAATCAATATATGATTATATAATCAATATATGATTATATGATGATTAGAAGTGTTTAGAGGTTAGTTATGGTTGTATTAGTCATGATTATAGTTAATGATTATGTATTATATGTTATGTATGATTATGTGTCTTAGGGTGTTTATGATGATGGATGATGATGGATGCTTGGATATGCTTAGCTTGGAGATAAGGTAAGTAAAATGATGATGGCATGTATTATATGGATGACTAACATGTATGTGTTATGTGTGTTTTGTGACTAGTGATAAGGAATTGGATATGTGCTTATGTGCTAGGATGATTATGATCTAGGTGATGATTTGGTTATGATGGTAAGTTGATGTTAGATGGTTATGCAAGAATTAGAGAATGGAGTAGCTAAGTAAGTGGTTAGAGATAGGTGATGCTTATGTGTTTTGATTGAAGTATGATGGTATGTGATTATCGTTTTACTTACTAAGCGTTATCGCTTACGGTTTAGATGTTTAACCGTTTTGTAGGTTCATGTGCGGCGGAATGAAAGATTATGTGTGGTAGCTTAAGGATTTGGAAGCGGTTGGAAGATAGTGAGCATTAGGAGCTAGGTAGGACGCCGAGCTCGAGTCAAGGTTGTGCCCCCGAGAGTCTCTTTTATGAGTCGTTTATTGTGTGTCAAAGTCGGGTAACGGTTTGGGAGTCTAACGAGTTGTCAAATGTGTTTCAAGTGTTTTTAGTGAATGTTTAAGGGGCGTTTGGACTTAAGTGTATTCGTACCCATGTTGGAGTCAAACGGGTCAATTGCCGTGTATTATGGTTTGTTGTGGTTTTGAATGTAAAATGAGTGTTTTGGGCATAAGTTATAATGTTGTATTGAGGTTAAAGTGGATTGTGGGGTGTGTTGAGTATATGCAGGTTTTCCTGCTGAGGTTCTGTCTAAATTGGTCGATGCGGCGTATCTAAGATATCAGATGCGGCGTATCAGAAGTTTAAGATGATGCGGCGTATCTAAGATATCAGATGTGGCGTATCCGAAGTTTAGGGTGATGCGGCGTATCACTTCAGGTTGATACGGCGCATGGTCTATCGGCTTAGATACGGCGTATCCCTAAAAAGGATACGGCGTATCCTTGGTCTGAAGGGTCGTTTGGTTGTGTTATACAATTGATTAGGAAATGTTTTGAAAGGTGTTCGAGTATATGTTCTTGCAAGTATTTTAAAGGGTTAAATGTGATAGATTTTGGATATGTAAATGAAGAATTTGTATGAGTCCGGTAAAGTCAAGCGTTTCCGCGTCAAAAGTTTTAAATTTTAGTCAAACCGGGTACGGGGCGTTACAAACAGGACCATTGCCTTTCTGTATCACTTCCCACAGAGAGTAGTCAGTGTGACTTAAGTAATGCTCCATCTTCATGGCCCATATGTCATATTCTCCTTTCTTCAGAACAGGGAGTTTAATGGATGACATGGTATGAGGGATTTGTTGTGTTTGTGTTTGTGGTGGTGGTGTTTGGTTGTTGTTTTCAATTTTATGAACATCTTCATCTCCTTCCATTATCCCAGATCTGTTTTGGTTCTTCTTACTCAGAGTTTCTCAACAAGCTCTGATACCACTTGTTGGTCCCAAATCTGAATGGGTCTTTCTAGCCTGTTAAGGGGGGTAGCCAATCTGGATAAATCCAAACTAACTACAAGAGAAACAATGACTATGAACAATACAAGCTATGCGGAAACCAACTTGTATTGCTAAGAAGAACAATGAACAGAATAGAACTTTTGATTACTATAAATCTGCTTAGGTTATAGATCTCTAAATATTGATACTAAACACAAGACAAGACACACAACCGCTCTTTGATCTATTGTCGTAAGGTTCCTTTTATACAATAAGGAAACCCTAACAGCTTACAAAACCGTGTGAAGAGATATTACATATCTCTTCCTAATATAACTCAATTCATATCGCTGCATATCTATTCTAATAATAACTTATGCTTATCACATAAGCAGTACTATCTAAATACGCTAGCAGTACCATTTTAGCACTAACAGTACTATCTTAACACTAGCAGTACTAACTATATAACTAACAATAGAAACTAGAAGACTAGCAGTAGAAACTCAGAAGCACATAATTCCCAACAACTACTTCATTAGTACTGCTAGAACTGTTATTAGAGGAGGACACAAAAGCTAAGTTTTATGTGCTTGATGATGAGCTAGATGACCCTTTAACTTCAGGTTCATAGACTTTAAGATTGTTGTATAGATCATATAAGCTCATGGTATCAAGATCAGCCTTGTTTCTTTATACCACAGTGTGTGTATTCTACTCCGGTGACAAGTAGAGCTGGCATAACAGGTCCAACACGACACGACACGACACGATACGACACGAACACGAACACGATAAGACACGAACCTATTAAGGCCAAACATGAACACGACAAGATAACTAATCGTGTCAATTTTTCCAAACACGAACACGACACGAAATTTAACAGGTTACACGATAAGAAACTTGGTAAGAGACCTGTTAACAAAAATCATAAATTTAAACCAGCGAACCTGTGAAGGAACCTACTAAGAAACCTACTAAGGAACATGTTAAAGACACGAAACCTGTTAAGACACGATAAGAAACCTGGTAAGAGACCTGTTAACAGGTCTTATCGTGTCTTAACAGGTTCCATAATAGGTTTCTTAGCAGGTTTCATTTAGTACATATGTATATTCGTGTCTTATCGTGTCTTAACAGGTCCGGATCTGTTAAGACACGAATTTATTAAGACACGAAACCTGTTAAGGCCAAACACGAAACCTGTTAAGACCAGGTCGTGTCGTGCTGTGTTAACAGGTCCGTGTTAGAAATTGCCAGCTCTAGTGACAAGCTTCTTAGAAACTTTTGATTGACATCTTCTTGAGGAATTGAGACTTCCACAAGTGCTAGTTAACTGATAAGTTTCTAAAGTCTGTTAAAATTCTGATCAAGATTCCCAGAACTTGGAGCAGCAAAATTCTCATATTGTTGCTTCAAGAGGTTCTTCCTGGTTTTCTTGGTAGCAGCATTCCTTCCAAATCTTTTCTCATTTGCTTGCAACAACAATTTAGCATCCTTGATGGGATTGAAGGTTAACTGATGGTCATTAGGAATCCCCATCATAAGAGTGCTTCTAGCGTTTACTTCCAACCTTCTTTGTGCCTTATCTTCAGTAGTTTTGATAGGCAAAGTAATGATAACACCCTCAGCAGAAGTTTCAGTTTTAGGTAGTTGATTTCCATTATCTATGACCTCCCACATAGAGTAATCAACCATCTGAATATACTGCTCTATCCTCATTCTCCATAGCTCATACTCTCCAGACTTGAGCATAGGCACCTTTGATGCAGTAATCATGTGAGTAGATTCAGAGTCCATGTCTTCAGAAAGATGAGTTAAACAGGTTCTTCTTGATAAGCAGTTTCTAGATCACAAGCTCTGACACCACTTGTTGATCCCAGTTAGCTACTTGATCGATTTCCCTTAGCTTGTAAAGGTTAAGTAATATTGAATAAATCCAATAAAACTTATGTAGAAACTATTTTTGATTATATTAAAGTTTATGCGGAATCTAAACTTTAACCTTAAGAAGAATCAAACAAACAATATCAAACAAATCACTTCAATATTATTAATAATATGAATACTCTTAAGTATTAGGGTTTACAACCTTAAAGTTTTCTAAAGAATCACGTATCTATCTCTATGCCCTAGGTCCTCCTTTTATAGACTAAGGAGTCCTAGTCGGCTTACAATTGCTTGTTATACAAGATAAATCTTAAAAGAATCTTTTCTATATTTATCTAACCGACTATACATGTTTATCTCATAAGCAGTACTAACTATACACTCTAGCAGTCTTAACTCTAACTCTAGCAGCATAAACTCTTTAGCAGTTGTAAGTTTGTACTAGCAGTACTAACTTTTCTTCTAGCAGCACCAAACACTTAGAGTATTTTTCTTCAAGTTCATCAGCAGTTGAAACTCTGTAAGCAGTTGTAATGTTGAACTAGCAGTAGTAACATGTTGTCTAGCAGTCGTAACCACTTGTATATTTTCTTGAACACCTTCAGCAATACTAGCAGTAGTAAAATACACAAGTAGTTGTAACCATTAATACTAGCAGCAACAATGACTTAAAGCAATTTCCATCAACAATCTTAACCAAACAAGTAGCTGCAGCTCTAAAACCCAACAAATATGCAAATATAGTTTGGATTTCAACTTTAGCAACTAAGGGTAAATGACGAATAAACAATTGGGCACTTTGTTTGTTTCACATATAAACTATTAAATTAATACAATCCAACATCTCAGTAGCCTGATAAAAGGTTTTCAGGTAGCCCACTTTGCAGCAAAGAGTATATTTTTATAAATATAACCGTAAACTTAAAACTCACGCCTCCATCAATGTTTTTCTCCCACCTGCTTGCTTCCATGCCTCCCAATCCTTCTTCATTAGGTACTATTTTTGATCTTTTGGTTTTAAGTAACCCACGAAGAACACCAAACCAAACATAAATCAAGAACCTTTTTGATAACCGAACATCAAACCAAACATAAATAAATAACCCTTTTTGATCTCTTGGTTTCGAGTAACCCACGAAGAACAGATGCGTTTTGGCTTCAAGATCCTTTATGGGTCTCGAGTAGGTACTGATTTTGTTGTTCTTGCGTGCTGTTTTGAATGAAAGAAATAAGGGATGAAACTTTGTTTGTTTTGTTCTTTCTTTTTTATTTTCGGATATTTAAAGAAAAGATAGGCTTTTGATAGATCTATGATGGTTTTCAACGACTTGTGAATCTTCAGATATTTGAAAGTAAGTTTAAATCTGAGATCTTTTTATGTTTTTCTGTTTACCCACGAAAATCTTTAAAGGTTTAGGTAAACAAAACTAAAATCATTTGTTTCATGTTTATTTTCATTTTAGTTTGAATCTAGGTTTTGAAATGGGTTTGTGATGAGATTGGTGATGGAGTTGGGATCGGACTTAGGAGAGTGTAACTTGTGGTTGATGTTTGTCTGCTTTGATATATCTCCTTCACGTCTATTTCCTTGTTTCTTTCCTTCTCATTTTGGTTTCGATTGATGATCATATAAACTGAGGTCTATTCGGTTGTTATTTATAGACTCCTGATCAATTAATAAGCAAATGTAAACACTAATTAAATAGTTTTTTGATTTTGTTTAAAACTTAACATCACTAATTAAAAAGTCTTTTGACTTTCTTTAAGACTCCCCATTTAATTGTAGGAACCATGATCAATCCTTATCACACACACTAATAATCAATAAAGCACATAAGATAGATCTAGAGAGAGAGTAGAGAGACAAAGTATATTTCATTAAGCACACACTCTTTACTAGCCTCAAGCACACACTAAGAACACCAACCTTCCAAATGAGGATGGGAGGTTCTATTTATAGTTTTTTGATATGGATGGGCTTGGGCTTGTGATGGGCTTTTACATGGACTCTTTGATACACAATATTTAGTCTATTAGTTTAGGTCCAAGCCCATAGACTACTTTTACTTAATTAAATACAACGACACGTTACAAAATATAAAACGTAAATGACCATCACTTTTATAAATCCTAACAATCTCCCCCTAAGGGATGGTCATTCAAATGATGCTCCATGTGAGATGGTCTTTCATCTTCAATGTCTTTGAGCTTTGAGTGTCGTTGTATAGCAGTCTTTGTCTTTGGTTCCTTCATGCTATGTGATCTTCAAAGTATCATCTTTGAGGTTGTTCTTGCCTTCGATCAGCATCTTCATGTGATTATGACGTCGTGACCTCCAACATACTCATACATCTTGAACTTTATACTTATGCTAACAATCTCCCCTTTTCTTTCATCATTTGATATATGAACTTGTTCTTGACATATTGATTAGCCTTTTGACTTTGACGTTACAATCTGTCTTTAACTTGATTCTTTTGTCTTGAACTTTTACACTTGAGCTTTGTTGGAGATGTTCTTCATAAGTATGAGTATGCTGAGGTGAAGATGTTTGATGTATGTGGTGATGGTTAATGGATGTTTTTGGGTAGCTGCATAAAACCATTAGTAATAATCATCCAGCGCTTACAGGTTGGGACTTTGAGATTGTCAACAGCATAGTGTGAAGACTTTCCCTAATCCTTCCCCAGGCCGTTCTGAACCGGATACCCCCGAGAGGGCTTACACGGACACACCAAACTGCACCCACGATTCAGTGAGTCGCTGGAGATCACCCCACGACTGTAGACCGTTTGAAGCACGTAACCATCATGATGTAAATGGCAAGATCTGTAGATCTCATTAAGACTCTTACAACTTGTGCTCTTATAGGCGAACACAAGTGTATCATATTGGAAGTGTTCCTAACGAGATATTTTGATAAATCTCATGGCTCTAGACTCTATTGTGCGTTTTGGTTTTAAGTCGTCGGAGGCATGGAGCAGAGTGCCACCTTTTCAATATCAACACATCTCGGAATGAGAGGCCGATAGATTATGTAGTGTTCTCCGTGAGAAATGAAACAAATATCTTTTAAGAGATATCTGAGTGGCTAGGAGGGGTGGTGCAGCGCGTCACTGGGTCCATGACGTCTTGTCTTCAATATCAGTATCACCTTAGTGAGTACCGATAGCATATGAATTGACCCGGTTTCTGCCCTAAGTTTTCATGCAGGGCTATTTCTTTTCACCCTTACATTAAACTTTTATTTTTCATTCTTCAACCCCTTCTTTCCCTTTCTCATTTACTCCTTTTTTTCAATCTTACCTAAGGACTTCTAATTCTAATCTATTGGAATTGTCCTTGGGTAGATCCCTCCGGCTCTGGCGGATCATAGGATGGTTTTTCCTGACCTTAGTCACCTTATAACTCCATGACTATCCTAGATTTGCCATAAAACCTTTTGAAAATCTCTCAAAGTGTTTATGAATAAACACATTTAGTTAGCACTTTGAGAGTTTTATATTTTTGAAATACTCCCCCTTCACATGTGCTCATGCATTTTTAACTAAAATTGCACATGTTGGGTAGAGTTCGCACATTTTGAATTGATCGAATTTCAATGAACATGACCTTTGCGAGACACGCTTACATCACTAGTTAGACTAGCTTGAAATTATTACCCGTCCCGGTCATATTTAAAGATCATCTCTCGAATTGGTACATTCTACTCAGACAAGCCCTTTGCGAGACACGTTTACATCATTGGATAACCAGCTTGAAATTATTACCCGTCCCGGACAAGTCTTTTCGATTTCTGACATTTAATTTTTCGTCAATTCGAGGGTTAAACTGAGTCTTTTGAAGAGCTCGATTCACGATCACATTTTAATCCCATTTCTCCCCCTCAAAAATAGCATTTCGATGGTATTTTTGATACCGTTTGATTAAAATCATTGTTTTTGGAAAGCTAATAGGGAGAAACGATTTTGCATGAACTTTTTGGAACAAATTTCTTTTTGAAATACTCCCCCTCAAAACTTGCATTGTTTTTGATATTTTTAAACGTTGGAGCGAATTGGGGAGTAAGTATTTGAAAATCTTAAGCAAAATTTTTGAAAAGTTTTGAAAAACCTTTTGATGAAATTTGAATAAAATTTTGCTTAAGATTAAGAAGTTTGGTTTGATAAACTTTGCATGAAAACTTCTTATCTTTTAGGATTGTTGCAATAAAGTGTACAACAGGGTCCTTTCTTTGAAAAACGGGTTATGCACTGTTATGTGTGCACAAGCCATAATGTTTAATCGCGGGTTGTAAGCTGAAATACTTACAAGCCATTGAATTTTAGGATAAGTGCTCGAAAGATTTTGATTAAGCACTTTCCTTTCTTTGAAGCGCGGGTCCTAATCTGATGTGATTAGAAGCCATTGGGTTAAGCGCGGGTTCCGTACTGAAGTGCACGAAAGCCTTTAAGATTTTTAGGATTAGACAACAACCTTGGGAACCCATTTAAGCACGGCGCCAACGGGTTTACCATATTTTGAAATCCATTTGTAAGCTGTGTCAATCCGATTCAAAGAAGTTGAATTCCAACGAGGACTGAAAACCGGTGTTTCATTTTGAAATAGCACTCATGGAATCAACGGTGATTTAAAACTCTTTTTCTTGTGAAAATTGTTTGAGAAACCCGGTGTCTCTCTTGGAGTTTTAAAACTTGAAGAAGAAGTTTTCCATCCATTGTTGAAACCCGGTGTTTCATTTCAAAAATTCGTTTTTGAGATGAATGGAAACCTTCCGGAATTTGGAATTTTCAAAGCAGAGTCATTCTTGTGTTGCAGCGAAAGCAATTCAGATGTTGAATATTTGAAAGGTTTTGAATGACTTTGCTTTGGTCTCCACACTTGCTTTACCGGTGTAAAACGAGAGTGTGGAGTTTGAAAAGCTTGATTCTTTCCATTTGAAGTATTTGACCTTGAAAGCTTTTGAGGAGTGAGTGTTTCAGAAAAACTTGATTTCTTCAAAAACTTCCTTCCTTTTTGCAAAGAGTAGGTTGTAAACTGAGAAACCTTTTTTGAAAATGGTTTTGAAGATTCACCCGTGTAAACCTTCTTTGAAACACTCACTTCTGGTGTTGAAAGATTTGAAATAGGAGCTTTTCCTTTTGATTGGTTAAGAGACTCAAACTTGACTCTTAAAGCATTGTATGAAGTTCTCAAATCACTGTATTCCTTTTGAACTTGATCTTGAGATGCCAATTTAGATTCCAAAGAGGCAATTTGTTTCAAAAATTGATCTTTTTCAGCTTTTGAATCATCCATTTTACGAGCCAATTTCCGTTCGAACCCAATATTTTCTTTTTCAAGTCTTTCAAAATATTTTTCGAATTTGGTCGTTTTGTTGAAAAGATCAGTTTTGGCATCCTCAAAATCGTTTGTTTGTTGAGCTAAAAGCGTTTCAAGCTCAATCACTTTCTTTTGAAGCACATTATTTTCATTTTCCTTTTCCTTTTCAAAATCTGTGGTATTAGACTCAAATAGGGGATTTGGAAAGGAAACTTTTGTGATTTGAGACTCACCCTTTTTC
Source organism: Artemisia tridentata subsp. tridentata (assembly GCA_021014915.2). Classification (NCBI taxonomy): domain Eukaryota; kingdom Viridiplantae; phylum Streptophyta; class Magnoliopsida; order Asterales; family Asteraceae; genus Artemisia; species Artemisia tridentata. Next base: position 141,794,617 of record CP139505.1, on the reverse strand, counting down.
CTCTTCATTGATTCAATCTTTTTCAAAACCTTTTCAAACTTTTTGTCAGCGAATTCAGACAATTGAGACTTCAAAACATCAGTCTCTTTTTGTTTCGTGATTGATTTTTGAGTCTGAACCCGTGAACGTTTGATTGAATCAAACAGGTTTTTGTAAGTCTGTTTCAAATGCTCATTTTCTTTTTGTAATGATGCCACAGCATGTTCCAATTCAATGTTTTTTGTATCAAGTTCATCCAAATCAAACTTGATTTTGGCATCATCACAATTTTCTTCAAAAATCTTTTCCTTTTCTTGATGAGGCGAAAAGTGTACCGCTTTTAAGGGGTCATTTAAGCCTTAAATCGTATTTATTTGATCAAATATTGCCCTAAATCGTTCCTTTTGTCATTTTAGGTACTTTTGAGGAGAAATCTGGAAAAGGAGGCATTTTGGACGTTTTTGGAGCATTAAAGTGAAGAAAACGGCAAAGTCTCAAAAATCGGCTAAAAGTTACTCTTGACGGCGTCAAGATTTACTCTAGACGGCGTCATGCCTTGGCAAGAAAAGTTGGACGTGAAATTTACTCATGACGGGCCAGTGAAAATAGCATGTGAATTCTGACGGCGTCACGCTTTAACTTGATCGAGGGCGTCACGGCTTAAATCATAAGGGGACGGCGTCACGTTCATGGTTCGACGGCGTCAAGCCTTGATAAGCCAGAATGGATTTTTGAAGAGCTAAAGAGGGACGGCGTCAAGAAGGTCATCCGGGAACCCTAAAAGCGGCGAGGTGACGGCGTCACACTCCATAAGGTGACGCCGTCAGATCCAAAAATCTATATATAGTTTTCTAATTTTTTGTCATTAGAGAGGGCTTAGTGTGTTGAATTTTGGGATAAAACCCTAAGACGATTTTAGCTACTTTTTCAGGGCTTTTTGCCTTGAGATCTTCCATGTTTCATTGAAAGATAAGTTATCAATTAATCATTCAATATGTCTATGTGTTGTTTG